>JAODJX010000001.1:37534561-37584088 GCA_026776945.1 Isichthys henryi
CCCCCCATCCTGGGTTGTTCCCTGCCTCGTGCCCATTGCTTCCGGGATAGGCTCCGGACCCCCCGCGACCCAGTTGGGTAAGTGGTTTGGAAAATGGATGGATGGATGTAGACCTTTGTAAATTGCCCTCAGTTTGATAGATCTTGCAGACCGATGCAGAATGTGCTTCAGAAGAGTCACAGGTCACCATTCCAAAAGTGCAGGTGCCTATTCATCCTCCTAAAGCTCAACTGAGATCAATTGTGGAAATCAGAGGTAAGACTATTTGGTGCAACCGAATATACATATCGTATACAAAAAAAAAAAAATTAAAATAAACACTTCACGCCATTCCCAGAATGTAGGCCTTGCTTTAACCTTAACTGGTTTCTGGATTAATAAGCTGCTTCTAATGTAAATTAGGATGGTATAGTTGGCAATATTCTTAAGTCATCTGTATCCTAATACATATGATGATGATCCTTCTGATATCAGAATAAAATGAAAAGTTACATTTGTAAATAGAAAATGGTGTATGGTAGCATCCATGTCCACGATGAATTCTTCAAAGCATCATATATATTTTTTATTTTTCACTCAGATGTTAAATAACAGTTCAGACAGGTTGGTTATAGTATGTATCCTACAGCTGACTAGTTGTATTCCCACTGGAGTGATCTTCTAGGCTAAGCGCAACAGCAATAAATCATATTTCTCATGTTTGTAGACCCTTGTTGTGAGTGAATGGTGTGTGAGTGTGCCCTGCGATGGGCTGGCCCCCCACCCTGGGTTGTTCCCTGCCTCGTTCCCATTGCTTCTGGGATAGGCTCTGGAGCCCCCGCGACCCAGTAGGATAAGTGGTTTGGAAAATGGATGGATGGATGTAGACCTTTGTAAATTGCCCTCAGTTTGATAGTTCTGAATAGATCTTTCATAAATTTGCATTAAACAGCAGAATTATGTGTTTTTTTATGTATTTTTTGACACTTTTGACACATCATAATCAAATTTCACAAGAAAGGGCTTACACCTCATTGATAGCATTTATATACTGTGCAGTGATTAAACAAAACAATAAGTATTTTTTTTAAATTACCACCACTAATAAACAAAATGACCCTGAAGTTTTTTTTAAGAACAAACACAAAATCCAGAATAATATGGAATTTCTTTAAAATGTCAACTTTAAAGCACTAGTGTGTCAACAGCTATAGGTGCCCAAGCTCACAGCCCACAGGGCAGGAAAGTGGCCGAGACAGAGAGAAAACACCACAAATGAATGAACAATGGAGAGTAGACTGAAGAGTAGACGAAACATTTTTAAAAAGAGGTGGGAGAACCTATAATTCTGCTTAATAAAGGGCCACTCAAAGGCCAGCAAATCCTTCAAGTGCCAACATGGCGATTCACATTCATGTCTCATTTCGGATGAGTTTTCCTGTCTTCTTGGACACTGCCACCTCCTGGCTAACCTTGATTCTCCACTCAGGGTTGATTGCAATGAAGTGCCTAAAGCAAAACAAATCCAAGACCAGGTGTCACATTTAACAGGTTCTTAAGTACAACTGTGAATCATTAAATTCAGATATTTCATTCAGACACATTGCCACAGGTGTGTACAATAAAGCACAAGCCATGCAGTGAGGTTTACAAACATTTGTGAAAGAATCGATCTCGGTGAATTCAAGCATGATACTGTCATAGGATGCCACCATTGCAGTAAGTCAGATATTCCATGGTCAACTCTATTCTGTTTAGGAACAACAGAAACTCATAACTGACCACATAAAATAACAAAGCAGGATCACCGAGTGCTGAGACGAATAGTACAGTACATAGAAGCCGCCAATGCTCTGTTGATTCAGTAACTGCAGAGTTGCAAACTTTCTCTGGTACTAATTCCAGGAAAAATACTGCAGACTGGGAGCTGCATGCAAGCCTCACATCACCAAGCGCAAAGTGGATAATGGTGTAAAGCATGCTGCCACTGGACTCTGGAGCAGTGGAAGTGTGTTCTATGGTGTGACAAATCATGCGTCTCTGTTTGACAGATGCCAGGAGAACATTACCAGCCTGATTGCATTAACTGTGAAGTTTGGTGGTGGAGGGGAAATGGTATGGGGTTGGTCCCTGGGTGAAGATGGAAAATCGCAGCATAATTTGCAATATCTGGCCATTAGAAAGGGTTCCAGTTGTGTGGATGTCTATTCTGAAGACCAATATGGAGCAGGGTGATCTCAGACACAGCCTTCAGTAAGCTCTTTCATCAGGTGTTGCACTGTGGCCCATCTGTTGGCCTGTACAAATGGGATAAATGGTTTTGTAATCGATAGAGATGGATTAAGGACCGTTAATAATTTTAGCTTAACTTGCAAAAATGTAACAGCCTTAGATGTAGGAGGAAATCATCACAACATAAATGAATCATGATTTAAAGTGTTCAAACAGCTATCATCCTCCTTAGAAAGCTGAAAATATTGCATTATGCAGTAAATTTTTGCAGCACCTAATGAAATGTGTCAGAATTGGTCCCTGACTTGTCCTGCTCTGTCTGTCATTTCCTTGTTTGGCTAGCAGGTCTCGCTGCCCATACTCTGGCTGGAAGCAGATGTGGCGCTTCACTGTGTAATTAGGACAAGACTGTAGAGCTGGGGGAGCATTTTCCCAATACCTTCCCCCCTCCAATATTCCCTGAGTTGCTTCCCTGTAATTTTCTAAGTCATTGTTTCACAATCCTGTCCTTGGGGACCCCCAGACAGTCCACATTTTTGCTCCTTCCCAGACAGTCCACATTTTTGCTCCCTTCCTGTGTTCTGCTTTCCATTAGAAAAAGATACCCACACAGCACAGAAAGGTTACAGAACACCAACCTCTGAAATCATATGCAGTTCTGTCATGCCCATTCTCCTTCCCTTCCTGGTCATAGCAAAAACGTGGATTGTCTGGGGGTCCCCGAGGACCGGATTGGGAAACACTGCTCTAAGTCCTACTTCCCCTCTTCCATCTCTTACTTTCTTAGCTGTAAATCGACAACAGTTTAAAAACCACCCTTAAGCCCGTTAAAGGCTGAACCTTTGCAGAAGCTCATTCCTGTTGAAGTTGTAGATGTTGTGGTGCAAATAGAATATTTGTAGCAGCAAGGCTCCCTCCCAGAGGATTGTGGGATATGGACAGTCATGGACCACGGCGTGTGTGTGGATGGTGGAATGCATATACATGGAAAATAGAACTTCTATCGATTTGAACATATATCCTCATCTTCATAATATAGTGGCTGCACATTTAAGCGATGTTGAGAAGAGGGAGTCTATCAGTGAGTGTTAAAAGAGCGTTTAAACTGCACTGCAAGAGGATTGGGCAGCTGTATCCTGATTAAAATATGTACAGTCCACACATGTGATGGTAAGTTACTGTTGTCTGCAGTGATGTATAAATACAGAAGCGTGCAGACCAGAAGGTCCTTCCAGTACAATATGTCCTCATGAAGGAGGTACTTTCCTGTGCTGGACAATTTCATTTCCTGCTCTTGTTGAAGGTGATCCACTAGGACAAAGAAATTAAATTTACTTGCCATGGTTTATCACTTGTTTAGATGGAGTCATCCTGTAACCCCCCCCCCCATCACCTTCATCTCTACAAAGATACATAAATGATTGAAATGATGATAAAATTGACTTATCCAGGCATTATACAATTAAGAACTTTTTGCTAGAAATTCTTTGGAACTTTTTGTTTGTCATGTCACCATGAATTTTGTCACAAATGAAACCCATATTTTGGATTCAATTTGTTTGTTTTTGTCACTGATGCAAAGGCAATGTAATCAACCAGACCCATGAGAGATGCAGTTGGAACATCAGAATTTAGTACAAAGTAAATCAGAGGCTACAACCCTGAACAGGAAACCGAAGCTGTCTGGTCAACTATGGAAATAAACTGGATCCAAAACCTGAGGCTGGAGGATAAAAAGAGCAAGGAGGTACAAACAGTGTAGTGGTGATGAGGCAAACGAGTGAACTCCAGAAATGGGGTTGGGGGGGGGGATTCAATAGACACACACAGGTGGAACACATGAGGACTGATTTCATGGGAAAACACACTGAGAAATGAGGCAAAGGCTGGCTTGAACTGGTAGTGCTGGGTGGATTATGCTGGCATGACATTTATGAAAGGCATCCAGTTTCCCCTGGTCCCAGGACCTCCAAGCTTCCCTCAACACATATGCAGAGGAGCAGTTATCCAGTGTGGTTGGCTTTATTATGCACTCAGTATGTTTACATGCACACCAAGAACATCAAATTATTGTGTTAGTCTGACTCAAACTAGACATTTAAAGTAGTTGTAAACACATTAGTCCGATTGAAATTGTATTAAATCTAAATTCTCTGTCGGACTAAGACATCGAGATTGGAAATTGATTTACTCCTGTGTGTAAATGTTAAATCGGACTCAAACTGGCCTACAGTAGGAGCTCTCTGCATGCTCCACAGTTCTTCCACGGGCTTTGACCCAGAAGTAACAGAAGAAGCTAGTACACAGAAAAGCTTGGCGTGCAGCAGAGGATGTAAAGCTCTCCAATTCATTGCTCAACTAAAGGGCACTTTTCCAATGCACCAGGTACCGTGCTTTTGGTACTTCAAGAAGGTACCAAAAGTACGGTACTTAAAGGTGTTGGTTTTCCATTGGCGTAAAAATTGGTACCAGTGACTAATGACATCACAACACGAGGTTGGGATTTTTTACTGAATTCGAAAAATGGCTGCAGTATACTATAGGGCTTGACATCGCGCAATATTAATAACAATGTCGCAAGTTATGCACATGCAATTATTAAATCACTAGTCACCTAGAAAGATCAGGCTTTTTCTTACCTTCATCCTGGATGTACATTATAGCACAGGGAGTTTAAGTCTCGCTAAAACATTTTTACTCTGGCATAGGGAAAAAATTTGGCTACCTTTGCAATTTTAATTATTATTCCTTTTCAGGATTATCTAGTTTAAGATCAGTTTAAAGTTTATCTCCGCTGCTTTTGCATGAACGCTGCATTCTCTGAAACAATCATAATCATTTTCATTCTTGCTGTTTAAATCACTCCTAGACGGCTTTGTGAGAAACTCCTTTTTTGTTTCATAAATACCCCAATATTTATTACAACAAAATCACATTGCAATATTTGAAAAATTACCAATACCGTGCTGTCATAGTATATTATACAAAGTACTTTATTTATGCTACCCTGATCTTGTTGTATCTGTTCTTCTGACCAGATTGCAATTAAAGCTTGCATCATTTAATTACCCTCCAACTGGAAAAAGTCCAATACTAACAAGCTGAACGGAGCCATATCGCCACCTACTGTAGGGGAGTCGCACGTACTTCAGTCAATAAATTGATTCCCCTCCTGTGGGTGTATACTGGGACAAGCTGTAGTCTGATCAAATGTCATAGTCATGCTATAACTATAGCTCTACTTAGCTGTGCATGTAAATGGGCTGAATGATATGCCTACCCTCAAGCAGCTTTTTCACAAGGCTGGGGGTCGACTGTCTTTCTGTTGTGAATTGAAAATTAGAGGGACGTCTGTTGTGCATGAAATAAGCCTTAATTTGTCACAGCAGAGGGACACCCCCATTCCCGATTCCTTGGCAATGTAATTTAGTTTTGAATATGACAGGCATTTTTTGAAAATAAGAGCAAAAAAATGTTGCTCTTTTGATTTATTTTTGGTCACGTCTGACTCTGAAAGTCAGATCCTAAAAGAGATTGTGCCCTAAAAGGACCTAGATGTTGTATAGCAAGGAGTTTTCAATGCAGTCCTAAATTACTACAGCTGTAGAGTGTGGTATTACACTTACACAGCTGCATTGTTGATTGCTTTGCCATAGTCTTGGCATATCTCCTGCTTTCTTCTATCAAATGAAAAGAATGCCTTGGAATGCCTCTCCCTTTTATCCTGGGATAGGCTCACCATGGCCCAGTATTGGAAAAATAGCACAGCAAAGGGATGATTTCATTTACTGCATGCATTTAGGACTTGGACATAAGGGTTGACCAAAGCCTCATAGAAATCAAAAAGATCTCCTAATAGCTGTCTTTCATTATGTGGGTGTGGATGTGTGACCTCACCAGATTACACTGCTCTGTGCTGTCAATGACATTCCCCAGCACATAACTCACTAGCTGTAGCATGCCAGGCTTAACTTAACTATTGTATTGTATTTTTATAGCTTGTTTTTGTGGTGGGAACAGATTGCTCTGTGTTACAGGTGCAGGGCATGGTGTAGCCGTAAAAAAATGGATGATCCAATAGCAGTTCCGAGTTTTATTAAGGAAACTAACACATGGAGGGAAATCCACAAACTCAAAGGACCATGAGGGGCCAAAAACTGACAGGGGAAAATAGCAAGAACTAACTACACAAACTATAAAGTAACATAACAAGAGGACAGAGCAATGGAACAGCGCAACACTCATCCTTCGCATAACAAAAGTACATAAACACCTAATACAATGACTCACTGGTGGAACACAGCAGGACAGGCATTTAAATACACATAAAACTGGGACAAACAAAGAACAGGTGTAAAACATAATCAATTAACCAATCAACACAGGGTGCAGGATAATGGGCAACAGAAAAGACCAATCAACAAGGACTGGCACAAGAAAATAGGTAACAGGTGGAATTAATAACAATTAACAAGGACAAAAACTAGGGAACGTAATAACAAACACTAAGACATATTAACTACATACTTGGAATTAAACACTGGGGATGGAACGCAAGGATAAACAGAACCAGAATGGAACAGAGCATAACACAAGCAGGGAAAACTGAGGACAAGAAAACGAATACAGAAAATAAACACGGAAACAAAAACCCAAGAAATACAAATAAACAGATTCAGCTGGACCCAGGTTAGCCTTGAACCCATAACCAGCAGAATTTAGTTTCCAAGCCATACGCAAAGCCTATTGAGCCATGTGGCAGTCAAGGATGCAGAAGAAACACCAAGGGTTTGACAAGGAATGACAGGTTGGGATGGCGTGCAACACCTGCTGGCCAAATGGGAGAGACACAAAGGACAGAAGCAGATGGGTGCTGACCCTGACAGATATGATGAGGTTACTGATGGTCACAGTGGAGTGAAAGGACTGAACACAAGGACACTGAAAATGAAGGTCCAGTTGTCTGGGAAAATTAACCTTGCATTCATGGGAGAGGTGAATTACACCTGAATTAAACCTGAATTACACTATAAACATCCAAAGAGTACAAACTTTAAATGTATATTTGGGTTGTTGCTGCTGTTGTAGTTGTTTTGGCTAAGAGCACCTCCTAAATTATCAGTTGCTTGGATGGGGATAACAACACCACACATTCTTAAGTATGTGCCTACAGACAGTTCAAAACTATCCAGATACAGCACTGTAATGGAGTGAATGCCAGTGAATGAAGTGTTTATTTTAATGCTTTATAGCACAGTTCTGCTAGCGGCACTGTGCAGTGTCGTACTGCCAGGCCTGGGAAAATGGTATAAACATGTTTGTTTAACAGGTGTTGCCCAGTTAGGAGGAGGAGGAGGGCGTGTTTTAAAAAGTGAAAGACCCGCATGTGTTTTGACAGGTGAAAACCTGTCAAGCATTGAGGTCATCCAGACAGCAGGGGGAGCTCTTTACCCTCCTGTGTAGTTACTTTTACAAATTAGCAACCTGGCAAAACTGAAGGCATTTATGTAGTTTTGGTGGGGTAGTGTAGCTTTTTTTTATTTATATTAAAGAAATAGAACATTTTTATTATAAATGTTCTCTTCCTATATGAATATTTCCTCTGAAATATATTGGGTTACTTTGCCCTGAGTGTGTAATTCTGTGAAATGTTAATATTCATAAAATATTCTATTTTCAGGTTTCTATTTGTGTACTGCACAATTTTTTATTTGTTTGCACTACGTTTATTTGACCTTGCACCGTTTGTTTTGCACTAGATGTATATGTATCTATACCTGGCTACTGTATGTACAAGAATTTCCCCTGGGATCTGGTTTATTTAATCTAATTCCCCTAAAATGTTCCAGGGGCACCAGATAAATGGCCTTACTCTGCATTCACACCACAAGCTTCGTTATCATTTGTATAAGAACAGGACTTGCATACAAATATTTGTTCGTACGCCTTGATCATAGGCAAGAAGATGGGATATGTGAAAAGAAGCATTCCAATGTGCTGTACCTGTACTTATGCAAATGGAAAAGAAAGGGCCGTCATACTTCTAAGTGAAATCAGGTTGTGTGAGGAAATATATGTGTTTGCATATGGCTCTGATGGATACATCAGAAACATGAAAATGTCACCTGTTTCAGGGAGCCGCAAAGTGACATTTGGTTAGCTGAGGCTGTGCTGTGCCTCAGGTATCAAAGGTCAGAAATACAGAACTTTAAATGCCGTATGTTTCTTCTTCATGCATCATTGTCTTTCTGTTGTAAACTTCATGGTTGCTGCCTTGAAAATACACAGTTACTGATTTACTGATAATTGAAGTGTCGTTCTGGTTTCTGAGGCGATGACTCTCCACATGTGGACCAGCCCTTGCTCTATAGGGTAAAGAGGTGACACTCTTCAGCAGGAACGCTCCAGCAGGGGCAGGAGGATGATGTGAACTCACTGACCACGTTTCTGGAAGACAAGCCATGGATTTAATGACCCATTTCCTGCATAACTCAAGCTCATAACCACGCCTGCCCTTAAAACCACTTCTGCATCCTGTGCTGATTCTGTTGCCTCTCAAGTGTCCCCTTTGCCCTGGAAATCAACCTGATCAGCGGTCAGTGTTTTTATGAAGGTTTTCCACAGTGTGGCAGGTTGGGAATCATGATTATCTTACAGGACGTAATATAAGAGCCAGTGGTAACAGTATTCATACTGTTACAGGAATGAGGTGCCTTTGTCAATGCAGAAAGCCTCGTGAGAGTACTGTTATCAGAGCACTTGCAAGTTAGTCTGCTTTAATCGCTTACAAGCGTCACGTATGGGGGGTGGGGCCAGCATTAGACCCTGTTTTATTACATATTTAAATAATCACAATCGAAGAGTCACTACTCTGGAATGAGTTCTGCTTCTGCTGCCTTCCTGTCTGCATGTCCATGAATCTTTGTCCCCCTGGCAGCTGGAACAAATCATGTCAGACTGATTGAACGACCCGACATTTAGCGAAATACGGTGCTTCTGGATGTGTAACCTGCCAGGTGGCAGTGTTCACCATTATTGGATGTGTGTGCATGCTTTTGTATTTGTTCTATTATTGATTTATGTTCTGAATCAAACCCTGTTCTTTGGATTTAGCGACACTGGCATGACCACTTTCGACGCAACCCCACGAACATTTCTTGCACTAAAAATATATTTCACTGTATTTTATATTCAAGTACTAAGGAGAACAACATTTTTCATACTGATAAAGATGCTGTTGACTTTTGTTTTCCTTTTATATTTGTTGTACATGTCGCATCCACTGCCTGTGATGCATAAGTTCGTGTAGATTCTGTTTAATACTGTTATCGGGAAGAGCAGTACCATGGAATTTGTACCTGTCATTCCTAAGCGTACCTACGGCGCCTAAGATGCTGCATCAAATACCAAATGCTGGGGGTGGCCAGTCTTTCCAGCTTCATGTATGAGCGGGAGTCCAAATATTTGCATGGCAGTAATGTGATGCCAGTGAAGCGAAGAACTGCGTGGTACTGTACTGTACTGTATATTGCTAACCAACGTAAAAGCCAGTGTACCCAAAGTCTGCACCATTGATGATATTTTACTGCTTGGAGTGGAACACTGTACGATAGGCTGGGATGGGGTCACGGATCTCCCAGGGCAGACAGGGGTGACAAGAAAAGTTTCACCTAATTTCGGTTCTTTGGGGTATAAAGTACTCTCTAGCCAAGCCTTCGTCCATGAACTCGGCCACTGTGCTTCCACAGCCCAGACGTTGTTACCCTCCACAGAGACTAACATTGGCCCCGGTTTCCTGTCTGTTTCCCTTTGCTCTTGTTTCCATGGTGTAAAGCACGTTACCCTACATCACGTCCCTGTTCTTTCCTCCAGTTGTTGGGTCACATGGATCTTTTAGCGATCCCAGCTGAGCCGATTTCACAAGAACTGATTTCAGTTAAGAATGGGTAGAATCTGCCAAGTGTGTGAATTCCTCTGCGAGGCTGAGTACTTGTGTCACCGGGACCGTTTGAGTACGTTTCATGCGGGAAGTGCTGTGTATATAGCTGGATGGCAGCTGGATCCAGAGTGCTGTGGAAGAAGCTCAGAGTGTCTTTTTGGAATTCGGTCCACATTCCAGAAGACTCTCGAAGGCAGAGGAACTTCGTGCTGGAGAAGCAGGAAGGCTGGGGGAGGCTCTCGCTTTACACGCCGTCAGTCATGAGGGATCGGGAAGCTGACACCGAAGTGAAGGAGCAAATAGAAGATAAACTGAAAGGTTCCAGAAGCATATATGCTTATGCACGCAAAGCTTTTACACTACTCAGGGTGACCATTTCGTTTTACACCGTTTAATCTACTTTCTGTGCGAGTGGATGGATAGATAATGAGGCAAAGTAACACTTTCATTAAATCACATATTGCAGGAATGCAAAGGTCTTAAATGCTGTAAATGTGCTCTACTTCGTAAGAGAATATCAGTCATAAAAAATATAAAAATTGAAGTCGTTTTGTCATATCGGGAAGAGCAGCAGACTTCAAAACTCACAATACAAAACCTACCAGCTGTTAAACGGCCCTAATCAGGCTGAATGCTCCTCAGCCTGTCAGTGAACTGTGTGGACATTACTCCACGCAGAATTTTCTATAATTATAGACGACAAGGCCACTTGCAACCCTGATCAGGTTATAAGATGTGTAGATGGATGGACTCTGACTATGACCACAGTTTACACCTTGCTTTTTATCAAAGAATGTTACATTCAGCAATGTTACCATCCCTTTGAGGTTTAATTTTCCCTTACTTGGGAGGTTTTGGTTCCTCTCTTTTGTTATGTTCTGCCATTCTTTCTTCACCTCTTCCCTTTTCCTTTTTTTATGCAACATTTTCTATAAACAACAATTTAACTGATTGCCATAAGTTTCGTGGCAATACACAATTCACACTGTCAAGTGCCTTGGGGTAACTGTTGTAAAAAGCACTATATAAAATTGAATTAAATTGAACTGATGGATCCAGGAATCGATTGACCGTAACTCCTCTTGATTTCTTTGAAGATTATCATGCTTTAAAACAGCTCCTCTGATATTATGCATTTGAGTCATCTGTCTTTGAAGGGTACCAATATGTAAACTTTTGTTCATTTGTTTTCCTGAATGTTCTATAAAGGATATTTCTGTTACGGACCGAAATGGGGAAGAAGGAGCAGGGATGTGAAGAGTCGGGTAAACGGGGTTTTATTTAGGGAAACACCAAAACGCAGACTAAACCCAAACAAACATCAATGACCAGACAGGGATAAGACGGACACGGAAGCACTAAATATACTAAATCAATTAACAACAACTAGACACTGCTGGGAACACCGGGATTCCACACGAGGTAACAAGGGGGCGTGGCACTCAGGAGGGTCGGACGAGCAGGTCATGAGAATCTCTGTATATAATATAAAGAATAATTTATGAACAGCTTGAGAGAAACAGGCTGTAGTATTTGCTAAAATAAATGCCATTTTAATCAAAATGAGCAAGGAATCTGCTGCAAACAGTCTCAGCAATAAATGGGCCATTTTCATATAGCAGCCCATTACCACCAGTGGAAGGGAGGGTTGTGGGTTTAACATAAGCAACTTCAATACAGGGAGTTTAGTCACAGAGAATGAAGGTGGTGTAAGGAATGTGGTATAATACTTGGTTTCTAACTTACTGGGTGTGAGATGATAATATCTGCAATGCAGAGTATACTTGATACAATCTAAAAATGTGGTCATCCGAGATGCCAGCAGGTCACCTACTGCATGGTTTACTGGGAAAAGAAATGATTAGAGACTTACTAGACATTTAGTCTGCTGTGTGAAAAGACAAAGTTGTAGAAATCCCTCAGTGAATGGGAGATGGTGCTGAGGCAGAGGTCAGGCACTCCTGTTTCCCTCCTCCATTCTTCTGCCTAGAGTTAATGACCATTTGATTAGGTTGTTTTTTAGAGCAGTCAATTGAAGCTGAAAAGCTATACAAGATCTTAAAAGTGGAATTTTGATTTCAGTTGATTTACTAAATATTTTTTTTAAATAACCTTACAGAGGAGATTTTTGCTGTTGTGCAGCACATACAACATGGTTGCTATGACAAATTTACAACACAACTCACAGAAAGGAAGTGATTTTTTTATTAAACAGGAAGTGGGAATGCAATCTGTTTTTGTGACTTCATAGGTACTGACAGAAACTAACCATGACAGGGTGTTGCAGTTGACCACTGATCTGCAATGAAGGACAGAATCTCTGTCATATTGAAGAGCTTCATGTCAGCGTGGCCTCTTGGCTGTGTGTGTTTGGATTTCATTTTTGCATTAGTATAAATCTACAAAGTGTAACAAGGTTGAGAAAATGTTTTACTCCAATGTAGAAGATCCACATTTTGCAAGAGCTGAATATCTTAATTCCAAAACTTTTACTTGGGTAAAAATGACAATGATTTGAATGAACAGTCCTACTTATTTATTAGCATTTTGCTACCAAAGAGGATATTCTTCTAAGTCACCTGCCATGTACTGAAGTAAAATTTATGTACCACCAGCAAAATCTGCTGTGGGGACATGGGGGACCTCAAAGTTTCGGGCTGAAATTTATCCCAGTCCAGCCCTGGCAACAACTGTGGATCAGGCACACCCACGTACAGTAAACATAATAATAATAATAACTAATAAGTTTCGAATAATAAGAACAAGTTTCGATCAGCATGATATTTCATGTTCTTATTAAAGTGATTCAAGCTATCATGTGATGGGTGTGTTCTGTCAGTGATCTATTTTGAGTGATTATCAAGTATTTCCTCTGTGAAGCTGGGTGATCAGAAATCTGACGGCGACAGCAAATCCTGCTTCATTTATCTATGTGTTTGCCTGGTTGGTGGGCATTCAGAGCAATATCCAGGAAGAGCAGATGCAAACAAACATAGGCAGGGATCCACAGAAGAGCAGTGGTGACTAACAGATGAGAGAGGGACAGGAGAAGAGAAAGAATGAAATATTAAATTACCGTCTGCATACTCCCTGCGGCCAGCAACCTGTCTGGCCACGCCTGTCTTATGGCTCCAAGCAGGCACACCAGGTGCAAGGCCGATGCCATGGATAGACCATGTAAAGTGGCTCTTGAAAGGAGAAATGTAACTTGTTTTGTGGATGAATAGGTCCTGTATTAGGGATTTTTAATTGTGTGCCTCTAGTTCATTAGTTGCCATATGTTCTTGGGTTTGTCTTGGAACCTTAAGACTTTTAGAGCATTATATGCTAATTGCTAAGCTTAATGCTCATACATATACATTGAACAATGCCTGATCATCACTGTATTGCGTCCATATTTCATAACAAAGGAATGTTTACTAAAAACAACAAATATTTTTCATCGCCCAAATCATACCGAATGACTAGATGTTTGTATCATAAATAATCAGCTGCCAATCAGTGACTTAAAAACAGTTCCAGACATTTGTGCTGTTACTAATGCTATTTTACAAGATGGCCTTTTATTGAGCTTTCAGTTTTTTTTTTTCAGTTTTTGAAGGCAGATTGTTTAAAGCTTTTTTTTCATAGCCTACAGCAGCGTCTCTTCTGAGAGCACGTGGCAGATCCCTGTGAGAGTAAAAACATCCATTCCCACAAGGCAAGGGCAATCTATGAAGGTCAAGCAGTCATGTAATTGTAGACACACTTTTCGGCTCGGTCATAATAGGAGAGGCAAACAGTGGTGTAAGGAAATATGTACACAAAGGGGCCCCTTTACATTCACCATTAGTTTAGCGATGTTTGCTTGGGTTTATGCCTTGCAAGGTAAGAGAGAATAATTCAGGGATAAAGTGAAACTGGCCGAGGAGAAAAACCTGCCCTTACGTGAATAAAATGAATCCAGTAATTAAACATACATTTCAGAACAGCACTCTATCCTTTAGAGCTTATTCTGAATTGTTGATTCAAGCCTGCCAGAGGAAACAGTCACTTTCGTCTGGTTCAAGGTTCAAATTGAGTCTTTGTGAAGAAAAAAAGCGTGCTATTTCAATGTCAGTCAAGATATGTTTTTGGACTACTATATAAAGTGCATAGCCTTTATTAATAATATAGAATGCTACACATTTTCACTGTAGTCCCAGACAGGAATTTAGTCACAGCAATGCATTTGAAATACCTGGAGTGCTTAATCTGCAAGAATAAAGGAAAAAATGTGTATAGTTTCACAAGTAAGTGTTTGTCATTAATGATCCACCTGTATTATCTGCGAAAGATGAGAGCTAAGATTTGCCTTTACTCATTATATTCACCCTAAAATGCCCTGAGGCAAAACGAAGATGTGTGGACCCATTCCCAGTCAATGCAATGCATGAATGTATAAGTTATAACAGAACTTGACAGGCACTCTCACTGAAAAAAGACACTGGCATTTACTCTTTAGATATGGTTATAGTGCTGGAAACCCTACTGGAGCGCAAATGACTTTTTAGTGGAGGAAATTTAATTTAACAGAGACCTTCTTCCAATTGTGCAGCATATTGAACATATTTCATTGAAGTTTTCCATTATAACAGAAGCAAAAGAACGAATGAGATCAACCATTTCAAGTCACTGGGTAGATTTGTTTATCGGGGGGGATTGGGGGTGAGGCCTGGCACCTGTCCCAGGCCATAAGCAGGGGTGCACCGTGGATGGGAATGCCTGTCCATCACAGGCCAAGGACCCAAACACACACGTATACTGCGGAGAATTTAAATATCGCAGTTAACGTAAATTATTGCTTTGACAATATTTTTATAGAGGCTGAAAAATTTAGTTGAGAATTTCGTGCCTTCATTTGCATATAACTACTACGTATCATATTATGATTTTTTTTTTTTTTTGCATTTTTATTAGAAAATACAAGACATATATGCGCAAATGATCGGTATTTGCGGAGGATCATTCTCCAACAGATGTGTTGTGAAGTTTGAAATGTGCATCTGTGCTATAGAGGGAGGAGCGCGGGGATGATGATTCAGGTTGCGGCGTAGAGCCCTAGCAGGCGGCCCGTCTTTGCTTATCTGCTGCTGACTTCCTCTCCGCTGCTACGGAGCATCGCCAGCGCCTGCGATCTGCAGCAGGTATTCGCAGTAAAGTCTAAGCAGCAATGAAGTTACTATTGCGAGCAGAACTCCGCTCCAGTCCGCGCACCAGGTTAATTATATATTACGGTGAATATTGTTTCTGCGTTATAAGATTTGTTCTGTGCCTGTGTACTTTTTAAACTGTCAAAAAAAAAAACCCTATGCGGATATTTTATGGAAGACTCCGTATTCTTGGAGAGGCACACTTCTTACCAAGTAAGTACCGCGTTAACGTCGTCTTTAAGATGGTCACATAGTAATGGAGCGTGTCTTCATTTTCTTAAAAAGAAATTGAAATTTCCATAACAAAAAGGCTCATCTTAGGGAGGTTTAAAAACCTCAACAGTCACCAAAGGGACTTTTAATCAGTGATGTTGTCGCTGTGAAAAGAACTAGAGAAAATATCGAATAGTTCATTTACTTTTACACACCATTTTTTTTCTTCGTGTTTTGGTATCTCTGTGCATCTGTTATTTGCGGCGTGTGTATTTCCTGAAAGGAAATGTCTTTTTGTTTGCGCTTTTTGTAAGGTCTTCGGTATCTTATTTTTGGTGATAGGTGATCTCTCTTGACGCGCAGTGAGAAAACCTCAAACAGACATTTAAGCCATTTTCATTTTAATGGTTACGTTGGTTAAACTAATTCACGAGCATCTATTAAAACTAGTTTGCTGAACTGATTATGATTTAGTAATAGTAATAATTTTCCCGGAATATTTCGTTTTCCGGAATATACTTCATTACCTTTGTAACAGTGATAAAAAAAAAAACACAAGCTTTTCCCTTCTGTAAGTAGAAACTTAGTAGCAGAAGAGCCGCAAAGGATATCAGCGAAAAATGAAATCAAAACGTTGCTGTAGCTTTTGCTGAATTGTAGAAACCAGCAGTTTGTGTCGTTTATCGAGGCGCATCGTCGCTCATCTGCAGATGGACCTTGTCAGTGTGAGTTATGAGATGATACAGATTGGAATCGATGATATAGACCCAAAATGGTAGCATCTATGACGGCAGGGACTTATCAAACTTCGGCAGCAGGTGTATCGGTAGGGACACCACTTACAACTGCGGTGATTTTATCTCTACACTCAGAGAACTTAAAATTGAAGAATTGTTGCCTAAGATCCATCTCTGGTAAATAGTTGCTTTGTTTTTATTGTTTGAATAATACATCTATGATATTGTTCCCTGTAAGTAGGTCTGCTTCAGTATTTTTTTTTTCTTTTCTTGATTAACTGAGTAGTACCATCCTGAATACTGACACCTTCCCCTGGAGCAATTAAAGCACCGTGGCGGGTCGCTCACTCCCGGAGCGCATGCCAGCAGCCGCACTCCATACACTAATCCCCCGGAGCAGGTGGCCTCACTCCGAAAGCAACCCCGATACCAATCTCATGACATCATGCCTCCCAGAGACTCTGTTTCTCAAGCATGCGGAGCTTCTCTCGAACAGAAAATATCTGAGATATTGCTGTCTAAGCCCTTATCTTGTTTTCAAAAGCTTTCGCTTTATTTATTTGCTTGCCTTTTTGTTTATCTATGTAAGAAATGTTCAAGAATAAAAATAAGCATCTTAAAAAGGCATATTTCATTTCTCATTTTTTGATAAAAATTGCATGAGCGGTTTATTGAATGTAATGGAGCTGTGTGTGTGTGTGTGTATATATATATATATATATACACACACACACACACACACAATGCCGAAAGAGTAGATTACATCAGTACTGAATGGCTTCAGCATACTTTTGTGAATAGATTGTGAGACATTATTGGAAGAAGAAGGAATGCACATTGGTAATTGCTTTACATTTATCCAGTGTTATGTGTGCCTGTGGTTAGCAGTGTTTGTTTAACCCCAGGCAGGGTTTGGAGCCTGACCAATGTGATATGCCATTAGTGGGTGCAAAAACAGGTTTTATTTCCTACATAACTGTGTGAGGGTTCCATAGTGCTAGAAAGATATGGCTGATTTTACACTAAAGATTATAAGAAATAAGGTGTTACATGTATTGGGTTTGCAAGCGTGCTAGGCAACACCATGCTAATAAAAGAAGACAAGTTGGTGCTGGAAACTGAAAATTACAGTGACTTTGTGAAAATGCACTTTGCCTTCCTTGCATGGATGCCTCAGTCCTGCCCTGCTTTAAGAGAGAGAGTTTCGATCAGCTGCAGAAGTCAGACATCTGTAAATTGTTTTTTTTTCTTTAGTGTCAAAGATCATATTATTTTATATTATATTATTTTTATATTATATTAAGAAATATTAGCAGCTCACTTTTTGTTCTGCAGATGTTAGAATGAATGACAGCCCTTCTGGCGCGCTCGTTTTTGGGAGTGTGTTCCTGTTACCCTACATAGCGGAGAATGTGTTCAGTCTGGGTGTGGCAGGAAACTGCAGTCTACACTGGACAAGGCTGACCCCAGTGACTGCAATAACGCTCTGTCACTTCCATAAACCAACTGTTTCCCTTGCATTTTTGTGCAAGTCCCCCTGCCTTTGAAGACACAGAACCCAGCTGTTTTGATAACCCTTTTGAAGTTCTGTTTTAAAAGGCACATACTGGTTTTAGAGGGCTGGCAAAATCATGACTACAAACATATTGGAGTAATTTATTCATTTTAAATATCCCTGCAAAATATTACCTAAAAAATAAAGTTTGTTTAGAATCAATGTCCTGTGCACAGATAAACCAGAATGCTGTTGTATGCTTCTCAGTATTTAATTCTAGGAATTGGTAAAGACAAAATAATTGGTGTCTCAGGGGAGTTTCAGTGAAATTAGATAATCCCAGATCTGTCGTTGGAGAGCCCAGCAAATGGAGCCTCTTTTCTCTATTAATGAAATGAAGCTGTCCGTGTTTCACTTCCTGCTGTGTGGATCATCAGCTACAGCAGTCAGTTTGATGAAATTCCCATCAAACATCCAGGCTACCAATTCAATTCATGTGTGCATAGGAGGCCCATGGCATTATTGGAGAATATTTCACTTTTAAGCACATTCATACACAGAAAGCAAGCAGGAAACATTCATTCTGAGATGTTAGCAAGTGCAGGAAATAACAAACCTGGATATTTAACTTGCCGTAGCAACTGGCTATAGACTTATATATGATGAGAAGTGTGTTTTTAGGAAACAACGTGTGAAGCCTTTGATGAGGCTGAAGGTAGAGCAGTTTTACACAGGCTGATATCTAGTCAATGGCAAAACGAGCTCAATGTCATTTTTGAGACTGATGCTGCTTTAAGCTAACGCAGCACATTTCAAACCAGTCTGTAATTACGGGTTGGTGACACTTGTTGGATCTTTCAGCACTGGGCCTCTCACACATGTAAACGAGGCACAATGACCTAGCCTGTGGGAAAAAGGGTTTGATCACTATTAGCGGCCGTGGCTAACGTAACCTTCCTCCCTTCTGAGAGAGATGTCAGGTGGCCACAAGGAACAGGATGACTTCCTTCCTTTAGCATCCGTGGACACAAAGGTTCAAAAGTCCGGCCATTGTTGACAACAAGCCAATGGCCAAAAATCTGTTACATTAAAGTCGTTTAAACAATGGAGACTTGTTAAGTCACTTCAGTTTGTTCCAATATTCTTTTAAAAATAGAAGAAGACTGATTTACTTAGGTTTCCAGAATAAGCGCTCAGATTAGGTACAACAATTTACAGAGTGCTTGGATAAATGTTAATAGCTGAGCACCTCTTTGCAAAGTAAAGCTATAAATAAATGACCTCTATGTACTCTAAGGTGATAAGATCTCACTTCTGATATTTTGTAGGGGGGAGGTACTATGGCTCAGTGTGTAGCTCTGGGGATTCGTTCCTGCAGGGTTAGTGGCAGCTCTTCTGTGCATTAATTTGCATTAGTGTCCCAGCCCTGCTGGAACCCTGAATGGGAGATGTGTTTCTAGTGTCTTGTAAATTGACAGGAAGGGTCATTCCGACTTGTTTTTGTTTCACCCTCACTGCACCTGTAGTTGGCCTATAGTCAGCCCCTTGCACACACGCTGATCCCTGCAGAATAAGTGTCTGTGATACTAATGGTCTTCAGTTGTGTGCTTATTAACCACCGCGCTCCGGCCCCTCTGAGGAATGTGCAGATGCGTGTTTGTGTTGTCACTGACATGTGCTCTCTGGAGCCCCCTGCCCCTGTGTGTACTTCATTTCTGTGCCTGTCGTACCCCCCCTCCCCCACACTCCTTTTTTATGTCCCTGAAGGAGCTCCCTCTCTTTCAGAGTGTGTGAATAGTGCCATTATGAAGAGAGGAAGGGACAGGTTACTGGAAAACAAGATTGGGATGCTTGTTCAATGTGGAGGACAGGCATAGTGATGTTTGATTCATTCTTAAAATAGCCTGCAAGAGGAAGCAAGGGGAGAACACCCCAAACTGCGCACATGGGGTGTGTGTGTGTGTGTTTGTGTGTGTGAAGGGGGGGGGGCAGGGGGATTCAGATCCAGGGGGTGTGAGATGACAGTGCTAGCCACTGTGCCACCCTTTGTTATTTGTGTATTTTTGTGTATACTTTGGATTTATTGATTTTATTCATTTGCCTGACATTTGATGTAAACCTTCTTATTACCCCTGCAGTCTGGTTTATTTTTGATTATTGATGGCATATATGTCTCATCATTTAGGTCCCTTTCCTTGTATTGTATATATTAGCTAAATATTGGCCTGTAAATATTTAATGAATGTGCTTTTTTGGTGTAAATGTTCACTTTTTTGTAGTGATTTCAGTGTTTCCTATTTCCATTTTGTGGTAAATTGCATAACAAATACTAAACTTAAATTTTTTTGAACCTTTACTTGTAAACCATTTAAAACACATTGATCAGTGTTGCTCATTTTATTAAGCAAGTTAGCTTGGGTAAGTTGCTAAAAGTCTTCATAATCGCTGCAAACAATTTTTGTAATGGGAGTTTTCTGGGTATTGTTTCAGGATTTTACTCTTAAATGTGACATCAGCTAATGGTGATCTCTCTGCTTTTTGTCATGAGCTAAACTTACGTAAAGCCGTACACTGTGTTCTAAACCAGAAAGATTAACAGTGGCTCACTCTAGCCTCTAGGGTCAATTACCGTCTGTCTTGTTTTCTTATTTATTAACTGTGACTTAAAAGTACAGATTTAAATTTAAATGAGGAACTAAACAGGGCGGCATGATGGTGCAGTGGTTAGCACTGTTGCCTCACACCTCTGGGACCTGCCTGGGTCACATGTGTGCGGAGTTTGCATTTTTTCCCCATGTCGTTGTGGGGTTTCCTCCGGGTACTCCGGTTTCCCCCCACAGTCCAGAGACATGCTGAGGCTAATTGGACTTGCTAAATTGCCCGTAGGAGTGTGTGAGTGAGTGGTGTGTGTGTGTGAGTGTGCCCTGCGATGGGCTGGCCCTCTATCCTGGGTTGTTCCCTGCCTCGTGCCCATTACTTCCGGAATAGGCTCCGGACCCCCCATGACCCAGTAGGATAAGCAGTTTGGAAAATGGATGGATGGAGGAACTAAAAATAGAAATGTGAGCGTAGCCATAGCTGTGTTCCAAGCATGTCCCTATTAGCTTCCATTTTCACATTTAATTTCAATTAATGTGGAAACAATTAACTCTGCACTGGATTATTGTTCAAATAAAACTTTATGATTTTTCCCTAAATATTTAATATATACCATATTTACTTAGTTTGAACGACCTTGTACTTGTAATGCATACCACATGCATGTTTTAATACTGAACCCCCCCCAATTGCCGTATAAAAACTGCTTAAATATACCAGTTCATTGATGCTCTGTAACAGTCATGAAGTAATAAGATCAGTATCGCGAAAAGTATTTACAAAATATTCACATCCAAGAGTGACTAATAATTATTACTGAGTCATCTGTTATTAATTGTTCTTGTTTTAGCAAAAATTTAACAAAAAATCCAATTGTTGTAACATTCTGTAACACAGTGGCACAGAATTCGAAATAATTTTGAGAACATTTTATCAAACAAACCATGGAATAACTTAAATTACAATCAAGGACAGTGTTTTTTTGTCTTCATATCTTACCTAACCTGAAACAACATTGTTTCCCCCTTCGGTCTACTAGTAAAGAATCCCTGCTGAAGAGTGTTAATGTTGATATTGGGGCATATATGTGGAAATATAGGACAGTACATGTTCTCCATCCATCTTTCTATTCATCTGACTCCCAACTGCCTGATTATGGGTCATAGGTGGACCTTGGAGCCGAAGTACCTGTCAAATGCAGATGTCATCTAAACTGTACCATCTGCTGCTGATTGCACAAGAGCCTCGTCTGCTGTGGCAGTATCCTTGATATCATTTGTGGCTAATTAGGGAGCAGCAAGGTGGGTAGCAGTGTAATCTCATAACTCCAGGGTTGGGGGATCCTGTCTCCGCTGTGTGTGTGGACTTTGCATGTTCTCTTAGTGTCATGCAGGTTTCACCCTGGTCCACCAATATACCATAAACGTACCTAAAGAGTTACAAATAATTGGCATCTCCAAATTGCTTGTAGTTTGTGTGTTTTTGTGTGTGGGTGTGTGTGTGTGTGTGTGTATGTGCCCTGCAGCTGGCTGGTATCCTACCCGGGGTGTACCCCAAGCAGTGTCCTAAATGTCTGGGATAGACTGTACATGTAAGTCCCCCACAACCCTTCCCAGGATAAGTCTCTAATTATCTATGACCAAAGAGGAGAGTCTCAAAGGATTGAACCGTAAACCTGAATTTACTTTGAAGTGAAATAGCTTGATACTGTAAATTCAGGTGTGGGCATGCGTTAATGTTAGTGTGAATGGAAGAGATTTATGCTTGTCTGGTGATGGAAGATCTCACGTTTTGTAATTTTCGACACGGCTTCTGTAACCCTGGCTAAAGTGATGGGTGGTGTCACAGAATAGGGTTACTCTTACACCATCATAAGGTACATTCAGGACCAAAAAGTTATACTTGAAATACACTATAATCATAATCCATGAAGTGTAAACAAAGATTTGCGAAAGAATGGGTCACTCTCAGGAGCTCAGTGAATTCAAGTGTGGTACCGTGATAGGATGCGACCTGTGCAATAAGTCCATTTGTGACACTACTAAATATTCCAGTCAACTGTTAGCGGTATTATAACAAAATGGAAGCCAGTGGGAACAGCAACTCAGCCATGAAGTGGTAGGCCACGTAAAATCAGAGAGCAGGGACAATGCATGCTGAGGCACACAGTGTGCAGAAGTCGCCAACTGTCTGCAGAGTCAATAGCTATAGACCTCTGAACTCTGTGTGGCCTTCAGATTAGCTCAAGAACAGTGCATAGAGAACTTCATGGAATGGGTTTCCATGTCGAAGCAGCTGCATCCAAACCTTACATCACCAAGTGCAATGCAAAGCTTCGGATGCAGTGGTGTAAAGCACGCCGCCACTGGACTCTAGAGCACTGTTCATTGGAGTAACGAATCACACTTCTCTCTCTGGCAATCTGATGGGGGAATATGGTGTGGGGTTGTTTTTCAAGAGTTGAACTGGCCTGCACAGAGCCCTGACCTCAACCCAATAGAACACCTTTGGGATGAATTAGAGTGGAGACTGTGAGCCAGGCCTTCTCGTCCAACATCAGTGCCTGACCTCACAAATGCTCTCCTGGAAGAATGGTCAAAAATTCCCATAAACACACTCCTAAACCTTGTGGACAGCCTTCCCAGAAGAGTTGAAGCTGTTATAGCTGAAAAGTGTGGGCCAACTCCATATTAAAGCCTATGTATTAAGAATGGGATGTCATTAAAGTTCATGTGTGTGTACAGGCAGGTGTCCCAATACTTTTGGCAATATAGTGTACCTTCAGATTCCCATTCAGAGCAACAAATTAGCCCCTCCATGAGATAAACAGTCAAGCATGCGCAGTACATTAATAATCCATCGACGTGTCCTTTTTATTTTCTGCAACTGCCTATTTAGTACAGGGTCAGAATGAGCCTGGAGCCTGATCCAGAACAAGGCATGAGACAGGGGACTCCCTGGACGGAATGCCAGTTACCATTAATAATTACACATTAAAATATTCTCTGCAGTGAATAACTTCTGAAGTTATGAAGGTACAAAGTATTCATTTTTTAAGTTTTGTATTTAGCATAGTATATGTATATGTATATATATATTTAGTATATGTATATTCATTTTCTGTTCTTCATTTCAATATTTACTACTGTTTTCTAAGCCTGTCCTCACATCTGCCAATCATCCAGCTGTCTTCTTAATTACATGTATTTGATTTGTTAATTGAATGACTTTTTGCAATACTACATTTTCTCGATTTTAATTAAACGTACCTGGAATGTATTAGCTGCAGGCTCACATAAACTTTATAACGGTATTTAACCAAAGAATCGTAGTAGCCTGATGGGAGTGTATGTCCTAGCTTTGTCCCTTAAAATGAATGATACTTTATTGTGATCAATCATTACTCATGTATAAGCCTTTAGATCAATACCGAAAGGACTGACTGACCTAAATAGATGTAATTTGTGAATACACCCTTTTGTAGTAAAACCAAAACAGTGATGGTAGGGTCCAAATACTGATGGCTTGAGTTCCTTTTATTATACAATCACCATGGGTTCAGCATAAATGATTCTTCACTAGGCTTTAAGTGTTTCGGTTGTTGAGATTGTTTTGATTGCAATGAAGTAACCAATGGTATCTGTCTTTCCTGCACAAAATTTCACAAACAACCAAATAAACAAACAAACAAACAAATAGTCATAGCATATGAAATGTAATGAAGCAAATATATTAAAGTCCAAGTAAATTCTAGCTATAGTGCAGCTGTACGGAGGACCGTGTGCCTGGGGGAGATGCCTGAGGGTTGCTGTTTAATTGCCAGACGGCACATTGACACAGTGGGGCTTGTTCAGGTGGACCAGGTTCCCAATCTGCCTGCCGTGTTTGCCTCATATCTTCTCAAGATTTTTTTTGCATTGAGTCGTTCTGGTGATTTGATCAGCGGTCGCCTTAGGTGAGCGATTTCAGCAATAATCCCTGTCCCACTTGCGTCAATCAAATGAGCCTGTCTTTCGGTGTCAGTGAGGTGTCTTCTGCCTCTGTGATGATTGATTGCATCTTTGCAACCTAAATTGCTTGTGGCGAATCACTGCTGCAAGGACAATTGTGGATTAAAGTGATATGTAATTTTGACTCTCCCCCATCCGACAGCACCCCCAAGCAGAAGCTCCCATGTAATCTCCGTGGTCTTTAATATCTCAGTATTGCAGTTTTACAGTTCTACATTCCAAGTTGGGTGAGATGACTGAGAGTCAACTAAGGACAAAAACGTGGAATGTAGTGTCTCTAGAAAGGAGGAAAACAGTCCGTTGAAAGTATTTCTCTTTTGTCTTTTCCAATAGCTGTCTGAAAGCCTGCAGTTTAGGGGAATTTTATCTGGAGATCTCAATCAGCTGAAGGTCTTGAGTCCCTGTTCCAAAGATCAGAGACCTGGGGGAATACAACTTTTGGCCTTTCGGGGTTTTACTGTTTTTTCGAAAATTAATAATAAAACACACACTGTGTTCTTCATTTGCATATACATATATAACTTCCAACATAAAGCTTAAAAACGGGTAAAAGTAAAAAGTCAAAACTGTAAACTGGGCAGAAACCTCTGGATAAAACCAGAGCACATTCAGCCGAATAACAAAGTATTTGTAATTATGCCAAATAGCCCATAGTTTTGTTTACTCCTTGACTTGCTGAATTTGGAAAAATGTAGCTGAATGTTCCTCAGCATTCCTCACTGAAAGTCTGCTGGCCTTTGGTTATGTTAAGTCTGAGTCTCTGCAGACATGTTTACTCTCTCTCTTAATATTGTCCTTAGCTGAAGAAGTTGAGACTTGGTGGTTTACAGCTGGAGGGCATGTATATAAATATTTACTTTTAATAATGTATGTACACAGCTCAGAAGCCACACAGTGGCATGCAAGTGTGACTGAATGTGGGACCCCATTGAATGTCACTGTAATAATTTCAGTTTGATTCATTTTATATTTCTGATTTTGTTGCTGTGATTGTTATTTAAAGTCTTGTTTTATATTCATCAGTGTTAAGTTTACTTACTGCTTATTATAGAGATTCAAACTAGGCCTAAATTACAATACATCCCAGAATGATTCATTCAGCTGTATTCCACCCATTTATCTAGCAGAGGGTCGCAGACTCAGGAGGCCTGGAGTCTATCCCACAAGGTTGGGGAAACACCCTGGATAGGATGTCAGGCCAATGCAGGGCAAGCAGCCACACACATCTCTGGGAGGAAATCAGAGTGATAAACATTCTTACAAAGTGAAGCACGATTCAGACAGACCCTGAAAAAGGAGCACATTCAGACTGCACTCACGACCCGTCCCCAGTTGCCAGAATAACCAATGAGAAGCTGATTTTCCAGTGTCTGAGATGGTTGCCATAGTGGCCAGTACAGCACAAAGAGTGATTTACGCAGTCGTTTCGTGTGCTAAAATTACAACAAGGCATCTGTTGGGCACATTAAATATAATCATATTGTGGCCTCATGCGGAGCACAGGCTCCTTGAATGTTTTCATTTCATATTTTAAATTTCAATTTTAAAGTTTAAAGGTACAAAGCTGATATAACACATGCAGCCACTTAAAAAATAGGCTGATTAGGCGAGATGGACCGCAATGACTTTCAGGGAAGCGAGTCATACAAGGACCGCCATTTTCCACTTAGAGTTAATGAGGTTTGAGATTCTTATTACAATTACACATCAAATCATCTCCCTAAACAGTGCAGTCTTTGTCAGTCACTGTGGTCAGTCACTGTGGTCAGTCACTGTGGTCCTACAGTACATGTCCCCCATTGAATGTCCTACAGTCTTTGTCTAAAACCTACCATTTACAATAAGCAAAGCCAATGTAGGGAATTGAATCTAGAACTACAGTGAACAGCAGGTCTCTTCAATGTTGTTACATTACATAATTAGGAACGCATGACATTAAAAAACTCCAGGCTCACCATGACCTGGTACAGGATAAGCAGGGGTGCATTATCTTTGATTTACCTTTTGGCAGCCAGCAATGTGTGTGTTAAAGCCAAAGACCAATGTAAAGAGATCATTTACAGAAGAGCCTCGAGGTATGGAAAGGTATAGATCAGGAGGTATGAAACATTTCAAAGGTGTTAAATACATCATCATCAGATCAGAAAGGGGCAGTGGCATGTACGCTATGTAGAATGATGAATGGGTAAACCAACGATGACGATTTTTACACTAAGAACAGTTCAGTAGTGATTCACACCTCAGATAAAATCTAGATGAAAAGCAAGAAACAAATGACTACCTACTGATGAGAGGGATGTGATGTTTGTTACCCCAGCCATAGTGATTAAGGGAGAGGAATACAGCAACACATCATCTCCAGCCCGTCCATGTATTTTTAAAAGATGCTTTTTAAGAGGGAAGCTCAGGGAAACGATTTAGGTGAGCTACTCTAATGAAGGATAAACAGGTCAGAACAGGTTCGTCAGGCTCACCCGACAAGTGCGGTGCTTGATCTGTGGTGATCTCAAAGACTGCTATTTATAAGTCTGACATAAAGCCATACCTGTGACAGGAGGGTCAAATTAAATAAAACACAGACAAATGAATAAATGAAAAGCATTCTGTACTGTAAGTTTTTCATGCCATTTCATGCCTGCAAGTCCAGGGCGTATTCTGCTAAAGCACGGATGACGTGTTGCATTGGATGGGGGTCCATTACAGCGGAACTGAAACATGGAGCAGACACGCCACACATAAACTAGGGCTCAAACTTAAAGCCATGGAGATTTGAGACCACGGTACAAACAAACAAACAAACAAAAACATAAATAACACGAAACATGTTTAATTCTTGACTCTTCTGGCCCTCCACAATAACAAAAGTAAATTATTACTCCAATTATTATCATATCCACCAGTTCCGAATGATGATTTATTTTGTGCTTTCAAAATCAAAAATGAAGTGATCAGTGTAATGAAGTTGATGAGGAGGGCACTATTGATGAAGGAGTCACTTCATGATTCCAACACCAGGACTAATATCATGCCCTTGGCAAACACAATGCACATCCCTAGGCCTGCTTTGCTGTGAATCACGTGAAAGGCCCTGGTATATGACCTCAAATTCCAAGTGCTTTATGATCAGTTTCGCCATAAATCTATGATCCAGTTTCTTTAAGTCTACAACCACTTGAAGAGCTTTCTTTTCTTATGCTGTACTGTCATTTGCAGCCTTTGCATTTGCTGCCCATACTATTACCATTAGTCAGGGCATATTCATACTGCCCAAACTAGGCAGAAATCTGCAACTCTTGCTTGAAGCACACAAGGATTTTCAGGAATTCTGGTGTTAAACCTACTGAGGATCACTAATATGAAACAAACCCTTCATGAAGACAAATGTTCGTGCCTCTGACCTAATACATCTGCGATAGATTTTCTGGAGATGATAAGAAGATGAAAGATGCCTAATTCATTTAATTGATTATTAATCGAATTTATTTGTTGTTTGTTTGTTCATGTGTTTTACCATCGCAGAACTTTTCACTGCCTGATACGTCTTGATATGTCAGTGGACATGGGTGGGAAAATGGAGTCCAATCCAAAATTGTTACGTTTGCTTTAAGCTCGACAGTGAAATGTGTATGAGCACTAACTGTGCTGTACTTCCAGCCTTTATGCATCAATAGTCATGTGAAAAATGTCATGTTTTTAGTGTTCAGCAGTAATTACATCTGTAAGTCATTATTAGTTGTTCTAATAGATGAGACCCTGTTTGTACTCATGCCCAGATTCACAGGGTCTCAGAAATTCTACCAGACATAAATGGTAATAAATTATTGTATGACAGTAAAGCAAATAATATATTTTGGAGGGCCAGACAGACATGGCCTGCCAGCTTGTCCCTAGACTATCATCTGCTCTCGTCCCCTGATCATTTACCCAAACCCTTTGGAAAAAGAATTTCTATTATTGGAACTACTTAATTCAGCACAGTAGGAAATTATCCTTTTATTCTGAAGGAGAAATGCAATCCATATGAGGAGATTTTTTTTTATCATATTGAAGAGACAACAAGACCTGTAAGATGCATCGGTCGTCCTGCAGATCTGATGTGTCATGAACTTGTTACAGTTTGTGGAAGCCCTACTTATCATCTTAACGTCAGCTTGATCTTGACGGGGTATGTGAAACACGGAGCGTCAGGACACATGTGAGCTTATTCAGACAGATTCCGTTTGTGAGGTGGCTGTTAATGCCTATTAAAGCACTTTGTATGTTCATTATCATCTTCTCTGGGCTGGAGAGCAGCAATCTTGACTTGAAAGGAGGCCATTCCAACATTGTTTACATTTATATTATGCGTGCATGTTTTCATACCTTGCTTTTTTTGCACTTTTCCTCTCTGCACCTTATGCATGTATGCAGCACCGTGATCTAGGGAACATTATTTCATGCCACTCTACTCTGAGTTACTGTATATGGTTGTTGGGACAATAAAGCCCTACTTGACTTGACATGATTCTAAGCGGACAGTAATGTGATTGTAGTGGTGCTCTGTTGTGTAGCATGTAATCCAGGTTCCCTGGGAACACTGGTCACTGGTGGCTGCCTTACGTGAATAACAACAAGCATGCACGTTATTTTGAGCTCTCTTCTTCCCCACAGGGTGACTTCACCTGGAACAGCATGTCCGGACGCACCGTTTGCCTGAAGCCTGTGGCGATCCAGAGCTTGTCTGAATTGGAACGTATCCGCCTGCAGGAGGTGGCCTTCAGTCGGCTGCATCAGGACTACGACCTGGGCTGTCAGATCACCATCCCCAAAGGTGGGTGAGCTTGTTGCTTAGTACCTGTTTCAGGATACTTTAGAAACACTGGCAGTAGTTATTTAGCTAACAACGTTAATGCTATTCCTGCCAGCAGATGGTAGAACTCAGGCAAGGAGCTGGCTCGTTAGGTAATGAAACGCCACTTGTGTCAAGCTTTCCTAATTAATGACGTCCAGCTGGAGATGGGATATGAGGCAGCAGGTTGTCCTGAGCAGCCCAGGGAGCATTGCAGCACTCACTATGCTTCTGTTCTCTGTGACCTGTTTGGGCAGATCTGTCTGCTATCTGACAGGTACACCAAGTTGTTTCTTCACAGAATGTAGTGATGTTACATAAAAAAAACACATTTAAAGCTAGTGTGTTGTGCTGGTGGTGTAAAGGGAGTCCACATTTTTTTGAAAAAGCAGTGCCATACCATCTTATTTTCTGAGACATTTTGGAAGGACAAACTGTCCAGACAGATATCCTGTACAGCTGGGCCTGGATTCACCTTCGCTAAGCACATCCAAGGTTTCAAATGATGTGTCAAGATATGAATTACACAGAAGCCACCTTACGCATAAGATAATAAATTAGGATTAGATCATAAATCTGTTACTGTCTGACTGTACGTACACAAATCCCAAATCTCAAGTTTTAGTTGCACGATGTTAATCCAAGAAATATATATTTTGTGACTATAGAACTATTTGATAAGTGATTGATATTTAGGAGAAACTAAGAAATTTTACATACTTTCCATATTTTTCAAATACACAATTAAAATGTGTTTCCAAATATATTCACAATTCTTGAAAGCCTTCATCATAGTAAAATGCCTTATGATAAAACCCGATATTCATAATTTGCATTCAGAAATGCAGAAATGCTCTTGTTCATTTCTCAGGTGAATGTTGGACATGGAAAAGGAAAAGCACATTTGAGAACTTACTCTTTGGACGTGTGGGAACTTGTTCCTTTATTCTTAAATTAGTCTTAGGTTCAGTTTTTCTTGGTGGTGAACATATCCAAACCAGATGTCTAATAATATTTAACTGTATCTTATAAATAACTTTATTCCCAAAAAACAAGCAAGTGGGGTTCTCAGCCACATTTTACCACCAGCCTACACCATGTACTGCAGTTTAGAGGATTAGATCATTTAGACAGGCTACTTTTCTTTGGTGTATGGAGTACGCGCCTCTTGGCACTGCTCAGGAATGTGTGGTTTGCTTTTGCACACATAAATCTGTCTGCATTTATGAATCACAGTGTGACCCCCACAGAACATTCATTTATGGTGCTTCTTTTCAGATGGACAGAAACGCAAGAAGTCGCTGCGGCGGAAACTCGATTCGTTATCGAAGGAGAAGACGAAAGACAGAGGTACCGTCCGCCTTGACGGCCATGTGCAGTAAGCATGGGGCTGCGATGCACAAGCTAGTCATGTTGCTGCCTTCATGACGTCTTATGGGATCTGATGGTACTTTGTGGCATAGGTGAACTCTGGCTGCAGCTCCAAGCCTGTTATATCCAGTTTGAGAAATATAACACATATGTTAACTACCCTGTAGTTCAGATATTGAAATATAAAGTCCAGTCTTTAAACTGGAATGAGGAGGGAGAGGTGAAGAGCATACACTGATACAGCGCAATGCTGCACCAACCACACAACAAACCACTTCAGGGATGAGACCCAAGTGCAGCGGGTGATACTGCAGCACCACACTAGATCAAAGGGAATCCAACAGTGTGAAGTTTTTTTGCAGTGACTGGAGTGCCAATCCTGCCACGATCCACCAATTTTTCCCTGAAAGGAAACCTCGAGGACCTGCTTGTAGGGCCGGATGGTGGTTAACATCATACCCCAGACAACAGAATTGCTCAGGGGCCCAAAAGAGTAGAATCATTCATGGGATGCAAACCAGCAACCTTCTGACTGCTAGCACTGATACCTAGCCTACATATTGCTTGATATACAGTAAATAATGCTTATATATTATAATTTATGTATGTAATATTACGATATGGGGGCAGCATGGTGGTGCAGTGGTTAGCACTGTTGTCTCACCAGGTTCAAGTCTCTGCCTGGGTCACATGTGTGTGGAGTTTGCATGTTCTCCCCATGTCATCATGGGGTTTCCGCCGGGTACTCCGGTTTCCCCCCACAGTCCAAAATCATGCTGAGGCTAATTGGAGTTGCTAAATTGCCTATAAGAGTGCACATGTGAGTGAATGGTGTGTGAGTGTGCCCTGCAATGGGCTGGCCCCCCATCCTGGGTTGTTCCCTGCCTTGTGCCTATTGCTTCTGGGTTAGGCTCCGGACCCCCGCGACCCAGTAGGATAAGCGGTTTGGAAAATGGATGGATGGATGGATAATATGTATGTGAGTTTATATGTATGGGTCACACACCTTGGCTGTATTATTTTCATATATATCCCTTTATATAACACAAGAATATATTCTTTGTGGAGAGCTAATCAGCATTATTAGCATTGTATCGGTAATGTCCTCTGTGTTTGCTCTGACGTAGCAGAAGTTTGGGTCTGCCATGGCATTGTGGGACAAATCTGTATGATTGTTGCCAATAGTTGACCTTATTTGCCATTTATCAAGCCTTTTATCATGTGTTTATCAAGCGTACTCCTTGGCCTACCCACGCGGTCAGAGTTTACAGACTAATTTACCAGCCACACTCATAAAAGCAGAAATGACACGCAACGTGTCCCCCATCTGCCGATGACGTACCATGGAAAATCTGGTGGCCGCAGTGCTGTGACACGGAGTCGGGCCATTTAATGCGGTGAAAATACGAGAGTGTTTAATGCCAACGCCTGTTCGGGGCAGACATGTGGGTGACACATGTCAAAAAACAGCTCAGTAAGCACTTCCAGCAAACGATTTCGGCTCTGCGTATCTGTAATCTGCATCTGTATTCTGCTTAATGCAAAACAACAAATAGTAGATCTGTTACTCGTTATTTTACTCGCCCCAGGGAGATGCTACAGTATCTGCTAAAGACCTGTCTGTCTTAGTGGAACTAGTTTGATGGGGCCAATTTTCTATGACATATTAGTAATGGAATGCTGTCCCAGAGACTCGGGGTACAGAATAAGAATGGAGACGCTCTGCAGGTCATTATTCCTTTGGTTATGTAAGGCTGCTTGAGGAAATTTCTAGTTTGGAAAGTAACGTTTATTACAGAAGGTGCATGCGGGAGAAGGTTTCCCATCAGAATGGCGATGAGGGACTTGGCAATTAGCGTTGGGTTTATTGTAAATGTGTGGGACTGACCTGGAGGGGTTGGGACTGTGACCCAGTATAAATCCCTAAGCAAATCATGGAGGAACAGGAAGTACATAAGGTAGCAGCAATTTACAGGTTTTGGGACCGGAGTTAAAATGGAAACAAAGCCCTACACGCCGGTATATAGATGCTGCAGGGGACAAGGGACAGTGTGAATGTACCAGATCACACATCCTGAGATAGTCACTGGCAATCCTGGAAATGACCGAATTTTATTGACACTAATGTTGTTTAGTTGTTTAAAAATGAACTTAGTAATATACTGCAGCGTTCAGGAAAATGAGACCAGTATGGGTGGTTTAATTGGTAGGAAAGATTTTACAGAGATGCTAATTACTTATAAGGTCATCCTGTAGTTTTAATGAAGTTAATGTGTGATGAAGGAATTCACTACAAAGATAAGAATTACTACATAGAAATGCATTACCATCTAGAAATGCATTACTACATATAAAAGCATTATAATATAGATATAGACTTTAAAGCATTACTAATAAGAATAGCATTATTACACAGGTAAGCATTACTACACAGAAAAGCATTACTACATAGGTAAGCATTTCTACACAGAAAAGAATTACCTTGAGGGTTACTTCTGTCCCCCTAGAGTCCTTGGCCCAGGCCTTTGGCATCCCACTGTCTCAGGTGATTGCCAATGACCGGACCCACAAACAGCGGCTGGACAGCCAACGGGAAGGGACCCGGGATGGGGGTGACCTGGTCACATCCTTCCTGCACTTCACCACCAAGAGGCCTGTCAAAGACCTGTCCAGCAGCAACTCATCTCTCAGCTCCACCTCAGAGACACCCAGTGAGAACACCTCGCCCAACACGCCCGAGCCCGCTCCGAGAGCATGTAGACGGGTAGGGGGCCCCCACCTGGATTTGATTGAAAAATAAACAGCAAATCGTAATGAAACCCAACTGGGTCATTTATGCACATGAATCCATGCAGCACTGTATCCGCAGTACAGGGAGAGAGGTGCACGAGGGGGTGCTTTAGCTTCAGCATCTTCTCTGCACGGCAGGGCGCGATGTCTGTGGATTCCATCACCGACCTGGACAACAACCAATCCCGCCTCCTGGAGGCCCTACAGCTCTCACTGCCAGCAGAGACTTCCAGCAAGAAGGAGAAGCATCGTGACAAGAAGTTCAGCCTGAATCCCATCTACAGGCAGGTGCCCCGGCTGGTGGACAGCTGCTGTCAACACCTGGAGAAGTACGGTAGGTCTGTGCTGTGGCCAGGGCACGATGACATTGCACGATGATAGTGCAAATTACATGAGGACTGAGTTCCCAGTCTGGTTAACATATGATGAGGAAGCCTTTGACTTTAGGTCTTTGGTGATCCCATGTCAAAAACAGTAAGAAATGGACTGAATAAGTATTGGAAATTTGGTATAGATACCTTCATAATGCGTTATAATGGTTGGTATAAGAATTAATAAAGCAATAAATCATCTTCTGTTGATAGTATAATCCATTATACTGTTGATTATAATACTTCATAAGCTCTAATGAAGCTTTCATTAGGAATACACTATAGATGCCATCAAAATGCATTATTATGGTCAGTAAAACAATTAAAGATGCAGTGATCTTGAGTGGTCACTGCAAGTCTGTACAGGGTTATTTTATCACCCACGGGATTCAAACCAGCAAACTTCTAGACACAGAAACAAACCTCTGACGCACAGGAGCCGCCTCTTATGCAGATTTCCCCCACATCTATCAGTGGCCATAAATATTTGTTTATCCTTCCTTCTTCACTTAAATAGGTCTTCAGACGGTGGGGATTTTCCGTGTTGGGAGTTCGAAGAAGAGAGTACGACAGGTAAATGTCTATGACGGGGGTTTCTAAATGTGCTTTTACCGATGCTCACATTCTGCGTTCTGCATTCACAGGTCCTAAAACCAAGCTAAGAAGGCCTGTTTTGATGTGTTCAGTGCAGATGAGCACTCAAGCGTTTATGTAATGTTTTCAAGTGCCCTGCACTCTTGCACTATATTACTGTCTGAAAAGCATTCAACTGTTTGTTACCATGGGGAACAAAATAAAAGGAAAAATGGTCTTTGATTAAATACTAATTCGAGTAGGCTTTTAATAGGGCCTCTTGTCTGAGACCAGCTCGGTCACAGTGCAGGTTCTAATTAGCTTTACTCCAATTTAACCCTTTCAAACGACAAGAAACCTGGTTTATTCATCTTAATTAGATATACCTACAAGAAAATAGAGATATATATTTATATATAGATAGAGATAATAGATAGATATATATAGATATATATATATATAGATAGAGATAATACAACATAGAGATATATATTTATATATAGATACAGACACCAAAACCATTTCTACCGTGTTTATGTCAGGTGGCCAGGTCATGTGATGCGAGACTATCACTCCGTTTTGTAGACGGCTTGGTGTGTTCACACATGTGACTGGTACTGTATGTGAGTTGTTGGAGTTCCAATGTTGCCTTATGGTACTATGGTATTTTACCTGATCTACATCGGAAAGATAAACAAAGGTAGATATACAGTATGTCATCAAAGCAAGATTCTCACTATCAAACCAGTTTGATAAGAGGGTGTTATAGACTGAGGGAAGCATTATGTGACCAGGTAGGGAGATGGATGACAGCAGCCTACAGGTCAGGGATGTCAGCTTTCTGTTAGGATATGTTTCCATTTGGGGGGCAGGGGGGCACCTCTAACCAGATCGACCATATATGGTCTTCCAGATAATGTTGTGCAAGCTGAGTCCTTGGGTACCTTTAAATCAGAGTTAGATAAGATTTTAACAACTCTGAGCTATTAGTTTAGTTCTCCCCAAGCGAGCTTGATGGGCCGAATGGCCTCCCCTCTTTTGTATTGTTCTTATGTTCTTATGTTCTTATAACAGAAGGTTATCTGGAGTTAAGGAATAATATGATAGGATCACAGAGAAGGTGATTACATCATTAGAAATCTGAGAATGCACTGTTTTCACTAGCTTACGTCTCCTCCGATGCTTTGACCACTGACAGACTGGCTTACATGAATAACACCTTAAGTAGAGGCCAAAGCTGTGTGCATAAATAGCTGCATTCAGGGGGTTTGCCGTCTGACGCCAGTTTTAACCGTGTCCGTCTCAGTCAGGTAATCAGTGTCATTGTGGCTTTTTTAGCTGCGGGAGGAGTTTGACCGAGGCGTGGATGTCCTTTTGGATGAGGAGCACAGCGTCCATGATGTGGCGGCCCTTCTGAAGGAGTTCTTGAGGGACATGCCTGACTCATTGCTGACAAGGGAGCTCTACACTGCCTTCATCAACACCACATGTGAGGAAAGAATCTGTCCCCTTACGTGCTGGGAGCATGCTGATCGGCAGGCGGTGGCTTGTAACCCATAAGCTGTTGCTTCAGTCCAGGAAAGGCCTGCCCTTGCATGCCTGAGTGAGGTCCTTCAAGAAATTCAGCTTAACAGTTCAAAGGAAATGGTTTCCATTTGCAAGTAAATATCAGTTCTACACTTTGTTAACGTAAACTATTGCTGAATTCATTCTGATTAAATTCCTTACAAAAAAGCTATGATTTCTAGCACATGGGTTTAATTCGAGCCATCTGTATGACATATGCCCTTATGGGTATTACAGCAAGGCTGGGAAGCCTTTTTACACTGTTTACCGTGGAGTATTTCTCCACTGTGTGAAGAATTTTTTTGTGATTTTTGTCTTTTTTGGGAAATATTTATCTGCATTCGCTGTGAAAATGCTTCCTGTCTTCTTGGAAGTTATTACATGCTAAACCCCGATGTAATCACCACAGCACTAACCTTCATCCACTGCTGACTCTGGGGGGCTCTGGATATCTTGGCCATTTTCATGGCTGAGTATCGGTGCATTGATGCTGACCCTTGACCGCTGACGAAAACTTTATCGCTCCTCAGTGTTAAATTACGAGGAACAGATTAGCGCCCTGCAGATGCTGACATACCTGCTACCTCCTTGCAACTGTGACACCCTGCACCGTCTTCTCCACTTCCTGTCCACCGTGGCGGCCCATGCCCCAGATACCTACAGCAAGGATGGCCATGAGGTGAGCTTTGAGTATCTTACCCCCCCCCAAATATCCTGCTTGTACAAATTCTGTCTCAGCTTCTTCTGCATCAGATGTAATGTCAGACGTACAGTAAGCAGTTTTTTGTACAGCTAGAGGAAAACCAATCAGCTGGTTTACCCCCATTTTGCATGTATAGCTGTAAAAGCAAAACCCGCTCAGATACCAGTAGTGGTAGCTTTGGCTCTGTTCCCGATCCAGAATAAAAAGCACACACTGTTACAGCTGTAGACGGCCTATTAGACACTCCGGAGTTCACTTAGGGATCCCAGCACACTTTCCCATGCAGCCCTCTATCTCTCATCTGACAAGAAAACAGTATTGGGATTTAAATTGGCCAATTTCACGGATGGAGGGGAAAAGAAGGCTTCCGCGTTTTTGTCACATGGCCGAAACTCCTCGGAAAGGTCGGAGACAGCCAAGAAAAGTTCTCCACTTAAGTGACACCATCCAGCGCTGATTACATCGGTCACAGGATACAGAGTTTGCTAATCAACGTTTTAAATTGCAGAACTGGCTCCCATTAAATTCAGAAACACCACTTTAGGTGTCTCAGTGGCTATAAACAAGCATTTTTTACATGTTAAATCTTGTTAAGTTGTAGCATGTGAAAGGCATTGGGTTGTAGGTTATTTAATTGCAGATGCAGTTTAAGTTTTTTTTATCGGGTTTCTTCACTAAAATTGAAACACAGCAGATGAACTTTCACACACAGGAGGGAATACAGAAGGATTTCATAAGGAAATTCAGTCTGTATGTTACCCATTATGCACCTGAAACCCTCTTGTGTGGTTCAGATGAAGCCAAAAGATCTTGCATTGTAGCGCAGGAAATGAACCTTATAATCCTGTGGTGGGTGGGATTACAGCGCCCTGTCAATCACTGATTTAACCCCATTGACATCCTAGAAGTGCAATCTAACAGACATAGGATCAGCCAAATCCCACTATATCCTGTAGTCCCAAATGATGTTCTGACATATCAGGGAAAAAAAAACACTCTGTAATCTTCCCGGGAATGGAAGATTTAAACAGTGTGTTGATGCTGGACTTGGTCCCAGAATTCCTGCTTGCAGTTCTTCGCTGTTTGTGGCCGATCTAACTCTGAGTATGTTGCCTGGCTTAGGTCACAGGAAACAAGATGACGTCATTGAACCTGGCCACCATCTTTGGGCCCAACCTCCTGCACAAGACAAAGAGTTCTGATAGGGAGTTCTCCGTGCAGAGCTCAGCCCGGGCCGAGGAGAGCACAGCCATTATCAGTGTGGTCCAGAAGATGATTTCCTCTTATGAGGCCCTCTTCATGGTGGGTAGGAGGAAATTTAGGGGATTAATGATTCTAGAATCAACATGCTTTCCTTTCCCTGTTACACACACGTACCTAATTCTGTGCTGGTAGTTTCCACAGAAATTAAAACAGCCCTGGCTCCTGATCTGAAGGCGTTAGTTTCTTAACAAAGCGATACTTAAATCTGTTCATCTGTATTTTGGAATTTAAGAATTTCTCATGGTAGAAGAGCAGCTTGAAGATTGGGGGATATGACCTATTAGGGGCCAAAAGAATAATCTTGTGTTTGTGGAAGATATCTTAGCTAATCCAAGTTTTAATCACTATCTGGCCCATTCTAACTGTATTAGTCATTTTGTAGGAGATTAATATGCTGAAGATCCTGGCAAGAGTTAACTTTCTGAGCCTGCTGCTCTGCATCGTGTCCATCCATCCATCTTCTAACCTCTTATCATGGTCTGGATTTCGTCTTGTATATTTAATATTTTCCCTGTGCATAAACATTGTAACAGTTAGTAGTTTGATTTTAGTATATCACAAAGGGATAACAAAAGAAAAAATCCACCAGCTGGTTACCATCTAGTGTAATGTTTCTACTGACTGATGCTTATCTGCGATTGGCAGTTTAGCTAGTTATTTTGTTATGAGTTAAATGACAGAAGAGTGGAGCATTCCAGCATCCATAGCTGTGAAATCACTGACCTTTCAGGTGGCCCCAGATCTACAGAATGAGGTCTTGATGAGCCTGATGGACACAGACCCCGACGTGGTAGACTACCTTCTCCGGAGGAAGGCCTCCCAGTGGTCGTGAGTTTGACTGTCTCTTCTTACTAACAGTATGTGGTTTTTACCAAAGCGAGTATGAGTGAGAGTGTACGGGATTGCCCCCTGGTGGTAAATATCCATAAGCTGAAATGCATGCTCTGCCCACACTTTTGAAGCAGCCAATTGATAAATCCAGCAGTATGTCTGTACTTGTATCCTTTCGTTGAGCTATATGAGTCATTTTGAGTGTTTTTCTTAACGTGCAATTAATGGATTTAGTGATTAGTGTAATACATCCCTCAGCTTGTTTTCTGGGCACTGTATGACTTAAGGAGGTATCTGATATCGCTACCCCCCCCCCCCCCTTACCAGGAACACGGACCTCCTTCGCTCTGATGACCATTACTCCCCGGACGAAAGCCACTTCTCCAGCGACTCTAACAAGGCATCCAGCGGGGACGTCTCCCCCTACGACAACAACTCCCCGGTGCTAGCAGACCGCTCTGCCCCTCAGGACCAGGGAGGTGAGCCATGCCATGTCCCAGAATGTTCTGTGCTGACGACACATGTCAAGGGCTGGAGCAAGGAGCCTTGGAGTGCTCTGGGGGACGCCAAGGGTGAGCCTCTCAGAACGACAGGGACAGGGCAACCATATGGTTGAAGTTTATTTGCTGGTCTTGCATGCTTGCATGATTCTTTGCTTGCATTTGTAATGGTTTTATTTCCAAAATGCTTGGCAGTTTTACCCTTTAATATTTTAATATTAAGAGTTAATGTACGACAAGCTGTGCATTATAGGTTTTTTTAATGCACAGCTGCTTAGGCAATCCTTCTCACCAATCACATTCGAGAATTCAGCAGTGCTGAGGTATAACAGAAGCAAATTTGTTTAGGTACCCCAATGAAGGCCGCTGCAGTAATGCTTGCACCTTGATCTTTTGGTGTGGTTTAGAAGTAACCTTTGCATTCTGTGCCCCCATTAGGGGTAACTGATGGAAGCACCAACATCTGGGGAGCCTGGCATGCTACGCTGAGACCGAGCGATCAAGACCAGCAATGCAGAGGTAACAGCACGTGGGCACAGTGGTGGGGTTAACACAGGACCCTGTTCTTGCTGATGTGGATTTACAGGGGAAGCAGGTCTAACTGGCTTTAACGATCACTTGGAGACTGTAACAATATCCATTGTCCCAAGGACACATTGAACTGAATTCTGAGAAAATGCACAAATTCTGAGAAAGCATTTTGATTGCAACAGAGGGATTTTAAAATAACCCTTTGGGTGTCTAAGACAAATTAATATAAATACAGGCTGTTCCCGATTGATGTAAATAACCTGTTCCACAAACCCTTACATAAGTTAAATTTTATGTGTGGGATTTACCCCCACATCATTCAGAACACTTATTAAAATATTCTAGTAATGTGTACTAAAGAAAATTTTGCTTATTTAGCAGAAATAAACTAATCCTAATACTGTGTGCTTGTAATCCAAAGGTTGCCGGTTCAAACCCAGACTGAACACGTCTGCGGGTCCTTAAGCAAGGCCCTTAACCCCCAGCTCCCTAGGCGCCACTATGGGTGGCTGCCCTTCCCGGACAGCTTATAGCAAGTTGGTGGGAGGCGTAAAGACAATTTCCCCATGAGGATCAATGAAGTATCGATTGTTATTATTAATAATTCAAAAGCAGGGTCAGACAGTCCCTGGAGCAATTGGGGGTTAAGGGCCCTGTTCTGGGGCCCAACTATGTCGAGTTTGGGAAACAAGACACATGTCCTATTCTGCTGAGCCATACGCTGTCCCCTATAGAAGAACACATTTGCATTATTATTTCTGTAAACGATGCAGATATTTATCAAGTCCGGATTTGCTTATGGTGGTCTTATAAATGCAGAGCTGTATTACCATTGTCCTTTCCCGGAGGAGGATGAGGGGCAGCATATGGCCATTAGACTTTGGTTGATGTACTTTTAGATGTGATCTTTCTTAAGCGTGATGTCACCGCGACATGAGACTCAGGTTTGAATCTGCTGTTTTTTTTCCCTCAGGGTCTCATGGCAGCTTGTCTGAGTGTGGTTCCCAGAGCTCTGGTGAAGGTGGCGACAGTCACCCTGGACACCAAAAACAGAGTATGCCTCGCTCACGGGCTGCAACGGTCTCAACTGAGTATGGACCTCACCCCAAAATGATGGAGAGACAGAGGCAGCAGTGGCAGAGCTTGGATCCAGTGTCCATCCGGCTAGATAATCAGTCGGCATCCAGGAGGACTCAGCAGCCCTTTCAGGGGAGTGGTGTACATGCAGCACCTCCTTACAGAATTAAACCAGCCAATAAAAATGAGGGCAGACCACCTCCTCCCTACCCTGGAATCTCCAGGGCAACTGTCACTCCAATGCCCCCTCCAGCTTCACTCCAGGCTAAGTCTTCTGCTCCACCAAGTTACTTACATAGCCAGCAGCGGCAGCTTGGCCACCTGGGCCCTCAAAGACAATGTCCTCCGGCTCCCCTCACTCCCATTGACACCTTCAGGTCATCAGGTACGGAGTGGCAAGACTGGCAAAGAGAGAGGTGGCAGATTTGGCAGCTCCTGTCATCAGATAATGCAGACACACTTCCAGAGACTCTTGTCTGATCCAGGCATGCCAGCTGTTGCTGTGGAACACAGTGCCCTCTAGTGAAACAATGAGTATTTAGCTATGCCCTACAGGATCAAATGACCGAAACACCAGTATCTTTATTTTTTATACATCTGCTTATTGTTGTTTTATATTGTAAAAAATGATTATTTTTACAATTGATTTTTCTGTTTCGCCAAATAGAAAAAGTACCTCAAATGAAACACACGAAAGTATTAAATATTAGGGTAAACTGTAAAATACAAAATCAACTTCCCTGTAAAGTTCACTTCTTGGCTTTGTCATAAAAATCGGTGCGACTTTTCCCCAGTTGCCAACATTTTCGTTCGTATAATATTAATCCTTAAATGAATCCTTAAATTTCATTAAATTGGTTGATTCTCTTTAGCTAGTTGTAATATTTATTGCGCCTTTTTGTATCTTCAAGCATCATGTTTTTTGTACACTTTCATGAAGATCAGATATTGCACTTTTAGCAGAGAGGGTTTTTTTTTCTTACAGTTTTTTCCATATTTGCAGGTTTCTTTTGATCTTTTAAATCAGTAAATTTGGAAAGGATGGTACTAGGGGTAGAGATCATGCCTTTACTCTGTATGTGTGCAGTTTGCATTAACAATGGGTGGATCGATTCTTAAGTATCGATGATTTCGATCTGAATGTTTTCATTTTGAGAATCAATTGTAACGTTAAAAAATTGTTTCTTTTTAGCTGGTAAATTAAATGCTATATTAATGATACATTCAAGATATAAGAGGTTTATTCGTCACATACACAGTTGTACACATGCAACAAGTGGAATGCAACCCTGGTCACTCTGAGCAGCTGTGCATGATAACAAAATATAGAGAAAAAAATAAGGAAAAATAATAATATAAGATAAAAAAATGTATAAAATGTTCAGCTGTAGATAATCTTTAAGTAAGATTACCGTAAGTGATAGGTAAGAGGTATTTTGCTAGAAACAGGACATTAACAAGTACTGGGTGGGGCCATCCAAAACACTATGGAAACAATAGAAAAATGGAGTAATCCACAACCTCCTGCTTCGCAAACGTCGACAAAACATTTTCTACAATTACAGGAAGTTAGAACGTGCTTAGAGGCCAAGAATGAGGCTGATGTGTCTGGTTATCAAATTAATGCAAAGCAATGCCCTGAGAATTTGAGAGAAAGTTTCACTTGCACAGCATAAAACGTGACCACCCCCTATGCCAAAGCTTTATGTAGACCAGCGTTTCTCAGCCCGGTTCTTGGGGACCCCCAGACAGTCCATGTTTTTGCTCCCTCCCAGGGGAGCAAAAATGTGGACTGTCTGGCAGGGAGCCGGGTGGAAGCAAATACATGTACTATTTGGGGGTGCCCATGGATAGGATCGAGAAATGCTGATCTAGACAGCTATGAACATGATTTACGAAGCTACAAAAGCGCTATGTAAAAGCCTAGCCTCCATAATGTATGGATTTTATAAATATGTATTTTTCTGTATATAGCAGTTACTCCACATGACTTCAAAATATTGTCAACTGTATATTATTTTTATTGTAAATATAGAGCAGACTTTCTCAAACAAAATATAATAAACAGAATGTTGTTTGACAATTGGTAACCTGCTTGTTTACATGCCACCCATATGAGAGTATGTGTCATATGACCTTCCTCTCATCACACCTGGGCTACATTTACATTCTCACATTTACTTACGCTCTGGAGACTCACACCTTGAAAGGTGAGCTGCTTCACCGCTTCTGCCTCTGTGTTCATAGGTGTGTCTGTTTGCTCTTGATTGCTGACCTGCAAACGGGGAGAAATGAAAGTTAGGACATGGTAAGAGAGTCACATGGCCTTTAAAAAGGCTTCTCATTCACAGAAGTGCTTCATATTTAAAATATGCTTTAATTATCTGCCTAAGGAGAGGCTATCATGGCTCAGTGGGTAGCACCGTTGTCTTACGTTTTTGCTCTGTGTGCCTCTGAGTTGCCTGTTTTTGTGTGCTGGTGTGTAGAAACTATGGGGGATAAGGGAAATGTGTACTCACCAATATTTAACATGGAAACTGATCACTAATCCCTTCAATAATTAGATGTTTGTGTTAAAATTATTAAGTTGCGCCCCCTCGCCCACATTTTATAGTACCTCCTTCGCTGTTGATTGCCTGATTATATGTAAACAAGTGTGTGCCCAGTGATAGACTGGCATCCTGTCCAGGGTCTGCCGCAGCCTTGAGTCCTGTGCTGTCTCGAATGGGCTCCAGAACTCTGTCACCCTGTCCTGGACCAGAACTGGGATAACTGATGTAAGGGTAAAACTGCATCAAATGTTAAACATTTTTGAAGGCATTTTTCTTTATAATTATTTAAAATATTTGCTGGCAAATATTAAAATCTATAGAAACAGGAGCATTCGTGTATTATTTGGCCAGGTTTATCTACTGGTAACATACTCCAGGAACAATCTACATTGGTGTAAATTACATTGTTACCACTATTATGTAATGATAGATGGAGACGCATGGATTCTGAATTAGAGATGGCTTACAGACACCCTGTAACCTGTGTCATTTAATAACATGAACATTGTTTACTGGAATGTATTTTTTGTGGTTGAAGTGCCTTTCCACAGATACAACTGTGAAACACTTCTGTGAAACACATAGGTTCTATGGTTAACATATGAGTGCACACGTCATTTATTAATGCTACATTAACAAATGTTACAGAAATACTACTGTACTTTTCAGACGTTTTGAGTGCATCTTCATGGAATAAACCATTTGCTTTAAGCTGATGATACGCATATCAGTCATGTGACTTTTTACAGTGGGTGTGTCCCCACAATGTAATAAAAGACAGTTATTTGTTTGGTCCCCACAAGGGGAAACTCAATTTTTTAAAAAAAAATCTGTGATAAAAAAAGTAAAAATGCCAAAAGTCTTGTACTTTGTTTCATGACTTATGGTTCAAATTTGGGCTGGGTAGGGGTTAAGGTTGTCTTGTTGGGATTAGGGTTTTTCCAAAAGAAATGAATGAATGATCCCCACAAAGATACAGTATGAATAAAATTGTATGTGTGTGTGTATGTGTGCACGGTTTGCATGTTCTCCCCATGTTATCACTTTCACAGACATAAGATTCTAAATGTACCAGTGTTATAAAACAAAAAGGTTATAATACAGTTAGAATAGTTGACAGTAAGGGCTGGTATGGCGGTGCAGTTGTTAGCACTATTGCCTCACACCTCTGGGAGTGTTCCTGTCTCCGTCTGAATTCCAAGTATGTAGAGTGGGGTTTCCTCCCACGGTCCAAAAACATGCTGAGGTTAACTGGAGTTACCAAATTGTCTGTAGGTGTAAAAGGTGTGTGAGTGTACCCAGCAATGGATCTGTCTTGGATCATAGGCTCCTGACCTTCTGCGACCCTAATAGGACAAGCAGCTACCAAAAATGGGTGGATTGTTGGTAGTACAGATTGCAGCATGCCTTCGCTTTGTGGAATTATTAAGTAAAGCATAGCTTGTAGTTCTGATGTGGAACCACTAGAGGGAAACATCAACATGGGAAAAGCACCTTCATGCAAAAATTCACCATATTTTGGGGGGGAAATTTAAGTAGAGCTGCATACATATGTAAAGACTTTTCAGTTTTTATAATGACTTCTGTATAATCTTGGATAACAGAAATGTGTATAATTTGATACAATTTCACTTTTTTGCATTCTTATTTAACAGTCGTTACTGTACTTTCTTCATGAGGTCAGGCAAAGCTGCCAGGCGTGATGCATGCTGGCTCTCACTGGCCTTTGCGGTCCCCCTGCTGCACAGGGTCCATGCGGTGGGGCCCCGTTGCGTGGGAGACACTGACCATCATCCGCTGTGCCCACAATCAGGACGATGCAGAGGAAACTATGTATAGAAACCTGCAGTCTGCTATGCATTGAGCTGCGGCCAAAATTCAAAGAGCATTTTAACCATTCTAGATCATCTGATTGCACATTACTAAACACAGCTTGTATTTAAAAAACAGAACTATAAATAGGCCAGCTAATGTGATTCTTACCTACTTACCTTGGTGGTAACTACAATGCTTAAAATGTAAAAAGAGAGAAAATTAACATAAGCCATATTTTATTTGTTCTGCCTGATGGCTTCTCTTGGCCCTCATGATAAGCATGGGACGACATTTAAAATTTGAATTACAAAGCTCAGAACATGAGGCAGGGGTTCACCCTGGCTGGGATTAGCATTTGCATTAGCTATGCGTTATATATGTCATATGTGTCAATGTTTGATGTCACAGGAGCAGAGTGTTAAAAAACACCCCCAGCATCACGTTTGGTAAAACTGAAGAGGAAAGAAACTGATATAAAATTTTCCCTCCACAATAGTTGCAGGATTTCAGTTTTAATAAACATTTGCGATACTAATAGGCCTTAGTTTTGCTTTCTGGCGACATTCGGATATTTCCGTTACTCTTGCCATTTCCCTGCCCTCTCATTGGTTGCTGTACTGGCTGCATGTGGTTACAGCCTCCTGGTGCCTTCAGCTTCACACGAAACCTTCTTCCCACCGGCGTGCGGCTCCTGCCTCGCAGCCCAGTTCTTCTTTCTCTGTTGGCAGCGTAACATCGACCTCAAGCGCAGCCCTCCTCTGCAAAAATCCGTCCTCGCCGCTCCCGAAATCAGGGGCAAAGAAGGAGGCGGAGTGGACACGGCGCCTCCTGTTCACTTTTATAGATTCTGCAGGGGCGTCGCTGTTTACCACCGCGCTGTTTCCGCGGCATTCACATGGCGCGTTATGCATACTTTCCAACATGCTGTCACGGATGGCGCCCCGCTGCAGCTAGGCTTATGTTAGACAAAGGAGAGAACGCCCCTGCGGGCTGGACAGGGGCACTTTGAGGTGGGGACTGAAGCCAGGGCCAATTCCCAGGTCTGACCCTTAGGGGGGGCTCAGTCCCCTGAAAGAATTTTGGACACCACAAGTCCCCACCCTCCCGTGTCCCACATGATTACATTTATTGAGGGAGGCGCTAAATATGGTCTAAAGCTGCCTATAGACTTTTCTCATTTGCTTTCTTGATACCAAATGCACATAGAATGAACCGAAAGTATTAAGAATAAACCAGAAGTACTGAGAATTAATGTTTTCATCTGAGGCCATGAAGAAACTCTTGATCTCTGACCTCTGCATCTGGGCTAATGGGTCCAATATACGAGGTTCGCTAAACGAATCCAACAATTAAAATGCATAAACCTGTACCTTTTAGGTGTTAAATAAATACTTACTAATGATCTTTTTGAGATTTGGGGTATATTCCAAGGAAAACTGACTGCTTGACTCATGTTGGGCAGGGCTTATATTCCTCCTGAACTAGTTTCGGATTTTTGAGCAGAGACCCGTCTCTAATGTGCCTGGGCTGAGAGCATAAACACAAAGCAGTATCTTTGGGATCAGAGATTCTGCTTGATGCTGAATGTTTTTCAGTATCTGTGCTGCAAGTACGGAAAAGCTAATGCCCCGGATGTGAAAAGTGTTTCATCTCTGTCCGGTCCTATAAAACTTCTGTGCTCTTATTAGATCTGAGAGCTCCTTTAGAAGATAATTAAATCTCTCTCAGTGTTTGTTCATGATTATAATAATTACAACACTCTGTAGTGTCATCCACCCGCCCAAGTGTCTACACTAATCACTAGTCATGGTTGCTAGCTCTGAAATGCTGTTCATGTTTATTATATTTATTATATGTGTGTGTCATATTAAAGAGTGAGTCAGTAAATATGATTGAAAAACCTGCCTGGCCCTTAAAAAAAAAAAAAAAAGTTTTGCTGGACGGCCATCTATAGCCGTCTGGCTGTCAGAACGAGGCCTGCAGTTGCTGGTAAGAATGATCTGAGTGCCTGCGCATTGCCACTCTCTTGGAGAAAGTCTGGACGGGGGGATTTAGCCATTACACAGGTCCTATCTGGGTATGATCATTAGGGTGCATCTGTCTGCCAAGGTCAGGGGCAGCTAATGAGGACACCTACCTGGATTCTGCACCAGAGGCCTTAACTGGCTCAGGTTTCATGCACATGGATCTCCGCCTAGGCATAGAGACCACATATACAGGGCAAGACCAGAGTCACAGGGCCACTGGGCTTCTGTTTGACGTCATCCGCCACTAATCGAAAGTTTCCAGATGGAATCGCAGAGAGGGAAAGAAACTGTTCTGCGAAAATTTGGAAGACATGAAAATTACCCCTTGATGAGGTGATTGAGCTGAAATTTGGGGTTTATTTAGGGGTTCAGGATGGGCTGAAATTGAGTAAGTGTCTGGGTAGTGTAAGTTCAGAACCGCGGGGAAACTGAAAAAGTAATTAACCCATCGGTATAGAGTTTAGTTTTTTTACAGGAGTCCCAGTGAACTCATACAGTTCTTTCGTCAGAGCTGCTTTAGCAGTTGGAGTAAACATTCAATTCAATGGGCGCTGAGGCTTTGAAAGACACTGGTTAGCCTGCATTGACCTGCAGGCCTCTTAAGCCTAAAATACTCAGAAAGACAAATGGTGATAATTCCCATGATTCTCCCGGGAGACAGCAGTAGACAATCATTCCAATGATTATCGGACAGCAGTACAGATGAGACCACGAAAGGCCAGAATGTAAAGAGCAGCCAAGCTACAGCCCACGTCATGCCAAGAAAAGGGTGGAGGTATCCCACTCCTGCTGGATAGCAGGGAGGGCACAGAAAGCCTGGGGTGTGGGAGAGATTGGGAATGTCGGAAGTAGGGTGAAGTCCAGACCTGGAAACCTCATCCATGCCTGGGATGAAAAATGGAGGAAAGAAATAAAGGGGAAAAGAAACAAGAGAAGATCAGGTGTTTGGGATGGGTTCGTGATTCGTGACACTGCATTCTTAAAAGTACAACCAGTGTTGGCACACCTACAGTACAGGGCACAAACTGCTGCTCAGTGCCAAGCGGCAACATTTTACCATCATCACCCACGCTCTACCAACAACTTTTACAGCCCCCTACCACCCCCCAGTTTGAAAACTTTTACTATTGCCCCCCACCTACACTCCCTACCACGTGAGCTTTGTTCTGGCACCGACACTGAGTACAATGAATAAACTGACATTTGCAGCAACACTGACGTATTTAACAAAGAAATTAGCAGAGTGCTTGTATCATTAGAATAGCATGGAAAGAGGCAGTGAAGGTGACTGGCAGTGAGAGTGTTGTAACGTTAGCTGCACGTTTTCCATATGCACTTACCGCACCTCCCTGGAAGGGGACAGTCTGTCATCAGCAGATCTGCTCCACAAGTGACGCCTCACTTTTTCCTCTGAATATTGGGTACTGATTCCCATAATGGGCCCAGAACGTTTCTGATACTCCGGTTATCTCATTACAATCACACCCCAATGAGAGCACTTGTGATTTTGCTGGACGTGTGTCATAGGCACGTCTGAGAGAGTGATTTAAACATTGATTAAAAAGTTTACATAGAATCAAGTACAACTAGGATCGTACAGTAGGTAAAGTGAGTAATAATCATGCACGGATCCAGTAAAAACCTTTAGCAGACTTTTGGATGTAGTCCTACCATAGTCCATTGTTGCTAAAGAATAAGTCTTTTTCTTGGATGTTTAGATATTTTCCACTGAATTATCAATTGGCTTATCCTCAGGCTGAGCTCATTCGTAGTGTTTTAACTACTGTCATGAATTTCCTTTTCTTCAGTCTTGGCAGCGGCCTCATCTGCAAGCCATCGTGACTTATCTACGTTGTCCTCAGATGCCGAAGCTGTTGACAACGTGTGTGCACACCCTCTCTCCAGAGCCCTCGCAACCACAGTGTGCCAGCCGCTCGGCCGTTAAGGTTTCCTGGGGCGTCCTACTTCCCATTTGCTAGAATTACAAAAATCAAAGTCATCATTATCGCCCAGAATGCAGAGAAACAAGTAATAGCAGCCATGCCTTTGCTGGAAAACATTTGCTATGGACCCTAAAGCATTTTATATGAGCAGATGCTGTTCAAATTTACACAGCTGGTGTTTTGTAAACTTGATTTGCATCAGAAAGACCAGAAGTCTTAGTGTTTCAGTCCATCCATCCATCCATCCATCCACTTTCCAAACCGCTTATCCTACTGGGACATGGGGGGTCCAGAGCCTATCCCGGAAGCAATGGGCACAAGGCAGGGAACAACCTAGGATGGGGGGCCAGCCCATTGCAGGGCACACTCACACACCATTCACTCACATGTGCACTCTTATAGGCAATTTAGC
>JAODJX010000001.1:37630463-37644381 GCA_026776945.1 Isichthys henryi
CTACATTGTCCCCCCCTACCCCACACCCCCCGCGAGTGGGTTTAAACAGATAAACGAATTGTTCGTTGAGAAAGTGTGGGGGACTTTCAAAGACACTTTTGTTTTAGTTACGGTGCTGGATATTTAAGGTTGTGTCTGGCCCTTTTCACATAATGCAGCAGGACCTCATCTCATTTTCATGGTGGTTTTACACAAAAAGTAATTGTGCATCAAATTAGCGAGTAGCCTGTTAGCCGTGTTATAGAGCCTATTAACCGTGCAAAATCTCTTCAGTTTGATTACTTTAAGCCTTGGGTGGAACAACAAATCATGTTATGTCTGTGAAACCGGAATGAAGGCTGGACAAAAACTGGGAATTATTTCATATTTCGTTTCTATCACCTCCTAACGGAAAGACACACTTTTACACGTAATCGTTGGAAACAAGGGGTAAGCATCCATCTTTTTCACGGGAAAATAACAGTATTAGTCTGGTTATTGTCTGCTGGTAACCGCTGCCAACAATGTGACTATATGAGTACCAACATAGCAGGCATGTCTGCAGGTCATCAGAGCTGCTCACAGCCCCATGAATCTTTGTCTTTGGGGTTACAGTTATGGGCAACATGCCCACTCCCCAGCAAAGCCAGTGACTGTCTACAGTTTTCCAAAACGCCTTTAGGAATCTCTATTTAAAAACACAGATGTCGAAGCTTTTGTTCACTTCATAGGAATTTAAAAATGCCCTGACAAGCTTTGGTTACGAGACTTTAAAACTTTTTTTTTTTTAGATAAAACTTCCAAAACGCAGAAACGAAAAATAATCAGCACTAAAATTTAACAGATTACCCATAAATTATTTCATTATATATCGCAACTTATACAAAGAATATTATAAACACGTATTCATTACTTATCGTAGCACTAGGCTATTTAGACACTATATAGACATTTAACTATGACCATTCACTGCAGTGAAGCATTTCATGACTTGATCAAATACAGATACATAAACCACAAGCCATACCTACGTCAGCCGCTCATTTAGGGAGACAACAGATTGCAAAGTAATCTGTCACATGCAGCCCAGTGTGGACATTCTGAGAGGGGGAGGCAGAGATGCGCTCCTTTCACCTTCAATCGTACGCTGATCTGTGTGTGTGGTCGGGCTTGTCCCGGTGACGGAGCCCAGCAAAGTTCCCAGCACTGAATAACTGGGTGAAAAAAAAAACAATTCAAGGGATAGTCGCAGAGGGGAAAGTGGTCCTTTCTTTTTTTCTTTTCTTTTTGACTCCGGGCGAATAAACGTGGGAGCAATAAGCGCTGCGGAGGACCTCGGCGTCTGCTTGTAATGGGGGGCTTTTATCTCTCTCCGGCGCTGACGGAGGTGGGTTAGGTGGAGCTGCCTTTCCTGCAATTGTCGCTCCCCTTTTCCTGTTCAGCTTGCTGCCACACCAGAAGTCTCCCAGTAAATGACAGCCCAGTTCTTGGAAAACCGGGCTGTGAAGATCACGGCCATCTGGATCCCTGGTCCGGACACATTTTTGGTTAAACACGCCTAAGCGCGATGTCTCCGCAACGCAGAGCGTCGGTGGGTAAAGTAAACTGGGGGGAAATATCGCATTAATTCATAGCATGCAGGGGACCTGGAGGCTGCTGTAGTTTGCATCGGCTATTAATCACCATATACTTTTACCTGCTTTGTTTCTGTCATCAGATGTTGGAGACATACGCGCGTAACTCAAATTCTTTCCGTTATTACTTATCACAAAGGTGACGCCTGTTTGCTGTCTGTTTATACTTTTCTTTCATCAGATTTCATTTGAAACGTTTTAGCCCTCTCATAGAACTATATCTCATGTATTGGAATAATTAATACAACAGAGTTGCCGGAGATCTTTCCGAAGTCTTTCATAGTATTTAGAACGATCATGTTTGTTAAAACTTATTTCACAAAATATGTATGGAACGTCATATGGGTGAATGATTTTATTAGGTAAACCTAATTTTACTTTTAACTAATTTACATTAACTTAACTGTTCCTTTATTTTCTAATGAAATACGTTTTTCAGTACTGTGGCCTCAGATAATATACCTTTTTTTTTTTTAAAGAAAAAAAAAAAAAACAAAATACATCTATGACTTTACGCCAAAGCCGTACGGTTAGAGTATGACGGCATAACCCGATGGTCCCGGCTGCCAGCCTTTTAGCCCAGAAGTAGGTCAAAAGGGGGAACTGCCCTTTCCCTGCATATCTTCACGGTTAACTTGCCATAATCAAAAAGAAAAGAGCCCCCTTTTCATGCAGAGTGAAGGTTTAAATCTTTACATTTTAACCGTCAAGTTTCTATTTATTTTACTGTTACATTTTCCAAATGTATCTACAACAGGCAGGAAATAAAATGATTAATATTATTATATCATTATTAATAAAAATACAAATGTTATTAATAATAATAGATTGGGAACTGGTTTTTTCTCAGTCGATTATTTAGTTTTAATGTATATATGGAACCAAATTTGCTAAATTTTCATTCTTGGGCAACAAAAAATGTAAGCCGTTTCATGAACATCCTACTCCTTTATAGATTTTATTAGTGGTGATACGTTAGTTATCATGATAATACAAAATGCTCGGTAAATCCTTGGCATTAAGCAGTACTTACAATTAAAGGATTCCTGCGGATTTTTGAGTCCGGAAGTTAATGGTGATGTTTATTTTACACTACTAAATATAGAGAGCTGAATATATAAACAGAGCTTAGCTGAACGGTTAGACTGTTTTATGTGGATTGGTAAGGATCTTGGATATTGTGTGTGCTAAAGGGGCGGGGGAGGGGCAAGTGTATTTTTTGATAACATTCAAGATTTTTTTTTCAATGATTATCCTTTAACTTTATTAATTAATCCTCAATTAGAAGCACCCAAACAGGACATTCGGCTTAAGGAGCTTAGAGCCATTGCATCCTGATAACAGGAATCCCCGACCCCGATAAAGGGGGGCATGATAAAGGGGGGCTGAGCAGAGTGTAATGTCCTCACTGAGGTTTGGTGGGTGTATGGGGGTCGCTGTGATTCAGTGTTGGAGACACCTTTGGGCCTGGCATCCACTGGCGAAAATTGTACCAGAAACAACCTCCGTATTCTTGCACCATCGGCAGCACAGGCATGGTTTACCCTGGGCTGTCTACAGTGTGATGTATCATTTTATATGTAGTTTTTTTAATGTAGCATCAGATTACACACAATGTGTGAGATTTTTATTTTGAAAATGTGTGTACCATTGTATGTAACATTCACACATTATGTATGGAAAAAAAATCCATACTTCAATTATTTATCAAGCACCAGGACATGGTGAACCTGGAGCATCGGGCACACGGCTGGGGACGCCCTGGACAGGATGCCAGCAGGACACACTCTCTAGAGACGCCCTTTAGCCTAAGTGCAGGAAAACCCATGTGACATGGAGAGAGTGCACAAAACTGCACACACACACACAGTGTGGAGGCAGCATTCAAACCACCAACACTGCAATGCTACCCACTGAGCCTTCATGCCACTGTTCCCATAAACCATTTCCAAATTCAGCTGTGGTGCGTCATACCGCATGACAAGCCTTAAAGTAATGCTATAGAGTTTCAATTCTCATGTTAAAAAAAAGCCTGGATTATAGTTTTCCTTTTTAAAATACAGGACTAAGTTCGACTGTACCTTAGAAGAAAGCATTGTCATTGTCAGTAGAAGTTCAGCAGTTGGGTAAGCCTAATTAAGTTGTATTTGAGTGATGTTCTTTAGAGAGGAAAGAAAACACAATTTCCACCACTTACAGCTTCTCACAATTCAGGATTTATTAAGTTGTAGCAGATATCTGCTTTCATGCCTGTCTGCAAATCTGAAGTTCAAACCCTGCGTTCATCTTACCTGTCGTAGCTTCACCCCGTAGGACGGCATGATCGGAAACTGGTGTTTTCCCCTCCTCTACCAATAGAGGTGTAAAATAATAAAGTGTTAATACTTTGTTACTACACATGAGTACTGTTTTTTTCTGGATTTGTACTTTACTTGAGTATTTCACGTTCTTACAACTTCTTGCTCCCTTTTACTTTGCTACGTTTTTGAGCCAAATAATGACTTTTTCCTCCGATCCGTTCTACTATAGTTACTTACCCAATCAAAAAAAAAAAAAAAAAAACGCTTGCATAGAACATGCCACGCACCTGAATGGATCAGCTAATAGGCGGGGTTAAGGCTCCCAGGTCACGCCCATCAGAGTAACCAAGCCCCTTCTGTCATCCTTCCAGATAGCTGGTCGGCTTCCCTGGATTTCGCCCGCTGCGCTCCTTTGTTTCGCCTGAAGATGGAAACGTTGGAGTCGGAGCTGACCTGCCCAATCTGCCTGGAGCTCTTCGAGGACCCTCTGCTGCTGCCCTGCGCTCACAGCCTGTGTTTTAGCTGCGCCCACCGCATCCTGGTCTCCCACTGCACGTCCAGTGAACCTGTGGAGTCCATCGACGCCTTCCAGTGCCCTACCTGCCGTTATGTCATCACCCTCAACCAGAGGGGCCTAGAGGGACTCAAGCGCAACGTCACCTTGCAGAACATCATCGACCGCTTCCAGAAGGCCTCCTTGAGCGGGCCCAACTCCCCCAGCGAGACGCGCCGTGAGCGTGCCTTGGACGGCGGTGCCATGACCTCACCCGGCGAGACGGTACAGTGCCAGTTCTGCGAGCAGGACCCACCGCAAGATGCCGTCAAGACCTGCGTCACCTGTGAGGTGTCCTACTGTGAGGAGTGCCTGAAGGCTACACATCCCAACAAGAAGCCGTTCACCGGCCACCGACTGATTGAGCCTATGCCCGACTCGCATCTGCGAGGCCTGCTGTGCCTTGAGCACGAGGATGAGAAGGTCAACATGTACTGCGTGACTGACGAACAGCTCATCTGCGCCCTGTGCAAGTTGGTGGGGAGGCATCGCGACCACCAGGTGGCAGCACTGAGCGACCGATACGAGAAGCTGAAGGTGAGGCCAGGGGGCAGAACGGTCATAAAAGTCCAGGGTGGGCGTGTAAATGCGTTCTGAGACATTCATTCTGCCCACGTACAGAGCATCTGTACAGTAAGACAGGTCATGGGAATGGTTTGCTGAAAATGAATCACTTTGGCATGATTCATCCTGCATGGTGCATTGTTGCCATGCATGACATCACTGCATCCTTTAGGCTTTTATTATTTTATATTTGCACAGTCTCCATGCATATGTGGAAGGTATCAACACTTGCAGTAATTCCATATCTTGAAGTCTTCTCTGACCTTTTTTAAATGGTGCATTTCATGCGCTGCCGCTTAAAGAAGAGCTGGTGTCAGAAGGTCAGTTGTTTGTTTAATTATCGCAATTATCTTCCTGACATTTACACGGATATGTCATTGGGACGAGGCCAGATTGCGAGAAGCGTTAAATGTTTCCGCTGTGTCCCGGAGCCATTCACAGTACAATTTCTCACAGTTTCATGTGGTGAATCACAGCGAATCCAAGTGACTTGTGTCTTCGCGTGCTGCTGTGCTGGCCACACTGTTTCAAGGTCTGAAATGATGCAGTGCCCCCATATTAGCTCTTTAGAAAACCTTGCAATAGTATCGGCGGTGGCATTTTTACAAATAGTTCCTCTAATATTCCTAGGCAAGTTAATCTTCATTTAATGACTCGTGAACCAATTATACAAACATACCCACATGTTACAGTTTACATGGTAATGGATTTCACTGTTTACGGTATGCAGTCTGAATGTGTAAGAGATCGTAATTTCCAAGAAATTAGTGAGTGATTTAATGTGCAGCAAAGACCCAGATTTCCTTAATGCACAAATTACATTTTTCTGACAGTCGAATAATAATAAAATAACATGAATTGCAAAGGTGTCATCATACTGTAAAATTTTAGAAAATATATGTGGTTTCTCACACTATATTACATTTGATTTTTATTACTTTTGTTTTACTGAGCAAATTGTTCAGATTGAATATCTAGTTGAATAGATGTTCTAGTTTCGAAACAGAAAATTCTTTCGTTCTGTTGAATATGGAAAATCAAACGAATATTCTGGAGCAGCATCATTGTGTCAGCCCACATGGCTATAACACCTTTATGTAAATGTAACGCAACAACGAACAGCTTGCAGTTTGGTAAATATTTCAGCTTTAAGGATGTTTCACACGGAATGCAACACAAAAAAAAAACAACACAAATTTGCAAAATATTTGGATGCAAATTTAACGGATCAAAAATATTCTCTGATGTGAAATTTTCGCAACTAATTGAGAAAAGTTTGCATACCGAAAGAAACTGGCAACTAGTGAAAAGCCGGAGCAGCAGTAACAAGTTTTTTACGTTTCTTTGTGGAAAACAAGTGAAAAAAATACAAATATACTAGATACATCCAGTTCTAAAAAGGCTTCTTCTTTACGGCAACCATTGTTCAGTCAAAAATAACTTTGTATGTATTAACCTAATATCAGTTAGCAAAATTAATATTGGAAAAATGGCAGCAACATCATCGATTATCAGTTTATTAACTGCAGGAATAGAGAAAACAGGGTGACGCTTTTTATTAACTGCGCCTTTATAATGCCTTTATAAAGCCTTTATAATGCATTTGTAGAACATTCAGTGCACCTTCATTAAGCATTCATATTTATATCATTTTAAGGAGCAGAATATGAAATAATTCGCCAGGGCCATCCATGAGTGGGAAGAAAGGGGAAGTTACCCAGATATAGAACGATTTATCTATACTGCCCCCAACCCTGACCCCCACAAACAATAATTATTTATCGTCAGGGTTGGACCTGCACTGAATATCAGTATCTGCAATACCAACCTTGGAAAAGTAAATAAGATTGTGTTGTCCCCCAAATGAAAGGATTTCTTTCTATTCAAAAAAAAACTGATCACATGTATGAAAACTGACATCTTATTGGTTGTTTTTTTTTTTTTTACGCATTTGAAAATTGAGCTCTCTTGAGATAAAAAAAATTACAGATCAAGACAATGCAAATTTGTCAAATTTGGTATCAAAGCCTTCACAGAAATATGTTTCTTCATTTCAGAATGATGTAGTTGGTTTTTTTGTGTGGAAAAAAACAGACGCTGTGTGAAATGGCCTTTATCATGGCCCCTGTAGACAGCAAACATCTGAGAAGACCTGTTATTTTTCAAATGCAAGCCAGTCCCTCTAGTGGATATTATTATGGGGAGTGAAAATACAATCTTCAGACCTAAAATGCAAGCCCAGAGGATGTCTTTGGGTGTGAACTTGTGGCTCAACAAACCAACGTCAACTTGAGAAACCAACATTAACTCAACAAAGTAACAGTGACAGTAAACTTAGAGTGCTGGCTTGAGTCTCACTCAGCAGGGGACCAGACAGGCTTGCAGTACAGATAATGAGGAATCCTTGTGGCCTGTTTTTCTTTAGTTTTTATTTATGCCCCACTGAGATGCAGAGATCGCCAATTTCCGAGCCTCCTCTCGCCGTTTGGCTGTACTGTCACTGTGCAGATATTCTCAGGGTGTCATCTAGCTGTAGATCAAAGATCAGCAGGCCGTACTTTCTCAAGCAGGGGTCCCTCTGTGTCTCTGCTGTGAGTCCGGCAGTGGTTGCCATTCTGTTGTTTTTAATTGGCTAGAAGAATAAATAATTTGGTGATTTATAGACATGTTTATACTATTAAGCCTTAATAGTTTTTGAGAACTCCTTCATCAGTCTTATTGCTGAGGCTTTGATAATGTCCATGTCATGTTTTATAACTATATATTTATATCTTACAAATCCTCCAGCGAAACTGTTCTTGCATTGACTAATTCAGAACGTCTGGAACTACTGTTACTGTATGTGAGTTCTAAAATGCTATTGTTAAGCTTCTCCATTCACACCAAGCAAAATTATAAACATGGCACCAGAGTATCTGTTGCTCTGAAGTCCTTATACCACGTCTGGGCTTAATTGCCTGCCGAGGATCTGGGAGATTACCCTATTGCCCTAGATTGACCCTGAAATTCTCGCATATTTACATTATAGACCATTAAAGGCTTTACACACATATTAAGCATGTTATAAATGAAGCAGGGTATTACAAAGGAAGACTTTGCATATTATTATTAGAGCAGCTGTAGATAAACTGAAAATGTCAGGAATTTAGCCTGTCGGCTTTACTCAGGAATGTGCTTTGGGTTGATTGACGTCGTGCTTGAAGTTTTCCCAGTGTTCTCGACAGCTTTCATCCTGGGTGTTTTGTTGAAGAGGACCACCTCACCAGTGGGGTTTAGACCGAAGTGCAGACTGGTGGACTCAGGTTGTCTTTAAGGATTTAGCGGGAGCAGTTTTACTTCAGAGATGAGTCAACTTCTTGACAAATAATGAAAACGGGAATCAGGCTGGTTATTTCTGAAGCTCCTGAAGCTTTGTGGCAGAAATAAAAATACAATTCATGCAGAATCAACACATTTAACACTCACTGGTATAAAAGGGTGTAGGCAGAGCCCATTAGCATAGTTTGCTTGGTTTATTCTTTATATCCCACGGCGATAATAACTCCTCCCAATCCCCCCTGGTTAAAGTGCATTTTAATGCATAAAGTATCTTTCCGGAATCATATGATTAATGATTGCAGTTTAAAAAATGCATTGACAAAGTTGATTGTGTATGCACTTATATATTAATGCTCATATCTGTCATGATAAATTTGTCAATGTGTGAGAGAATAATAAAAATACAGTTCCGGGCAACATATTTTTGCTCATAAAAGTCCTTCTCGTACTTTAAAGGAAGCCTTTCATTGAACTAAATATGTGGTTTGTAAACATATCTTGTGGCAGTATTTCTGTTATGCAAATGATCATTATGAGCGGAAAATGAAATTCTCTGGCTTGTGTTGGGGCATTACCATGCAGGATTATTTGTGTGGAAGTCAACTAGACACAGTTAAGTGCCCAAAGATGTCTAATATCAGAATATGAGGGAATATGGAGCATTGAATGTGAAAATGACCTCATCGGCTCTGTTCATTTGGGGCAGATTCACTGCCTTCCTTTCCTTCCAGGGAGAGGTATCATTTGGCCATCTGGAACGCCAGACAACCCACTACGCAGATCTGATGTGGTGCCGATTTAGCAAGCTGAATTCACTTGTCTCAGAAGACGGGGCGCCAGCGCTAAAGCTTGCCTAGATGATGGTACCAGATAGATAGAAGGTTGTGTCTCCTTCACTGAGACAGAGTGGATGGGTCCTGAGAGCGTACCTGGGTACCAGCGGGCAAGGTTGTTAAAACAGGGGAGGGCTTGCTCCCCCGGCGAGGCTGCTAGCCTGTGCTTGCTTTCCAGAGACCTGCTTCCTTCCTGATAAAACTTGCCGGGTCATGAAAATATCCGACTAGAGGAGGTGTCCAGCCCGCTTTTTGGAGCGGAAACCAGCTGGAGACTTTCCTCTGTTGGCCCATCTGACCTCAGGGGATACTGGCCAGGACCGGTCACCATGTGTGACACGGCTGTGGGTCCTTGAGCCAGACTCTTAACCCCCAGCTCCAGGGGTGCTGCACACTGTACTGTGAGCCTGCCCCATGCTCCCTCTCCCAACTGCCCCCACGTGTGTGTGAATTTCCTCCAGGTACTTTATCTTCCTTCCCTAGGTTCAACACATGCAGTGCTTACTTTTTGCCAGGTGCTTGAGTAAACAACCTGCGAGAGGGTATTTGCCTTCCCTTGGAGAGATCAGAAGAGCCACATGAAGACTGTCCACATCACGTGTCGATGTCATAAAAATAGATACTGATATTCTGTTTACACCAGACAGCAGGGAAACATCACTACACTTCCCCCTCCAAGAGAACCCTGGATATTTAATAAATGTATTGATTGAAATGTTAGAAACGGAGAGGCCATCCAATTCTGAGCCGGTTCACTTAACAGTGTGACTGGTCAGGCGTACAGGTGGCTGAGTCCTCTTCACAGTTTCATTCCCCATCCATCCACTCGTCCATCCATCCATCCATATTACACACACACATTCACACAGGAAGAACATCCAAACACCACCCATACAGAGCTGGGGAGAGGACAGATAAAATATTTAGTAAGTATATCTTGATACCATTAGAAGACAAAGAAGGGAGGTGATTGTCCTAATCTGTGTTAAATCCCCTCACAAGTTTTAATTTTAGATTCTAGGAGCTCATCAAATTAAGTGTTTCTACAGCTTAATGAAGATCTTTTTAATTATATTGCCGTTAACAGGTTTTTGTCTCATTATTTTTTTTTCCACCTAATATTTTATAATAGAAAATCAGCAAATGGATTGGATTTGAAACTTTTCCCCTGTTTGGTAACTTTTAAAGCGATTAAATGTCCCAAGCAGGAATATGCTGTTCTCTCATACCGACGGCCGGAAGCAGGCAATTGCTTATCAGGGGCAGCTAGTATCTGAGGCCAGAAGAGTCATTTAAAGTTTGACTTGATAATATTTAGAAAGAGTGTTCTAGAACATACTTGCATGCCCTCCGTTTGAAGATGCAGGTACCATGCTCAGCTTTGTTCGGAAAGTTTCAAATGGCTGCCCGACCCGCTTCTCACATGCTGGAGATCCCAAGTGGCGGCCTGATCTCTGACACTTGTTATGTCTGTCCTGCTAGGTTCACTTCAGGGAGGCTACTGTCCTCATTGTTGCTTTGGAGAACACGCCACTGTGGAATTCAGCTCATGAAACTGTCTGGGGAATCTGGCCTCCAGCCTGCTGCTGAATTATCATATTTAATAAACAAGGCATATATTTGCTTTGCTAAACATAAAGGATGTAAAGTTTCAGCACGTTCAGACCGATATTGGCTTGACAATACAGTGTTCGTGATGAACAAGGTTGCAACCTTCTCATACGCATCTCCTTTAATAAACTTAAATCTGGGGAGGAAATGTCCACATTGAGTGCCCTGACGTGAATTGAAGTGCCAACTGGCAGCGACCCCCAAACATCCCCTACCCCCTATCGCTGTAAGGAGGAGGAAGATGGTGATTGTCAGCAGAGAAAATTAATTTAGGGGGAAGACAGAAAGATGCTCTTGTGAAGCTGCGAATAAAAAGGCCCCCTTTTTTCCCTACTTCTTTGTTTTCGGGTCTCATGAGCTCAAAGCTTTCCCCCCCACAGACAGGCCCAGAATGATTCCAGGGCTTCCTGTCTCTCTCCCTTTCCTACAGTTTTTGATATTCCCAAATCCTGGACACCCAAGGAATATTCTTTACACAGAATTGTGACATTAGCAATACTGAAATTGTTTAATTGACCCCTAAGAAATACCCCATGTCACAGTAATCTACTTTCTGTGGGTGTTTATAAATAATGCCGTGGGCAACATGATAAATGGTGTTTTTGGCAGTTCCTAAATGAATTATATTGCTAAGAGCAAAATAGGGAATGCAAGCTTACAACTTAAAAGGGATATGAGGCGGAAAAATTACCTTGAGAGAATAAGGGGAAATTTAGATATTTTTGTAAATATGTCTTTTATACTGATGACAACTATTTAAATATAGTACAACAAATTAATAGATGGCTTTCAATGGTGTTTTATAGTGAAAAGCACACTGTCTAGGTTCAAGTCTTACAGCTGTATAAGTCATTGCGCACATAATTCTAGGATGAATGGGCAGGATTTTATGAAATTTTTATGATTTTATAATAATTTTATAAAATTATTGTCGTGGTACGTTTACCTATCATGAAACAAACACTATTAAGCTGTTATACCCCAGTTGTATCATAAAGTAATCTAAAAGACAAACCAATTATTCTTGGTCAGCATGGAAATTTTTTAAAGGAATCCAAGCGATGCTGCATCATCATAGCTGGTGTGAAACGTAAAGTCAGTCTGACTGTCTGTCGCTTAGTGCTTTAGTGGGTGATTGAGCTTGGAAAGAGAGTTTTACAGCCAGCCAGAGTGATAAACTCCAGGACCCACAGGTCAGACATGTGATCTGCCAGATGGAAGTGGGGAAAAACAGACACGCATGCCCTACAATCATGACAGAGATTATATTTCTGTGATTATCTGAGTGACAGAGATGTGAAATGACAGGTCGTTCTCAAACTATTTCTTTCTTTTCAGCAAGCCCTGGATTCGAATCTCGGCAACCTAATTAAACGAAACAACGAATTGGAGACCCTCTTGGGGAAGCTCATTCAGACCTGCCAGCACGTGGAGGTGAGAGGCCTCATGCCTTACCTGGTTATCTTTCCTGTCATGTCCTTATAATCCTTAATAGCCCCTTTAATGTTCTAAAAAATGTGTTAAGTTCCTGTGAGATTATTAAAGCAACCTTTCAAGAATAACAAATTACTATCATACATTATTAGGAGTCACCTTGAGAGGATGTGACAAGTGCTTCAGCTTACAGGAGGGTAATAGTAGTGACAATAATATTTGGAGAAGATGTTGGAAAGGACAGAGAATATTATTTCTGTTCAGAATGAGGTTTTCTTATCAGCTTAAAATATAAGTACCCCGAAGGGGAACGTGATCCAAACCGAGATAAATCTGGAGTCCAGCACTCCGGCAGCTGCGTGGGGTTTGAGTCGAACTTCCCTGCTCAGCAACAGGCAGCTTTGATTTTAAGGCCTGATCTTTAAAGAAAGCTCCAGAAAACTGAAGACTATTCTCCCGCCTTAGAGGAATTTGGGAATATTTCAAATAAGGACCTACACACAATGTCGGCTCTGCAATTCAGCCGTAGGAGGAGAGATTTCTTGTATCTGTGTCTAGTTGTGGATCAAACTGAATCAGATGCCTCAACAATCCGTTTTTTTGTCCGTTCTTTGATTTTTCCATTTCAAAACCAAATCGGAAAAACAAAAAAAGAGTGTTGTTTATGAAGTTTCTCTGTTTTAAAATCAAAATAGGAATAAGAAAAAAACAGAACAAGAAGGACACAGTGTTTCGTTTTTCTATTTTACAACCAAAAAGGAAAATGGAGAAAGACAAACAATGGAGCAGCAGTTTGTTTTCTTCATAACCAGAAATGTAGGGAAGGAGAACACAATGAAGAAGAACAAAAGGAAGAGGACCATGATATAATTCAACCGTTAACAACATTGTGCTACAGCAGTTATTAATTTATTTATGAACTTTTTTAGAGTGGACAAAAGGGCTCAGAAATTGTCATGCCGGGTCATGACGCTGGAAGGATGATCCACGTTGAAGCTCCAATAAATCATGATTTATTTAACAAAAACAAAACACAAACGGGGAATCAAAGTCTCAAGAACAGAATGAGGGCAGGCACTTAAATTTACATAGATAACAGGGTTAACAAGGGGAAACAAGCAGCAAAGGCATAGGACAACAGGCAAGTAATAAACAAACGTAAGACACACTGAGCATTAACAACACTAGGGAAGACTAGAAACATAAGGCAAAGACAAAAACAGGCACAAAGGAAAACAGCAAACCAATAAATATCAAGCAAAAAGTGAGGCTGGCCAGAACTCATTACCCTGGTGCGGTTCAATCTCTGAGTCACTTGCTCGACACATTGAGCTATGCAGCAGCCTGGGGAGCAAGGAAACACACTACAGGCTGAAGGGCTACAAGACTGAGAGGGGGGAAGCAGGGTGACAAGTGACACCTGCTGGCCAAAAGGGGACAAAGCACATAGGACAGGGTCGGATGGGCACAAACCCTGAAAGAAATCTGTGTCGCTTTGCAGAGTTATATATATTACAGTATAATAGATATATTATATTATAATGCTGATAAATATGTATTATAATATATTAATAGTTAACTAATATACATAATATATATTATATATATTTATATAGGGCGGCATGGTGGCGCAGTGGTTAGCACTGTTGCCTCACACCTCTGGGACCCGGGTTCGAGTCTCCGCCTGGGTCA
>JAODJX010000001.1:37652595-37669456 GCA_026776945.1 Isichthys henryi
CTCCCTGAGCTCCCAGGAGGCTTCCCGCTCTGACACCCCCCCCCCCACCCATATCTCTCGACAGGCCTTTGCAACTCGGCCGACAGCTGGATGATCGTGCCCAACATCAAGCAGAATCACTACACGGTGCATGGCCTGCAGAGCGGCACTCGCTACATCTTCATCGTCAAGGCCATCAACCAGGCGGGCAGCCGCAGCAGCGAGCCAGCGAGGCTTAAGACCAACAGTATGGATCCTGCCTGTGTGTGTGTGTGTGTGTATGTGTGGAAGGCCAGGTTTATGCACAGGCTAACTTGGGCTATAACCCGGGACCCTGTGTTGTTTGGGGCCCCAAATGTATTTTTTATCGTTGTTACAGTGGCGTTATATGCTGCAGGTAAGGCTCCAGCAATAAATTTGGCCCAACTCCATGTGTGGCCACATCTACATGTGTATGTATGTATCATTTTGGCCAGTCATTGTGTAGCACCCCTGGAGCTGGAGGTTAAGGGCCTTGCTCAACGGCCACCAGACATGTGACTGTTCTCCGAAGGCTTGACCTGGTGATCTTCTGAGAACAGCCGTAGGCTTAGCCTGCTGAGTCACATACAGCCTCCTTACACTTAAACAGTGGTGGCCTAAAGGTTAGGGATGTGCACTTGTAGTCAGAAGGTTGCTGCTTGGAATCCATAACTAGCAGAGTAGCACTGAGGTATTGTACGCAAGGTACTACCTCCCTGGGCGCTGAATTTGTTACCCCCTGCTGTGTCATGATGTCACATATGGGTTAAATGCAGAGGAGACATTTTGTTGTTGTGCTGTGGTGTGTGACCAATGACAACTAATCACTTCAGATTACACTTTATCGTTGTAATCACGTTAATCATGAAATTTTGCATAGTTTCTGTATAGTTTTTCTTTTTCTATAGATTATACATAAGCAGGCAGCTACAGTAAACGCCCTTACTGAAACCACTTTGGCCTTGTCAAGGTCAGCCTTTTAAGATGGACCCCAAGTCGGCGCACCGTAAACTGAAGATTTCCCACGACAACCTAACGGTGGAGCGCGACGAGACGTCGTCCAAGAAGAGCCACGGGCAGGAGCGCTTCGGCAGCCAGAGCAGTTACGGTGTCACCGGCAATGTCTACATCGACAGCGGCCGCCACTACTGGGAAGCTCTGATTGGAGGAAGCACGTGGTATGTGGTCATGTGACCACCCTTGTTTTATGTGTTTTGGGTTCTGAGAAGCATGTTTTCTTCATTTTTTTATATTTAGTAAGTAGAATTTTATCCAATGCAAGTGAAATCCCTGTATATGGCACCTGTTTCCTTTCACATAACACTTCATAAACTTAATTAAAACATACAATATATACCGTAAATGGAAAAAGTTGCAGTAAGGGGCAGCTGCATACAGAGCTGCAGGCCAATAGAAAGGAAGTCAAACCCTATTAATGAAATTTACCTGTGAGGTAAACCCGGGCAGGGAAACACGGTCCCAGAGATGCAGGACAACATGATCTTTATTAGGTCAGACAGGCGAAGGGCTTTCAGAGGGGACAGCAAAGAAAATCGTCGTAGTCGGAAGGCAGGGTCGGATGCCGGGGTGGTCAGTCCTACAAGCAGGCATGGGACACAGAGACAAAGGGAAGGGAAGACGAGAGGTCCCGGTGATGGCAGGGAAGGCAGGACGGGAGGATCAGGAATGAGGGTTGGCCTGGGGAAGGAAGGCAGGCAGGGTGAGGAGCACACAAAAGGTAGACAGATGCGGCAAGGAATGAGGGAAAGACACCAGACAAGAAAGCACTCGGTCTCGCATGAAACCATTAACAAATACTTCACCACCTTCGCTGCGTGCGTCTTCCCTTTGTGTTACCGCTCGTTAAGCCTAATTAGGTGCACCCGCTGGTCCCCGCCCGAGGGGGCGTGACATTACCTGTCTGTGTTTGTATATAAATGGTACTGTGCAAAAGTCAAAAAAATGTTAAAGGGTATTTATCTGAGTAGTAAGTGTATATTGGCTCCAATAAAACACACAATTAGAACATGGCAAATTAAGAGTAACGCAATAAAAACTAACAAGAATTTATCATGTTCTTCAAAAGTACTGATATCTTGTTGGATATTCTTGTTGGATATGGAGATGAGCATCACTGTGATTCCCAAACCTCTCCCTATGGGCATCTCAACCATTCCATGTATTTGTTAAATTTCAGCGCACATACTTAATTAATTTTATTAGTTAACTCAATGATGTATGGAGTAGACAGACGTGGTATGCTTGTGGCAATTAGCCAGAATATGTATGGTATTGACAGATTCAAAAAAACATATGGCTGCATTTGGTGGTTGCTGCAAATACTGGGGTGATTTTATGGGAGGTTTTGAAATGGCAAAGCTGACACATTTCAACAGACATAATATCATAATTTAAGCAGATCATTGAAGCCTCATTTGATTTGAGTGCCTAAGACTTTCGCGTAGTACGGCTTACATAAAGCAGATATACCCTCACTGTCTGTAAACGCATAGATAGCCAGTCTTTGTCCTTCCCATCCCCAAAAGGTACGCCGTAGGCATCGCCTACAAGTCAGCACCAAAGCACGAGTGGATCGGCAGGAACTCGTCCTCCTGGGTTCTCTGCCGCTGCAACAACTCCTGGGTAGTGCGGCACAACGGGAAGGAGGTGCCGGTGGAGCCGTCCCCGCATTTGCGCCGCGTGGGTGTACTGCTGGACTACGATGGCGGATCGCTGGCCTTCTATGACGCTGCAGGCTCGCAGCACCTGCATACCTTTGACATTACTTTCGCCCAGCCTGTCTGCCCTGTCTTCAATGTGTGGAACAAGTGCCTGACCGTGCTAAGTGGCCTACCCATCCCTGACCACCTGGAAGGCGCCGAGCTGCAAGACTAATGGAAAGACAAAGAGAGAAAGAAAGGCTGGAAGAGAGAGAGAGAGAGAGAGAGATAGAGAAAGAGAGAGCTGTATTCTCAGACACACTGTCTAGGCTCACCATCAGCACTGCTCCATACAAAAGGAGACATAAAAACAGCTTAAAATATTTTTTACTTACGCTCTTCTAGTAATAAATTAATAGCGATAAATTATTTATGTATAAAACAGAGTAGGATTTTTCTTGCTTTGCACATGGTTAACTACTTCATTTACACTTAGTTGACTTTGGGCAGTATGGAAAGTTTTTGAAACTTTCCGAATAGCTTTTTGGGGCACAGTTGCGTATCTCTTTTATTTGGGATTTAATGACAAGCTGTACTTGTTTAGTGTTGTTTCATTTCTGCAGACCTGACAGCTGTCAACCGTATGCCGATGGAACAAACTCGTAAAATCGCTAATGAGCGCCACTCTGCATTGATCCGTGTGACTATCCCTAGAGGGAAAACTAGAACAGAATCAGTCATTTTTGTTTACGCTGTCCTTGATATTACAGCTTTTTCTGCCATTTTCTCATATATTTTTTTTTTTATATAGCCATCGCATTCTAACACTTCTCTCTCGAAGTTCGGGTTAAATCATCCAGGACGACCATTTCTGAGCAGAGGTGTAGGTAATGCAGTTAAGTCTTGATTATTTTAAGTCCTGCTTATCTCGCCCACAAAGGTAATTTATGCACCATGTGCGGGTTTTGTGCCAACATATGTGTTTAGGGCAACAGAGTTGATTCACAGCCGGGAGCAGAAAATTCTTTTGCTCCATCAGACGTTCACCTGCCACATGGGGGCAGCATCTTTAAGAGTCATTCACACAGCATCTGCTCCCTCCTTTGGGTTTTAATTGCTCACTAACAAGGTCAGACATGAGGAGAAAAATAAAAAATAAACTGGCAATGTAGTTCAGCTCGACAACACTGTTGAAGGTTAAATCTCCACCCCCGTGTTGTGGGCATGTTTTATCTTAAAGTAAATCTCAGCTTTTTTTGAAAATTGCTTTGACAGCAGCGTGGAAATGGACTCAAATGGACTGGATTGATTTTCTCCTTTTCTTTAAATCCACAAAAAGGCATGCATTCCTGATGATTTTAAATCAACCTTGCTGCTGGTTTGCCTTCCCCATGTACATCTTATCGCAATGTTTGTCGAACTTTTGGACACTCACTCATGGAGAAAGGATCGCTGGACCTTGCAGAGGCTTGCATTACAGTGCAATGCTTTTTCCTTGTACATTTTTTTGTGAAATATAAAAAATATATATGTTCCACCACTTTGTGTTTTGGTCATTATTAGCAACACTCATTTAGTACATTAATAATGTGAACATTTAGATAAATTAAAGCTTAACCCCATCTTATAAATACATAATTTGCACATTAAGCAATATATCGAGGATATATGAAAATCTTTAGCTAAACTATCAATAATCACCCCTTAAAAAATTATTAGTTAAAACTTTAAATGCAATTATAAAAATACAAGGGTCATAACTTATTTAAGTTTATGTTGGGGAAACTGATATGAGATGTGCATGAATGCAACTGTATTCGCAGCCAGATTAGATTTCCATTTAATATAGTTTATAGATATGTGACTCATTTGTCCATATAATATTTAGCAATTTACTTAATGCAAATTACATTCATTAAACTGCGATATTTTAAAAGTAGCATTCAGTGCTGATCAATGACCTCCCGGAGATGCTGTGATTCCTTCTGACACGTGCTTTTGTTCCCCAGCAAAGACAAAATTAAAATTGGAAGACAGAGTGTGAATGAACTTGCTCTGACCTCACCCTCCAACAGACTCTGACAGAGTGTCATCCCGGTGGGAGGGTGTCACCAAGACCCCTGGGCTGTGTAGACCGCTCTGCTGTAGGCAACCTACAACCCAAACATGCCTAGAAGGTGGTGAAAACCATCCTGGTCTGAATTGTGAGGATGGAACTCCCAGAAGCTCCTAGATTAGCAGGACACATGAAGGACACTGAGGGCTGAATCCCTACATTACTGAAGACCTCCAGTGAGACCATTTCACTACTGGCATAAAGGAGTCCTCTGTTTTTTGTGTAATTTGTGATAATAATATGTTGAAAGTGACTCCAAAGGCATGAAATAAGGCAGCTAGTGGGCTTTAAAAGGAGAGACAGGTCACTGTCTCTCCAGGTTCTTCATCTGTCCGAAGGCACACTCAAATTTAATTCAGGGTGGAACTGAAAACCGGAGCACAAACACGTACATGAAGGTGCCATTTCATCTGACGCAACTTGAAATGGCACCTCAGGCCAATCTGATATCCAGTTCACCTCGGCTGGCTGGAACGAATGCAGTACTTTAGGAGGTTAAGGCAAGAACGGCTTCTCCGAAGCATTTCAGCGTCCAGACAGGAGGTAAATGGTCCAGGAAGACAGGGTACTATGGAAACTGATTTCTCACACTGAGAGGCAGAACAGGGCTGAGATAAATGCTGAAAAATGCGGCATGAAAAGGACCCGCACCCCAACAGAGAGGAGATTATCTTTCGGGGGAGGGGGAGGGAGCAGAAAAGGACCGGTTAATTAATGACAAAATGCCGTTCTGGGGCCTTTGATTGATGGAAAATTAAAAGGATGCCTTGCTGAGAGCCTTGTCGGACCAAAGGCACAGAAGGGGCAGGGGAGCCGTGCCCCTCGTGGGAGCCATCGATATGCATGATGTCAGAGAGCGAAGGCTGCTGGTGGCAAGGGGAGAGGAGCCGGTGGGGGCGGGCCAGAGCAGGGGTGCATCGGTAGCAGGGCGAATGTGTGCCAAATTTAGCGGGACCTGCCTAATAACTTCTAACTTAAAACACTGGCTTTAAAATGGTTTAAAAACCTCAGTTTATGGCAGTATATCTTCAGGATGCTTTTAGATGGAGCATGAATAAATTCCCTCCATTACGCCTTTAAAAATGTTTCAGCATTCTCATGAGAATAGCAGATATTCCAGAGCAAACATAAAATGTTTCTGGTAAGGTGCACATAGACTGTAGAGACACAGAGGCCAACAGTGATGAAAATAACTACAGTTATTTAAGGAATCAGTATCTGGAGGGCATTTTATGGGGAAAGCAGTCTACTCACAATGTACATCCATCAAGGCAACACCATAAGCAGCTGAGTAAGAATGCAAATGCACTTTTTGAAAATCATAAAACCCCATACTTAACAATACACATTTTTAGAGTGAGTGGAAGTCTCGCAATTGTTGCTATTCTTGAGAATAAAGGGATAGTTCAACTGAGATCAGATTGTAAGGCGACAGAATTGAGGAAGATTTTCTCTGTTTAGCTAACATAACCTGCTGTAGTTGAAACACAGAATGGATCTTCTTTGAACATCTGGCAAATGTTTCATTGTTAGAGAACACCCAGCTTCATCGGTCCTGAAGAACAGAGGCGTTCTTGATATTGTGCCATCTGACTAAGACGGAAACAATCATTTGTGTGTGCAAATTGAACCATCTGAAGTAGATTCCACTTCATTTGTGTAACATATTCTGCGTTCCTTTTCGTGAAAAGTCCCATGCAGCATTCAAGACACATTGCTCATCACTACTGCAGGAGAATGAACAAGATGTTTGACATGGAGCTAGAGTGATTTTTTTTAACATCGCTTAACAGCCCACAATCGTGTAGACAGGAATGGCGTGCTCTCTGTCCATTTCCTTCTCAGACCATGCTTCTGTTTCTCCTCAACTTAATCACCAGCAAGTGTCTTATGATACGGACAGCCTGCACAATCTACCCTTTTCAAATGTTCTGGACTACGAAAGACAAACAGTCTTTTCTTTAGCACTAACTCAGTATCTGTGTACAATCCAACAAACAAAGTATACGTTCCCAGAAGAGGATTTTAAAGTCAATGCTGAGAGCTTATGCTGACTGAAAATCCCTTTTCTGTGCTCCTTGCATGTCCATGTTTTCAATTTTGCTGTAAATGTGCTAGAAATTTGCCCTTTATGGAAGGGTCACTACCCCACTGAAAAAAACACTTTAATATGCAGGACTGTGGTGTGTGAATGTTATTCCAAATGTCAGTTTAACTTAGGAATGAGCATTTCTTGAAATAATCACTCTTCGTATTTTTTTAAATATTATCATCAGACTATAGATGAGTTAATGAATTGCATGTGTTACTTAACATATTTACGTTTCATATGAAGATATATTACTGAGAATGCTTAAAACAAATGTACACTAGCGGATCAGTTAGGACTTCATTTTTTCGAGTAATTTAAAAGATTGTTTTATAATGTGTTTGGGAAAGCTAGTGGTGTGATGTGACTATGTGGAAGAAAAATCAAGATAAAAATTGGGTATAAACAACCGAACCAACTTCTTCACAAACTGCGCAACAAACGTGCTTTCCATTAACTGGAATGAATGTCTCCCGCCATCTAGTGGTGAATATAGGCCTATACAATAAAACAGCAATTCATGCTTTGACAGTTTTATCCGTGGGTCTCCGGGGCAAGGATTGAGAACCACTCATTCGTACAGTTTAAGTACAAATAAGACACCCAAAACCTTGCACCTAGAGACAGTTAGACTCGATCCTCCACATTTTTCCAATGTCGATCTAACCCATGTTCTGAAGACACCTACACTTGGAATTGCTCTGCAGTGCAATTCTAATCATCATATCATCATTTCAGTGGCCTATGAAAAGAAAATTAAATTAAAATTTCTACGATGAAAAGCACGTTTGCAACCTCTGACATTGAACAAATGCAGAGATTGACTGGTTTGGTTCAATTAGTCAACCCGTTTAAGTTAAGGTTTGATTTCTCTTCAATCCAAACAATTTATATCTTCAGCAGACAGCTTAGATAAAACACACCTAATGATGCACCTCCTGCTTGTTAATCATGCCAGATCAAACTAAACTGTTTATCAAGTCATCCAGCTGGGGCACGCAACCTTAGAAGAAAGGATTGTTGTTCATCATGTAAATAATATGGCTTAAAAGTTTGATTTCAACTTCCTAACAGTCAATCTTAATAAAACACTGAAGCTTCTACCTGAATTAATGTTGATGTCAGAATTATCATGCAATGGCGTTACGAGGCAGGTGGCTGTTCAGTGTGGGGAGGACCACAGCTGCACTCTTAGCGAAAGATTAAGTAGAAGCAGGGTCAGATTAAGTTTAAATCAATAAGGGATTAATAAAGACCAAGAGTTACACTGCTGTAAAACTTTTAGGAATGTACCTTTTAAAGAAAGTGAACTCAAGTTTCTTTAAAGCATTTTTGAGTGAACGTAATAACCAACATGGTAAAGCTGAGCAAAATTCCTTCGATATCCTGAATATTACTCCCACCATGAGAATTTGGCAAGCTGAATGTTAAGAATATTATACAAATTCCTTAATGTCAAATATGTGTGACTTGGATTTTTTCATTAAATTGTCTGTTCAATACTTCAGTCCATGAATACATTTTGTTCAGTATAAAAACAGCAGTTAATGATGCCTTTATTGGTGGTCATGGTTAGCTAGGCCTAAGTGCTGCATTTCACAGCCTCAAGTCAAAACTTGCTATAAACACTTGGCAGCTGCAAGTCTGTTGGGGCAAAAGCCTCTCCCAGATTTGCACATCTGCGTTGTGTAATATTACCCCTTTCCTGTGAGAACGGTTCTAGATCTGTCAACATAGATGTGATCATCAGCGGACAGCAATTTTAAGCTTTGCCAGCAATTCTCAGTTGCCAATCCAGGACATTTGTTTTTCTCTTTTTTTGTTTTTAATTTTCAGTTTTTCTATGCCATGTTCCTTATGTGCTTCAGGTCAGCACTGTTTTTATCACAAATTGTTTGGAAAATGGATGGAAGTTCTTATAGCTGACATTATGCAGATGGTGACTATAGTTCACAGTAGATCTAATACTGACTAGTTTATGGGCTACATTTGCAAAAATGCACGTTACATTCAGAGAAAATTGTTCAGTGTTTAATCTGAACTTAGCTTCTTTCTCAGCCTGAGATACCTTTATCAAATTGTTAGTCGGTTTATTCTTCTTAGACAATTACGTGCCACTTTGAAAGAATGGTAAAAGTTTTGTTATATTTAAGTGTTGTATATTTTCCACTTCTACATCATTGAACTGGCTCCCTTCCCAGAGATATTCAAAGTCTCTGAAATCTCTTCTGCTCTCTGCCCATTCAAATCTTTCAAGTGGAGTTGTTTTGAAGATCTCTTGGTCTTCATGGTTGTATCTTTGATTTGCATACAGTGCATCGCTAAGGAAGGACCTTAAAGAGACACATGTCTATAACCTGAAATCATACAAAATGTTATTTGTGAAATATGGACTTCAAATAATTATGCGAAGCTGAAGCCAATCGATCTCACTTCTGCTTAATTAAGAATGTCATAGCAAAGGCTTGAGTTTAAGTTTAGCTTTATTTATGGGCTGCATTTGCATTCCACTTGACTCTACTTTTTTTGAACCTCTGTTTACAATCAATGAAGGAGATAGTTGAGACTCAGAATACAGCCAGGGTCAGTTACAAATAACTGATTCAAATAAAATGCAAAATTGTAAAGAGCATCACTTAATCTACATTATACACTTCAGTGAGAAATGTATTAGTCTGCAGCAGGATAATTGTCCAGCTGGTTTGCATCAGCATATGCCTGACATGTGTCCTGTGCTTCCAAGGGCTGCAGGCCCAGCTCCTGTCCTGTCCAGGATAAGTGGTTGGATGGTGGATAGGTGGTTCACATCACTCATCAGCATAACTGTTGGTTTGAGTATTCACCAGTACCCATGCCAATTTACTTACTGTGCTTCTTTGATATAATTGTTGGTTTTCTGTAATTGAGATGCTCTCTTTTGTTTAAGTATGTTTCGCAAAAACCAACACCTATACTATTAACTAATAGTAATTGATTTTTGAAATTCTAACTGTAAGAGCATTCGGATTTTAACTATTGAAACAAGCAGCATATTAACTATGTGTTTGAAAAAAAAAGAACTAAACTCCTTGGACGTAGCCCTGCACCTGCCCAGAACCCACACTAGCTCAGTGATACTGTACTGGCCAGGGTGAAAATGGGCTCATTCCCTGGGCGCCCATCATAGAATCACAGATTCTGGACTGCGGGGTCTCTGAAGCCTTTCAGCAGGTGCCAAATCACCAGCTAAGCCTTAAACCTACTTCATACTTCACTTTTCCACCTGTGCATTTGAGCTGCAAACAGACATGTGAGTGGAATCTTGTGTTCATACTACATTTGTCTTGTGTTTGTACTACATTCGTCTGTGGACGCAGATGGTTGTGGTTGATAAGTGTACACAGCAGTGAAACTCCAGCAAAACAGCTTAGGGCAGATGTATTTCAACAAACACAAAATCAAGCAACGCAATGAAATGGGTAAACTTTTTCTGAACAGTTTTAAAGTTCTTAGACTTGGGCTGTATTAAGGTAACATGTTTACAATTTGATTGCCAAGATTTCAAAATTCCGGAATAATGTTGCCATTTACTGCAGCATAATATCTGGACAGCATTAGAAATTAGATATGAGGGAATCTCTGGACCTCCTCATATACCTGCTAACCATAATTAGCTCAACAGCTATTCTTCTTCTACCTCAATTACATGAAAGTCACTGCTCCCATCTACAGGAAACACTTTACTTCAGTTAATGTGCAACAACACACATGATCTCAGGCTACAAAATCTGGGCTACATGCACACCATCCACAGCTGTCTGGTGCAAACCCCTAATGACCAAATTTACGTCATTCACCCTTACGCAGACCGAAATCACATCCGGAAAAGTGAAGCATGAATTGGCCTTTATTCCCCTTCCTGCACTCTCACACACTGAGGTGCTCCTGAAACTGCACTTACCCTTTACCTTTGGTTAATATTAAAACATCTTCCAGCATAGGTCTGTGCCTAAGAGTTCTTTCCTCACATACACACATACAATTTTTGTCTCTAAAGAGACTTCTGTGTGTAGAAGGAGAGCTCCACTAACCAACAATCCATCTGAAAAGTCACAGGCCTGGGAGGACCTCCACACCAGTACCTCTCATATATCTGAAAACATCTCAAGTGCAAACTGTCTTGTACACATTCAAATGAGTATTGTAAGTGAAACATGAGCTGTAATGATTTGCACAATTATTATATTTGAGGTGGAAGTGCACACTCACAGGTGAGGTCAGGTTGAAATCAATTCAAAAAACCTTGGCACCTGAAAAAATAATGTTTGTAGACCTGTGTAATTCTTAACAACTTACTTGCTGAACAAACAAAATTTCCCGAGATATATATCTCCCCTTCGCAAATGAATAGACAGATAAATATGACTCTTGGCTCTTTAATTTAGCGTAGGCCCATACCAATGTCTCAATCACAAACCAACAAGGAAAACAGGCAAACAAGTGAGTTTATCTTGTTTGATGGCTGAATTCACATTCTCGGGTACGTTTTCCAAAATCATACCTCCTAATAACTTTAGCAACTTACATAGTTGGAATCACACAACTGAATGTTCCCAATTACGCGTATATATGCTAGAAACATACCCCCTGAATGGTTAAATATGTGTTAATCATCTTTGGGCTGAGGATGTGCAAAGATCACTCATAATTGGAACAACTCAGAGAGGCTCTGCTTCAATATGTGGGTTTAAAAATGCATCATAGTCCATAACTATCCAGTCGACTATTAAACAGAATGTGATGAGAAATAATTTGAAGTCTATTAGCTTAGTGGGGGGGGGGGGGGTGGGTGCTGTTCAGCACAAAACATGTCTTTTTTCATGGATATGCGATATGAAACTGGATTTCTCCCCACAGTCCAGAAACATGCTACAGTGAATTGGAGTTGCCAAACTGTCAGTAGGTGGGAATGTGTGTGTGAATGGTAATGTGTGAATGGTAATGTGTGAATGGTGTGTGTGAATGGTGTGTGTGCCCCACAATGGATTGGTGCCCTATCATAGGTTCCTAGGCTATTCTCTGTCTTTTGCTCATAGCTTCCGGGATACACTGCGGAACACTATGCCCCAGAATAGGACAAGTGCGTACAGAAAATATACGGATGATGGACTCAATTAAATTACCTTGTATTTCTATAATGACTTTATTACAGAAAAAAGATACTGTCTAATTCCTACTGAGGATTCGGATGTACTGCTCACTTCCCATACAAAATTTTTGCCTACTACTTAGCAAACAAATATGCAATTTTGGATGCCCCTATTGTGTTAATGGGGGATTTGATGTGCTGCAGTTTTGGGACTGTACATGCTGCCGACATTAAACACCACAAAAGTAGACTGTGCTTTGCCGGGGGGAAGGGGCGGGGCCGGTGGGTACGATAAAAGGCGGGGTAAAAGGAACTTGACGCAATGCTTCCGCCCCCTTCAAGCTGAGTAGTCCAATCACAGTGAGGAATATCCCATGCTTAGAGAGCTTGTTTTACCACTGCAAACCAAACAGCCAATAACAAAAAAAAAAAAAAAATACGCACCAAAATGGTTTCAGACAAATGCAGAAACACCAAGTTCATCCAAATGCCTATGTAATGTTAAAACAAGCCAAAACACCGATGCATAAATTTCGTACACGCCAGTACCGGTACAAACTAAACTTCGTAACTGCGCAATTTCCGGTTACAAACCGACCGGAACTTTCGTCACACTCAGACCGGAAGTGAGCATTGAAGGACGTGGATTCGCCCACCTGGAATGAAGGTTCCGCCCTCCGCGACTGGGGCAGTATTGACATTAATGATGGCGGCGGTGGATCAGTCGCCTTCTGATTTGACTGATAAAGAAACCAGGGAAAAGCTGTCTCTCTGGGATCGTCGCTCAGATCCCATGGCTCCGTTGACAGAGAGGCAGACGGACTCAATCATGGAGATCCGCGCAGCCGCCGAAATGCTTCCAATTCCCTCAGAGGTGAACGGCCGCTTCTTCAATATTCAGCTGCAATGGACAACTAGTCCACATGAGATCACGTAGCTGAGTTTTAAGTCGTCGCTCTGGGTGTCTTAGACTGTAATCTCAGCGATACTCGTTTGCTGATCATATATATAGGATAGTTATCCGTTTAAAGCAAGATATCATATGGTAAAAACTGCATAGTATGTTTCTACAGCCCTCTGTCATAGCGAGGGTATTAGCAGCTTGCAATGTAGTTAGCGGCTTTTAAATTTTTAAAAGCCTGATTACAATATTTTGTCTTGACCCACAGAACTGAAATACTAGAACGCATATGTCAACATTATCCTTTGTCCTTCAGATTTTGGTTTCTGTCTGGTTTATATTCGTAATAACAGAACTGCTCAGATATGATATTACAACTTCTTAACGATAATTGCAAATTACCAGATAATTAATTGAACGACCCCCCAATAAACCATTCACAGTCGATGATATTCTTGGCCATCTGAACACTGTGCTTTTCAGAGCTTCTCATTAGGTTATTATAACAGTGTAAATAATTTAATCATTCCACTACTATGCGTGCTCATTGCTTCCCCAGCTTGTTCTCTAAGCTCTCAAAGTTTTGTATGTCACACATTTCATGAAATAACCTGATTGCTTTTTATGTGGAGCAGTAATGTTAACAAAAAACTGTAATATCTGGTTCTGCTGCTTTACTGGTAAAAACTGCAAAATCAGTTATCTTATGTCTGCCCATATACTAAATGTTAGCTGAATATGATTGTGGTTGACTGTGTACATGCCTCCATATGTCCATTTCCATGTGATAACTGATTGGTCAGTCTTGTGCCTGTCATATGTAGCTGCCCATTGAGGACTTGTGTAGCCTAACGTCCCGCGCTCTGCACTCCCCATTCACGACCACAGTGCCGGCGTCTACTGAGGACATCCTACTGAAGGGCTTTCAGTCGCTCGACATGGAAAGCGATAGGATAGAGACGGCTCAGCAGGTCAGTGCTCTTCTCTTATGCATGGGAGACCACCTTAGTGTGACACTATTCCCTGTTTTATTAAAAAATATATTCGAAAAGACTGATTCCTCCCTTTTGTCTGTCTTCCGGCAGTTTTTTTCCTGGTTTTCAAAGTTGCAGTCACAGATGGATCGGGACGAAGGAGAAAAGTACAGGTATGGGGAGGGGGGATGGGGGTGATAGAAATGTAATTTTACCCTGTTATATCCCAGTAATGGCAGCACTTGTATTTTAATGCTAGTGCATATAAGCAGAATTCTTGGGTATTTATAGTTTGACTTTGCGTCAAACACGCAATTTCAAACGGAGCCCCGAATCAGGCACATTACCTGTATTGTGAGGGAGTGTCAGTTATGGCACGATTTCCCAAGGGTGATCCAGCTCGCAGGATCCTCGTTGCTGAGGACCCAAGCGGCTGGACCAGGCCAAGGGGATGCCCACGTAACACCTGGCTGCGACAGGTAGATGGCCATTTGTAGATGGTGGGACTGGACCACCTGTCTGCCTTGGGGGTCGCCAGCCAGGATCCCCAGGTGATTTTTGTGTGGTGGGTGTGGCAATGTGCTGCATCAGTGCATGCTCCCCAACCTGACCTTCATATAAGCTGTCCAGTTGGGACACCCTAGCATGACTGTTTTTCGGTGATGTTTTGCTTTATGATTGGCTGGGAAACTGTGCATTTTGATTGGTTTCACTTTGGTAAAATATGAATTCCAGCATAGCCATCAGTTAAGTTTGTCTGTGGAGAGGGCAATTAGAAGTCTTTGCATATGTTTTACACCTGCATATGTAATGTTTAACACATACTGGTATATAGACAATTCAAAGCACTTGGTTTAACTGTAGGTGGGTACAAGATGACTTTGTCAGGAAAAGAATCTTTGTTACCTAAAGTAGACCTTTTCTTGGTGCTGTTCAGTAGATGTCCTTCACAATCTCTGTTCAGCTGGTCATAGTCAGGCAGTGCCCTAGATGGTCCAGGAGGTCTGTAAGCTTATGACTCTCCCCCGACAGAACAACGAGGGATGACCTGAGTGGCTACCAGGAGCAGTGCGATGCCATCTTGGCCGATGTGGATGCCGCCCTGCAGCACCTGGACTCCCTTCAGAAGCAGTACCTGTTTGTGTCCACCAAGACGGGCACACTTCACGAAGCATGTGAGCGGCTGCTGTTGGAGCAGGTGATTGCCGAGTTCTCTGCATACCCATGTGCCCTCTGATCTTCTGGCTGTAGAGCAGGGTTTCCTGAAGGCCAAATTCTATCACCAACACAAAACCAAGGGGAACTGATCCTGATATTATGCTGTTAGTGTTAGATGTGCTAGTTTAAGATAAATTTGCCATGTGGATGTTGGGAGTGTGTATGTGTGCTGACAATCCGTTCCGTTTTCCCCTGATTCTTGCCTCATGGTAATGCTACCTTAGCTGACACACATTAAGACTGCCCACCTGCTTCCCCTCCAATTTACTGTTCTTGGTGTTGTTCCTCTTACAGTCTGAGTTGGTGGACCTGGCAGAGAGCATACAGCAGAAGCTGTCCTACTTCAATGAGCTGGAGAACATCAACACGGTAGGAGGCCTTGTGTTGACTTAAAACCCGAGGCTGCGCATTATAATGATTAAAATAACGATTCCTACCACTTACCCAGTTTAATAAAAATAAGAAGACTGATAGCAATGATAATATCGGCATAATTAATCATATAATCTTCTGGTTTTTCAGAGGCTGAACTCCTCCACTTTGTCTGTGAACAGTGAGGGTTTTATTCCAATGCTCTCCAAATTGGATGATTGTATAGAATACGTTTCCTCGCATGTAAGTAACCAGTACGCCATGTTGCGATTTACAGCGGTATTCATGTAGCTGTAGTCTAATTAAGCTGATTTAAATGCATTAAATGACTTAACATTTCAGTAAATTCCTTACCACTGTGCCGATAACACAAGTAGAGTTCTCTGTCTGAAATGATTCAGTCTTGGCCTTTTTATTTACTAAACAGCCATTTTTACTTTCCTTCCCTACCTCAGCCAAACTTCAAAGACTATCCAGCCTATATGGTCAAGTTTAAGCAGTGTCTCTCCAAGGCCATGTTCCTCATGAAGAGCCACACTGTGAATACGCTGCAGAATCTCACCAGTCAGCTGATGAAGCGGGTGTGTGCTACGCAACTTCGGGTTGACGTCACGCAGGCTTGGTGTGTGTGGCCAGTGAACTAATTTCCCAGGGCACCTCTGTCTCTGTTCTTCTCCCAGGATCCTCTGGGTGCAGCCAGTGTGGATAACGCCTTCACTCTGTACTACGTGAAATTCAGGGCGGCCGCCCCCAAAGTGAAAGTACGTGAAACGATCCATCCGGCCAGCATCAGTATTGATACAAGTTTTGATTTTTAAATATTTTCATTTGAAATCCAGATTAGTTTTTGTTTTTAGTGTGGCTTTATTAGTTTTTATGAAATGTGTATTTCTGTTTTGTGTTATGTTTTAATTTCAGTTTAAGTAATTTTATTTCTAGGCATAGACTAAACATTGTAGCATTATTTTGGGTGTCTGGTCTTTGTGTGTCCTACATGGATACACAGTATACAGCATTTACTAATGTCCAAAATACACAAAGTATGTTCCAGGTATTAACGGTCATTACGGATTAACAAATCATTACTTTAGCTAAACAATATTTAAAAACGATAAAGAAAGAATTAGACTTTTGTTTGATTTGTTATTTTTGGAAGTAATACTCATAGTTTGTGTTTGGTTTTGTTTAGTCGTTTTATTTTTTTATATACTATTTTTATTGTGTTTTCTTTTGGTTTTTGTTTTAATAACCGTGACCAGAACAGGTTGTTTAACTTTACTATGTATGTTTGATTCTTTTCTTAAATGTACAATGAAACCCTTCACCGTGTGTGTGTGTGTGTGTGTGTGTGTGTGTGTGTGTGTGTGTGTGTGTGTGTGTGTGTGTGTGTGTGTGTGTGTCAC
>JAODJX010000001.1:37669556-37680168 GCA_026776945.1 Isichthys henryi
GTGTGTGTGTGTGTGTGTGTGTGTGTGTGTGTGTGTGTGTGTGTGTGTGTGTGTGTGTGTGTGTGTGTGTGTGTCACACAGACGCTGATAGAGCAGATAGAGCAGAGGTCAGAGAAGATACCTGAGTGAGTACCTGTGATTTTTGAACTGATGCTAACTCCTCATTTAGGAGGACTCCTGGATTGCGAACAGGTTTTTAAATGATAGATTTGTTGCAAAAGTTATCGTACGATAATTATGAATATACACAAGGATTTTTTTGTTTTTTTTATTTGAGATTCCATAATCACACACCATACGTGACGTATGCGAAGTGGGCGCTGGATGAGGATTTTTCCCCACTTTACCTGCTTAATCAGAGACCTCTGCCCTACCCCCTACAGGTATCAGCAGCTGCTGGGGGAGATTCACCAGTGCTACCTGGACCAGAGGCAGGTCCTCCTGGCCCCAAGCATCAGTTCCACCATCACAGACCTCACCAGCCAGAACAACAAGGACCACTGTGCATTGGTGAGGGGACTTGCTCTTGCCGTCAGAACCGTTGCCTTTTGGGTATGATGCCATCAAAGATTAAAGGTCACAATGAAGCCCAGTACTTTTCAAGCATGCAGACAGCCTCTACTCAAACAGGAAGTGGATTACGGAGGGCAGTGGGCTGAGATAGAGCGATGCATGTGTGCATCACCTGTGTTTTTACCCCAGGTCCGCAGCGGTTGTGCCTTTATGCTCCATGTGTGTCAGGACGAACATCAGCTTTACAGCGAGTTCTTCTCCAAACCCACACCGAAGCTGGAGTAAGTGCAGTTATGGTTCCTAAGATTCCCCTGTCTGCCCTGTACTGATAGCATTTTAATATTAAAGATTGATGGATTTAACCATAGTTACTCACCTGAAAATGCTTTATGGGGTTCCTGGGTCTCCCCGTAACCTGGTTCATCACCGTTTTCTCAGTGAGCTCCTGGAAAGGCTCTGTCTGTCCCTATATGATGTGCTTCGGCCTCTCATCATCCACGTCATCCATCTGGAGACCCTCTCGGAGCTGTGTGGGATCCTCAAGAATGAGATGCTGGAGGATCATGTGCAAAATAACGGTAATGAGTTTTATCCAGAGGCTGGCTATGCTCTGGCTCATAAGTGACCTGGTGCTGTAGTCTCTACCGTGACTGTTCTTCTGTTTGCAGCAGAATTGTTTACCCTGTAACTGATGTACAAAACTCCGTGTTTGCTAAAGCTATTCAGAATGTTTACTTTACTCCTGGGGGCATTTTCAGTTCACTGCGTTTGGACCATGGTGTACTTCCTCTTGCCATTTAATGTTGACGTTCTTCCTGTGATCCGGATTACGTTTTATAAATAACACGGAATTATCTGGTGCTATAGTCATACGTGTAATTTTTTATGGATGATATTGGTTTTATCCTGAATTCTGACCACCCCCCGCCCCTCCCCAAGGATTAAAATCCCCTCCTGGGGAATTTATATTGCATTACTTCCCATGAGTCTTCAAAAGCTGTCGCTATCTGTCAGTGTCGTCACTCTGCATGGCAGAGCCTCCCAGACGAGATGAGGGGTTTATTTCAGCTGTTCATTTTGCTCCTGTGTTTTCATAATGGTGGCCCCCCCCATCGTGATGTAGTTGTGCAGCTGGGGGCCTTTGAGGCGGTGGTGAAGCAGATGCTGGAGGACGTGCAGGAGCGCCTGGTCTACAGGACGCACATCTACATCCAGACCGACATCACTGGCTACAACCCCGCCCCAGGGGATCTGGCCTACCCAGACAAGCTGGAGATGATGGAGGTATGCGTCCCTTCCTGTCCCATCCCGTCCCGTCCCGTCCCATTCCGTCCCCTAAGCTCCCAACAGAGTCATTTTGGGTCTTTTAGAAAATCGCCCAGAGCCTGAAGGAGGAGCAGATGAAGCTCACCACCTCAGATCAGTCCTTTTCAGATGTGCAACTGGAAGATCTTGAAGCGAGGAAAGCCACCAGTCCCGGTGGGTGGTAAATCCTCGGCCCACGGACACGAGCCCGTGTTATATCCGTATGGAGCCTCACACCGATCCCAAAAGTCAATCCTGTGAAGTAATGACAAATGTCATGTGGGTTCTTTTAGAAGTTCCCTCCAACCGGCCATATACCCAGAAAATCCAACACAGGGTCTTAGGGGTCCTGGTTGCCAGCTGGGGTAGAACAGCACACTGGAGTCTGAAGCAGATGCATAATGCCTCTGCTCCTCTCCCTCCCAGCGAACACAGGAACCTCGCGGCTGCAGGGCTCTATCTCGCCGGCCGACCTGCATGGCATGTGGTACCCAACAGTGAGGCGCACCCTGGTCTGTCTCTCCAAGCTGTACCGCTGCATCGACGTGAGTCTCGCCCCGGCTTCCCAGAAATCCTGAAATGAACAAGATGACACATGCATTTAAAGGCGGTCTGATTCTGTTATGGCTGTGTAGTGAACCAGTATGGAAGGATGATTCCTGTACAGGAGAGGAACAACTAGGCACTGCTTCCAGTCTCCACTGCCAGGTCGCCATAGTGATCTGCCCGTGTCTGTCCCTCCAGAGAGCAGTCTTCCAGGGCTTATCACAGGAGGCACTGTCCGCCTGCATACAATCCCTGCTGAAGGCCGCAGACATCATCATGAAGAACAAGGTCAGTCCAAGCACACCGTGATTCACTCGTAGAGTGGTCTTAGCTAGTGTAGCCAGTGAATCACGATGAAGCCTTTTATTCACCTCATTGAAATTTGTGGAGTCCTGCTGTCTCCTTGTAAGGGTGAATTCTTGAAGTAGGGCATTTTGGGATTCCTTAGTGCAGCTGGACCCCATGAGGCTTAACTCTCCAGCTCCATTTCTTCAGGTTCCTGACAGAATCTTTATACTGCCCAGTTTTGCCTTTGGGTTCCCTGTGTACTAGACACATCCCTTTTTAAGAGCAGGGAGCTTGACTCGATTGGTTAGACATAATGTGTCGTATGACCCCCCCCCGCCCCAAGCAGATGCAGATCGACGGTCAGCTCTTCCTCATCAAGCATCTGCTCATCCTGCGTGAGCAGATTGCTCCTTTCCACACTGACTTTGCCATCAAGGAAATTTCCCTGGACCTGAAAAAAACCAGAGGTGAGAGGCAATAAATTGACTGACTGATTTTGCTACTTTGCTGCAACATTACTGGTATTTGCCATAAACAATTATCCATTTACACATTTTATTCACAGTGAAATGTATAAGTGAACACCAGATGGCGCTCTTGTCATTAAAATGCAATTTATTCAGTAATGTCTTTCAAAATTTTAGACGCTGCATTCAAAATCCTGAATCCCAAGAAGGTCCCCAGTTTCTTCAGACTCAACAGTAATAATGCTATCCTCGAATTCCTATTAGAGGTAACCTTTCCCTCATGATAACTTGATAACCATAGGATGACAAAGCAGTAATTAATGGAAATCCCCCCACATCATAGATTTTACTTTTCAGTCCCACTGCTCATGTTGGTATTACTCATTTTGTTGGCGGCACCTCGCCTCTTCTCTTGTGGCTCTACGTTGTGTTGGCTTTGAAGACGTTAAGGCTGCCTCTCTGCTCGTGCCTCAGGGAACACCAGAGATCAGAGAGCACTACATCGACTCCAAGAAGGAGGTAGACAGGCACCTCAAGTCCAGCTGTGAGCAGTTCATCCAGCAGCAGACCCAACTCTTCGTGGCTGGCCTGGAGGACTTTCTGGCCAAGGTATGACTCCAAAGCTGATGAGAGATCAACTGCTGTTAACCTTGTCATGAGGGGTGATATTTGAAGCCCTTGAATCACCAGTTCTTCCTCTTGTGTTGGTAATACAGGTTGCGGCCCTCAAAACCATGGCAATTCAAGGGGGACCCACGTATAACCTGTCTAAGCAGCCCTGGGCACAGCCAGGTAAGAGACCTATCTGCCCAGTCTACCCTGCGTTAAACATTCCTTTCAGCCTCATAACTCATTTTCCATCTGAAAGGTTAATGTTAGCTCATAATTAACATTGCATTTGTCCTTATTGCACTGGACCGGTGAGGACACTAAAAAGCAAACGGTACGTTAACAGCTGGCTGTTCATCCCCGTGTAGCTAAGATCAACGACGTCGTGATGGCCACCTACCGGGTGATGAAGACCAAGCTGCCCGCAACGCTCCAGAGCATGTCCTTGTATCTGGCCAATAAGGACACAGAGTTCATCCTCTTCAAGCCAGTCAGGGTGGGTGTTAGCAGCGCACCATCTGCCTGGGGAGCTGATGTGTGGATGTCAGGTGTGCGGTAGGGTTTTGGTCTGGGAGAAATTAGGCTCTGGTTTTCAGGCTGGCTCCCGCATGGTGCTTTTGAGCTTGTAGGCATGGCTGCTGGTGAAAGGGCTCAGCTCCTGGGCCGTCGTGGGCTGCTAATGACTCAGGACTGACTGACACCATCTCATCTTTTGCAGAATAACATCCAGCAGGTGTTCCAGAGACTCCATGGCCTGCTTCAGGAGGAATACAGTGGGGAGGACCTCCAGATCATAGCCTGTCCGTCAATGGAACAAGTAATTCCCTGCGTATTCTGGCCAGAGAGCCCCATCTTAATGAGTCATTCAGTGATGCTTATTTTCCAGGAAAGCTGCTTGCGTGTTTGATTTCAGAAGGGTGAGTAATTGATGAGCGCATCCCAGGTAATAAAATGTATGGGTTTTTCTCGTACAGGTTAACCTGCTGCTGTCGGTGAACAAATAAAAGCCCCCCTCCTGACCCCACCCCCAAGATGGTGGGAGGGGCCTGAGGTGAGAGTGCCCTCCAGGCAGGAAAAGCCAGGCTTCCCTTCGGTGGTGATGGCCCGTTGTGGTCTTGGGCGTCAAGGACAGGCCCTCCGTGACAGACGACATTTGGGTTGCGGTGCTGCTAAGTGGAGCCTCGTGGTTCAGGGTACATTCACCTCAGGAAAAAAAGTAAAGAAAAATCAAACTTTTTTTTTTTTATTTTTTATTTATTTCGTTTTAATTTCACGGTGGAAGTGTTTAATGTGCAGCCACACCTTTGATGCATTCAGCACCCTCGTCCGGCAGGGGTAACACTTGAGAAAGTAAGCTGCAGTGATGTGGGACCTGGAGCCTCTGCTTCTCCCACAGCATTAGTGAGACTCTGAGTGACATGACAGGCAGCGGAAGATTCTGCTGGTCATGTGACTCCACATTCAAACCGTAGCAGTGACTGGCTGGCTTCCGTAGCACTGGGTAATAGTTTTTCTGTTGTGTGCGGGTTTGAATATTTAACTGGATTTAAATGGGGAGAAATTAATATGGTGTTTTTATTACTATCTCAGTTTTCGATTTCATTGTTTACCCCTTAACCTCCTTTTTATTTTCTGTCCATTTTCTCATTTATCTTTTTCGATCATATTTGTTTCTGTGCCTTCCGTATGCCTGTTGCACCCTGCGGTGTACGCATACGCCCTGTTGCCCTTATATTCTCCACGCTTCGTCAATTGGATGAAAGTAACAGGAAATGAAAGCCAAGCTAACACACAGGAGTCCTGCTTAGTGTAGGGTTAGGCTTAGGCTTAGGGTTAGGGTTAGACCCGGGTCTCAAATAATCCCATACAGTAATATTGTTATACTTCATATAAGGGCAACTGACTGACTTCATTCACCATTGGGGGGGTTCCCTTCTCCATGGCATTTTTCCCCGTATTTGAAATTTTATTTTGTTGTTTTGAGATGGGAATATTTGGTATTTTTTTTATCTTACACTGTTTCTGATCAATAGATTATGATCTAAATCTGTTTGAAATGGGTAATTAAGCATCGCATAGTTTCTCTGAAGAAATGAAGAGATAGGAATACTAGAATTTCTACAATTTTTATATTGTGAAACCTATGCAAGATATAGAAAATATACCTGACAATATGCTCATGTTTTGAGAGTAGTGACACATTTCTATTTTATCCCTCTGGCCACAGAATGACATTTGTAGTGTATGGAATTCATGCCACCTCACCGCCCATTTGACATTGAATGTCTTATGTGTTATGTGAAAGGAGGGTTAGACCTGTCTGAATGCTTGTCAGACATCCTCTAAGGCAGTGTATCCCAACCCGGTCCTCAGGGACCCCCAGACAGTTCACGTTTTTGCTCCCTTCCAGCCCCCTGTACAGAAATGTGAACTGCCTGGGGGTCCCCGAAGCCTGGGTTGGGAAACGCTGCTCTAAGGCACAAAGCACTTTGCCAAAGCTGTAAAAAGCCAGGCACTGACTCTTTCTGGAGCCTCCCTGTTCACTTTTGATGTGCAGGGTGTGACAACACTCCTAGCATGCATTCCTCTGTGTTCTCACCTCCTTCCTGCCTGTTTTGTTTTATGGTAACTCCCTAATAATGTCACTCAGCCCTAATATTCACAATAATATTCTTTAACAGTATGAGCTCCAGTGTGAATCTCAAGGATGTATAATGATTAAATGAGATTTGAAGTATGATGAATCACCAATATAAATAGCTTAATATGGATTTAAATTTGCAAGCTTCTTCATGTATAACTGTATGTATATAACTGTAAACTCTGAAAATTCATAGTAATTTAATAAACCCTGATTTTCTCCAATCTCTCTTAAAATATTTCTGCTTCCAGCCCAAATTCTTGCACCTTTGCATTTTGTAACATCTTTTTGTTCCATTTCAGCACTAATTTTTACATTAACTCAAATTATAGTCACATTAAGTTACTCAACACTGTTGTAACTGTTGATGAATTTATAAATAGGGCCAGTACTGCACCCAGGTATGTTTTTGTTTTAAAACTTGGGATTAATGCATTTCTTTGCCTGGAGTAGATTTCTACGTGTTGACACAATGGGTCAGCAGGTTTCTGTGAGTTACTCATACGGTGTTACCCTACTTTGTGTCCTGTGCTATGGTGTCTGCCCAAAACCACCTACTGGGTAAGCAGTTGGGAAATGGGTGGTAGGAATAGCATGAATATTGAGGTTTTTTAGAAAAATCCCTTCATGAATGCTGCAATGTTCTGAGCTATTCTATTATCTGCAGTCCTTCCATGTGAAAGCCAGTGATAACTGGCTCCTAGCTTGATTTTTCTTCCTGGCTGCACTGTAAGAACAAGTTTGAATGTTTTACGAATTGTCTTAGGTGTAAATTGACATTTACTTGTCTTGGGTGCTGTTGTTTAGCAGTATGTCTTTGCATCTGTTTGCTCATATTCTGCATTGACTTACTTAGGCCTTGATCTTTAATATGCAATGGTGATTGCTAGCAAAGTTCTATGGATAGGATTTTTAGCAACATTTTATAATTTGTGCTTTATTGAAAAATACACTTAAAAAATCCAGGACTGTAAAATGATAGCAGCAGTTTAAATGTTCTGACCTTCAAGCTGTTTCTTCAGTCTCTTCGTCTGTTATACGGCTGTACTGGAGCTTGATCTTCAAGAAGTTCAGCCTTCTTGGGAAGGTCTATACCGTGGTATTGGACAGGAGAGTCCGTCCATTGGTGGAACCTCGGATCCAGGAGGAACAATGTGGATTCCTTCCTGGTCGTGGAACGCTGGGTCATAGGAGTTTGCCCAAGCAGTCTACATGTGTTTTGTGAATTTGGAAAAGGCATACGATCATATTCTTTGGGGTTCCTCTGGGGCATACTTCAGAAGTGTGTGGTACGGGGTCTATTGCTATGGGTGATCAGGTCCATGTATAAATGGAGCAAGCATTTGGTTCTCATTGGCAGCAGTAAGTCAGACATTCCCAGTGGGTGCTGGACTCCGCTAGAGTTGCCCCTTGACAGCAATTATGTTCTAGGTAGAGGGGGTCCAGTTTGGGGGACTCAGGATTATGTGTTTATTTGTAGATGATGTGGTCCTTCTAGTGTAATTGGCTAATGACCTGCAGCATGCACTGGGCCAGTTTGCAGCTGAGTGTGAAGCGGCCAACATGAGGATCAGCACCTCCAAATCTGAGGCCATGGTTTTCGACCAGAAAAGGGTGGATTGCCCTCTCCTGATAGGGAATATTTGCTGCCTCAAGCGGGGCAGCATCTTGGGGTCTTGTTCACAAGTGAGGGAAGAAGGAAATGGGAGATTGACAGGCGGATCGGTGCAGCATCGGCAGTAATGCAGACACTACTGTTCTGTTGTGGTACAGAGAGAACTGAGCTGGAAGGCAAAGCTTTCTATTTACCAGTCAATCTGTGTTCCTGGCCTTTAACTATGGTTATGAGCTTTGTGTAGTGACTGAAAGAATGAGATTGTACAAGTGGAAGAAATGAGTTTCCGCTGCAGGGTGTCTGGGCTCATGTAATTGAGAGAGGGTGAGGAGCTCAGACATTCTGGACTGGCTAAAAGTAGAGGTGCTGCTCCTATGTAGAAAGGAGCCAGTTGAGGTGGTTCGGGCATCTAGGATGTCCCCTGCACACCTCCTAGGGAATCTGTTTTGGGCATGTCCATCTGGGAGGGGGCCCTGGCCATGCACAGAGATGACAACTCTTGGCTGGTCAGGGAACACCTTGGGATTCCCCTGCTAGAGCTGGAGGCGGTGGCTGGTGAGAGGGAGGTCTGGACATACCTGCTTAGACTGCTGCCCCTGCAACCCGACCCCAGATAAGCGATGGATTAGGGGAGTGCCGGTCAGTGATGAAGGTCCAGATATGGTGTAACAGACAGTATATTTCCAGACTCTTGATCTGAAGGTGTCTGCCCAAGATCAGTCTAGGCAACACAAAATCTGGATGTTACAGCTGGGAGAAAATCCAACAAGCACTGTACAGAAAAAAAAGTATAGCGTCATCAAATAGGCTTTGCACTAGCTAGTATTATGTGGTGTACTAACCAAAATGTGTGATTATTCAAGTGTGTTTTGGCTGGTGTTTTAAATAGATATGATCCAAGCACTATGCTTATAATACTCCCAGAAATATTGTGCGCAAAACAGCACCAGTTTTTTTTCCACTCTATGCCTTTGGTAGACCTTACTTCTAGTGATATTGTGGGTCCATGTAAGAGCCTGACCTTGAGTCGAGCACCGACATTGAAGCATGCAATGCCCTTGTGGGATGTGAAGGTGAGGTATATGTGACTCTGGCAGTGGATGTGATCCCCAGTGTGGGTACCCAGGGCAAGGAGGATTGGCTGGAAGGGGGCCCAGGGCAAGGAGGATTGGCTGGAAGGGGGCTGGCCGGCCAGACGTGTCTCTCATGGTCAGACCAGTTCAAGCGTCGCTTTAGTTCCCCGTGTTTTGCTGAAAAAAATCTCCCACCTGGGTCAAGTTCAGCCTGATAAGATATAAGAACCTTTATTAATCTCACATTTGAGAAGTTTGTATTGTTACAGCAGTCAAAGACAGTGCAGGAGGAGTAAATGTAGCACAACTATACAATCATACAATAAAAACTACAATTAACAAAGAATATAAAAATACACGTATATATGTGTGTGTGTGTGTGTACAAAAGTGGACATCTACAGATGCCTTGAAGCAGCAGAAATTGTATGATTGAAAATAGCAATACTGGAACACTGCAGAGCCTAGTTCCTATTCTTGAGAACAGACCAGCCAAGTCTCTTCGGATGATAGCTGTTCGACTCCCCCCTGGAAATGAAGATGATCCCAATACTGGCTTCAGTACATCTGTCCTCCAGAACATCATATGTAGGTGAAATTGCCCACAGATGAGATGATGGCATCTCTCCCTGAAGGGTAGCTATTTTCAGGTTTAGGAATATGTCTGTTATTGTGAGAGTTTCTCGCTCTATAGAAACTATTTATACTGTAAATCATGTATGAGGATTGTCAGTGAGGAACTGGTTACAGTTTACAGTATGATTGGAGGTTTTTCTTTACAGCGTACTGTCAGTACTGGAAATAACCGTGCCAACTCCATCTGGGAAGACCATCAGAAATAGCTCCCCGCTGGGGTAGAACTTCATCAGCGGAGTTTTCCACTTTGGGAAAATATGGATGTATGATGTGTTAAATGACAGGAATCTAGCATGAAGAGACATTCGGGAGAGATACCGATAGCTCACCTTCATCCTGCCGAAGGGTGAAAATATGAACAGCGTCTTCGGGGGTGGAGCTTCCTCTTCAATGGCCCAGAGCTTATTGGACAATTTCAAGGAGATGGTTCTGCTCTGGATGTCTCCATAAACGCAGTAGAGAGCAAGACTGTGGCCATAGGTATCCAAATCAAGTTTGCAGGTCCTGCCGATTGCAGCCTATTTTACCATAATGTACTCCCAAGCTGCTGTTAAGGTAAAAAAATTTACCAGCTGAAGTGGAGCAAACAGACTTTCAAATATTAAAATGTTAAAGTGATGAGGTTCAAATCATCTACTTGCCAAATAAATCCTAAAGTACAGTGTCCTCCATAATATTTGGGACAAAGAGCACTTTTCTTTGATTTACCCCTCTGCTACACAGTTTAAATTTCAGATCAAACAATTCAGACATGATGAAAGTGCGCATTCCATACTTTAACATAAAGTTATTACTGAAATTACTAACCTGCAGGATAGTAAGGGTCTTAAAATAGTAAATGACATTGATATAGTAAATGAGTTCAATGAGAGTTTTGCACGGGTATTCACTGTTGAGGACATTAGTAACTTACCAGTTCT
>JAODJX010000001.1:37688505-37699668 GCA_026776945.1 Isichthys henryi
TGTCATGCCCCGCTCGTCCGATCCTCATGTGTGCCACGCCCCCCTGATCATCCACGTGTGCTTCCCTGATTGTACCCAGCTCTGTCTAGTTACTTTTCTGTATATTTCAGTCCGTGTCTTGCTTCAGTTCCCTGTCTGTCATTGATGTTAGTGTCTGTTTCCTGCACCCTGTCCTTGGAATAAACCCCGTTATTCCCAGAGTTTTGCCTGTCTGCCTGCTCCCTGCCCGATCGCCCTGCCTGAGCGATCCCCCACTCCCCAGCGTTCGCGGCTTTCCATGACACGTTCTATGCATATTACGTGTATTATTCTTCTTATTGTTATCATGTCCAGAATGAAAATGACCTACAGATTATGCTTAAAGCCAGTTGAAGCTTTTAGGATGTTGGCATTTCCAAAGACTTTCTCCCTGTCTTTTGTCTTTCTCCTGTCTTTTAGCAGCTGTATCCTTGGCCTATTCATTCATTCATTCCCCTTTGTCTCTGAGGTAATTGTATTTTGGCTTAATCTTCCTGCCTATATTCATTCATTCATTCATTCATTCATTCATGCCCTACCTTAATCTCGGCAGCAGCTGTCGTTCGTTTGTTCGTTCGTGTAATGTCCCAGAAGGTCACAGGGATGTTGGCATTTCTAAACGTTCGTTTGTTCATTCGCTCGCTCGTTCGTTCGTTCGATGTCCCAGAAGGGCACACTGTCTTTTAGCAGCTGTATCCTGGGCCCATTCATTCCATTTTGTCTCTGGGGTAATTGCATTTTGGCTTAATCCTCCTGCCTATATTCATTCATTCATTCATTCATTCATTCATGCCCTACTTTAATCTCTCTGCAGCAGCTGTGGTGTCGTTCGTTTGTGTGTGTGTAATGTCCCAGAGGGTCACACAGGCTCATTCGGAGATAATTAGTTTATGACAAGCACGCTGCTCCTCATTCAATTGCTGTTCCTGACTGCAGGACCGATAGGGCGGCCAGACCATCTTTCGCACGGTCATTGAAGAGGAGCTAGAGCACTGAGCAGCTAGCACAACTGTTGATCCCCCGCTTTACAGCTATGTATAAGAATTGCCACTCTTCTGGGAAGGCTTTCCACAAAATTTTGCAGTGTGTCTGTGGGAATTTTTGGCCATTTATCCAGAAAAGCATTTGTGAGGTTAGGCACTGATATTGGATGTGAAGGCCTGGCTCACAATCTGCGTTCCAGTTCATCCCAAAGGTATTCAGTGGGGTCGAGGTCAGGGCTCTGTGCAGGTCAGTCAATTTCTTCCACACCAAACTCACCCAACCATGTTTTTATGGACCCTGCATTGTGCATTGGGGCACAGTCATGATGGAAAAAAGAAAACTCTTCCCCAATTGCTCTTACAAAGGTATGCATATCAAGACATTTTGGACAACTCTTTGCTTCCAACTTTGTGAGGTCTACTGATGTAGAATGGGATGTCATAAAAGTACCTATGGGTGTAATGGCCAGGTGTCCCAATACTTTTGTCCAGATAGTGTATATCAGCTCTAAACCAAAAAAATAAATAAATCAAAAATATGCTAACCACACTTGTGAAGGAATGTTATAGTCACTAATTTGTGAGGACTTTGTATGGTGGAATGACAGGAATGCTTTCAGCTTTCCAAAAGCTGATTAAAATGTTTGTGTTGAAATATATTTGCAAAGTCTATTAGCTGCTTCTGGTTTGCTCAAATACATGTTGCCTTTCTTGGGCTTTAAAACATCACAGACATTTCCAGAACATCATGGTGACTCCCTGCTGGGTGCAGACGTACAAGTGGCATGTGATTTGTCTCAGTCCTCTTCAGAACAAGTGAGTCAGTGTTACCTGCACCATGTTTGGGGGCATGGAGCCCAAGCACGACCACTTAAAACAATCCCTGTTCTCTTCTCCCTCTGTGAAAGGCCATTGTTGCCCTCACAGCTTGAACTGTGTATTAATTGACTAACACAGCCGACACAGCATTTATTAACTGGCCCTTCTTTAAGAGGTGACCAGACTTGCTGGCAGACCAATTTCTTCATATCTGGGACAATACACCAATTATTTCCCCACTTTAGCTGCTGTGGAGGGAAGCACAAGTGTGTATTGTTCCTGGAGGGGAGAATCACATGCATCCCAGTGAATAGATGAAAGGGGAGGGATGAAAGAGACAAAATAGGAAGTGTGTTCAGCTCTTTCAGCAAATACTGCCAATGAATGGTTACATCTGAGGTAGAAATAAAGGACATCTATGAAAAAAAATCACATCTTCGTAAAAGAATTTAATTTGTGAATTAATTACTCATTTTTTACTTACAATACGGGACAAAAGGAATTTGTTTATTCTATTAGTTGGTTAATAGGTAAATTGAAAGTATATAATCATTCCCACAACTCAATACTGGATAAGCGGATGGATGGATGGATGGATGGATGGATGGATGGATGATAATACGCAATACAAAACCCAGGGAGATGACTATGTAATAGTTATATAATTTAAACACAAAGGCAAATGATAATAATACATAATAAACAACAATTTGGAAATTATGCCTAATAGTGTAGCACTGATGAGAGAAGAAAATGCAGACAGCAGCATAATGAGAATTTTCAGCCATTGCTAGCATGGTCACAAAGGAAAATACCTGTTTATCCTAAGAAGAACAAAATAAGAATGGATCTTCTATTCTACCTTTCAGAACAATGTGAGGGTTGTCCTTGTCTGTTTCTATGGAATCCTGGAGTAATTTCCATTTTCACTATGGTCTCTTGAATGAATTTGTACTGGAGACACATCGCTAATATAGAGCCTTGTTAATGGCCTCTTTCCAGTGAGGCATGAAATTGAATTACTGTTTAATTGTATGTTACATTTAAAGCGGTCACACACCAGCGAAGGGCAATACATTGATCATTTGGGATAATAGGGCATCAAGTCCAACCCCTATTGGGCTAGACTGACATTCTACAAGGAGAACATTCCCAGGAGGTATGTAATGGTTGGAAGAAAAAGACATTGGAAAGTTTAACTTTTCTTCTGATTATTTTTGGATTAATATTATTAACTCGGTGAAGTATTTTTATGTGAGTAATTTATACTACAAACACTGTTCAATATGACCATAACAGAAATTGAGTGAATGAGAAAAAGTATTAAAATGACACCAAATGTATCAGATATCTGTAACCATAATAACTGAGACTTCAGACTGAAATGATCAGTGACGGTGTATAGAGGAAGGTGTGCAGAACAATTGAGATCTTCGTTTTTATAAACTGCATTTTTATGTCAGGATGCCTTGACAAGCTACTGATAAGGGTACTGATATGGGGTCGTGGGGGACTGGAGCCCATCTTAGCTATAAGGCAGGGAATATAACCCAGGATGGGGAGCTAATCCACCACAGGGCACACACACCATTCACACACATCCTGAAGTGTTTGTATTTAGTTAAAATATAAAATTTCTGGTATGATATACAAAACTAGAAAATGCATTTTATCATACATGAAATGATGAATATATGTAGCAACAAAAGTGTGCATTACATAAGCCTGTTATAGTGCTTCTCAAATAGCTCACAAAAACAATACTAACACATGGCCTTACTGACATAGGTCTTCCCTCCTGGGACAAAGCTGAACAAAATTAGAATTTAAACCTTTTCATGACCTGCTTAGGGGTTGTTTACATTATGCATTATATATTAAACTATTTTTTCCTCGTTTTGCTTTCTTTCTCTTAAACTAAAAGTCCACCATATGTTTTTTCCCTAATGTTAAATACAGAATAATGCATGGTTTTTGGTTTGGTCTTGATCTATCCTTGTACTTCAGTAGAGCCTCAGTCACAAATATTTATCTTGGTGTGTTTGTGAAGTTTGCATATCCTCCCACTATCGTGTGGGTTTCCTCCCACACCCCAAAGACATACCGTTAGGCAAACTGGCATCTCTAAATTGCCCATAGTGTGTGAGTGAGTGTGTGTGCCCTGTGATGGACTGGCATCCTGCCCAGGGTGTCCCTCTGCTGCCTGTCAGAGCCCCCAGCCACCTTCCCGCTGCTCGCCATAACCCCGACAGTAAGCATTGGGAGTTTTGGACTGATGAAATCATTCTACCCTATCAAAACCGTAGTGCCCGTGTTTATCCCTATGTTACAGGAATCTCACAGATAGAAACTGCATAGACAGAAAGGGTTATGTTTACCTTCCAAAATTACATCAAACTAATTTTATTACTATTTATCACTATGCATGCAGTATGCAATATGTAATACAACTGATGTCAAAAAGTCAGCTCTGTCCTTTATAAACTTCTGCCTAATGTAAACCTTCATTACAGATGCCGTCATTCAAGTTGAGAACATCTGGTCCTTGTGCTTATTTAGAAGAATTTTGGCAGTTTCTGGAAATTTCTTTTGCTTCAAAGCTAAGAAATCAACAACAGGTGAATGTTTCATTCCTTGACATTGAGAGATTGGCTCTACCTGTTATTTTCTAATACAGGCATACATATTTTTACATACAAAATGATGGTGAGAGTTATGTGCCCATTGCAGTTGTAATTCAACTGTCATGTCAAGGGTTTATTGCGACTGAAGTTGGTTTTACCGCGATGAAGTTGGTTTTATGTTCGATATTCGCTACATTTACTGACATCTAAATTGCAATATCTTCGGGATCATGACGGTAATTCTTTTCAGATTAGGCTCCACATGTGAAGTTAAAAGAGGAGAATATTTCACACTGGCCCTCTCTCATCTTTCACACCCTTTTAGGGAATTTTCACACTCATCTATTTTCCAGAACACCGGCGCTATGTGACCTATAACCATGTGTTCATATTGCAGATGGAGAAATTGTATTATTTTCTCCTTTCAATTTTCCCTCTGTTTTTCTCATAGCATAACCCATCCATCCATCCATCCATTTCCTGAAACTGCTTATCCTTCTGGGTCATGGGGGGTCTGGAGCCTATTCTGGAAACTATGGGCATGAGGCGGGGAACAACACAAGAAGGGGGGGCAGCCCATTGCAGGGCTCACACACACATACCTAAGGGCAATTTAGCAACTCCAATTAGCCTCAGCATGTGGGGGAAAACTGGAGTACTGAAGTGCGAGGCAACAGGGCTAAGCACTGCACCATCATGCCACCCCAGGCTGCAACCCATTTCCCATTTTACTGTGTTACTCGTTTGGGTCCCTATTAGTTTTTCAATTTTTTTTTAAAACGCAGCTGACCATCAGTTTGTTAATCAATATTGATACGCAGTTATATGGAGACATACAGATGTTGTTCTGGAAAATAGATGGGTGTGAAACTTTCCTGAAAGGGTGTGAAAGATGAGAGGGTCAGAGGAACTCACTGAATTTGGTTTGATGTTAATTGGCTTAAAAATGAAGGAGGTATTACAATTTATCCAACAGCAATATTGATAGACTGTTATAGGACACGTGCTGTACAAGTGGTGTTATGGTGATTGGCATTGCACTTTCAAGACGGTCCCTCAGTTTTCCGGCGCTTTCGTGTGAACAGTAGGATATTCCCGTCTTGCTTTGTATTTTTAATTCATATTGCTGGGGAATGTGGAGCTAACTAAAAGTGTGAAATATTCTCCTCGTTTAACTTCACATGTGGAGCCTAATCTGAAAAGAATTAACGCCATGATCCCGAAGATATTACAGTTTAGATGTCAGTAAATGTAGCGAATATCGAACTTCACCGCGGTAATGTCATTAGAGTTTAAACAGCATTTGACACGATATCACTCGATTTAAAATTATATTCTCAAAGCATTTATTAGATTACTGAAAAAGAAAACAAACTAAAAAATATTTATATAAGTTAATCAATAACCAAGTAAAAATCGTTTTATTAAGGCTGTCCTTCTTCTCCCTGGAGTTTCCCGTAACAGGGTACCTGTTTGTAGGAGGGGTTTATAAAGAAGCCTCAAAACCGGCTGGAGGGACGCACTAAACACTGTTCTGCGCTGTTTTCTACTCTCGCATGAAGTTATTTAGGGAATCGGAGGGCAGAAAGTGGTGATTCAGTAATCCATCTATTGGAACTTTCCCAGTTATCTAACATGAGAGAATCTGTATGAATATGGACACCAGAGTATTAGTGAAGCGCTAGTTGCGAAAAGCAGCTAGAAAATAAGTAGCGTCGGGTTTTCAGATATTTTGACAAATTAATAATAAGACAAACAAAAGGGACTTTTCTCAAGTTTTCTCAACCATTTTGTTCAGCTGAAAGTATTTTTCAACAGGTCTGACTGCTCCTTAGAGAGGTGAGCGATTAATCCTTAGATTATAATTACTAATTTTGTCATTGGAAAATAATGGATGTTTGGACTAATTGTATATGATACATTTAGTTAAAATATTCTCAACGCAGGAAATTGACTACAATACATGAACTTAAATGATATACAATTGCTTTAACTTATTTTGCTTCTTCAAGATGTTTAATAATATTTATGTTATTTTGCAGGCAGCTAAAGGAAACATCGCAGAATCATCATGGCAAATACAACGCTAATAATCTTTCTGTCATTTATTATACTCGCCCATTCTCTCATTTTGGTCTGTGCACAGACCGGGGATGGAAACCAGAAGACCGCTTCACTTCTGCAAGGACCAGAAGCGACTCAAAAACCGGGAGGCGAGGAGGATGGCGCTCCGCTCAACAGTTCGAGTCCCCATACCGTGCGTCCGGGACGGTCCACACCGCTCCCTCCAATGTGCACCGGTCCAACTGAGATAAGGGACACTTTTAAGTACATCAACACAGTGGTGTCATGTCTGGTGTTTGTTGTCGGAATAATCGGCAATTCCACGTTGCTCAGAATCATCTACAAAAATAAATGCATGAGAAACGGACCCAATCTTCTCATTGCAAGCCTTGCTGTGGGGGATCTGGTGCATATTGTGATAGATATACCAATCAATGTCTACAAGGTGAGTGAGTGAAGAATCCATTTGTATATTTGACCTGAAATAAGCTGTATATTTTCGTGCTTACTAATATTTGGAATATCTGGCTGCCTCACATTTTCAGTCTGCTGCAGTTATTGAGTTCCATTACAAACATAGGCTTCCAACATTATGCAAATATGAACGCATGCTTTAAATTAATGTTTTGGCAGGCTTGGGACTTTGATGCATAAATCTTGGAAATATCCTTCCTGGCCTTGTGTTGTCTTAAAAGTATTTTGTTTTGTCATATCTCATTATCACAAAAATGTTGCACATTGTAAACACTGATTTAAGGCCAAACGTTTCCAGCGCCATCAATCAAATAAAAGGTAGTTAAAGTTTCACATATAAATGCGTATATGAAATTTATTTCCGTAACTATGCAGGGTAAAGAAGGAGCCACCCAGGTCAGCAGTGTGCCACAGGTGTCCAAGAGTACTTAGACATGTCAAACAGTGCAACTCAGCCGAAGTTTAGTTTACACAGCAACACTTAAACACATTATTTCTAATTGAGCCTTAAGTCGTCATGGTGAGCTTCACAGTGTAATTTTTCTGAGTTTATGTTTTATAATGTTAACCCTTAGAGAAACTGTCTTAATTATTAAGAATCCATTTTGCATGTTTTACTCGACTCATTGGTGCAAGATGACCAAATGACTGATATAATCATCATTTTCAAATAGGCTATTCTAAATTTTATTAATTATTCTGTCAGTCTTGTAGTCATAGTCAGTTCTAGATCCTATTTTGGGGAGGCTTTAGCCCGCCTATTTTTTGTTTCAGACCCCCTGAGTAATTGTTTTTCTTTAACCATTTAGCGATGTCTCGGATTATCGTATACAGCTTACTATATTTCATTTTATTTAGTTGGTAATTGTTTAGTAAGTATGATGAGAACAGATGTTAGTCTGTTCTCACAAAGACAACCAATACAAAGATTAAAAATCTGTATTTACGGATTTACTGCATCTAAAAGGGTGATGTCAGGTTTGATACTGACTCTGCATGACTATATTGCTGGCAGTCATTCAGAATTTTAACTCTTTCTATCTTTTATCTCATCTGGCTGTTCAGGTTTTCTAATGACCTGTTCGTTACTTTGATGTTCTGTCTTTTGTCTGATTGCTTTCTTAATAGTTATAGTATAGTTTTACTAAATAAATATTAATATTTCGTTATGTCGTTGTTCATGACTTAACTGCCTAACTAGTCATTCTGTAAAAAGTGAATTGTGAATGTTGACATGGTATTTCAGCTGCTGGCGGAAGACTGGCCTTTCGGCGTTGGAATCTGTAAGCTAGTGCCCTTCATCCAGAAGGCGTCTGTTGGAATCACAGTGCTCAGTTTATGCGCACTGAGCATTGACAGGTATAGTGCGCTTGCCCTTGGCGATCTCAAAATGACGCTGAATGTTTACTATGGCAGAGCATGGCAGAGATGACATTCCAACTGACATTGCAGGTACCGAGCAGTCGCATCCTGGAATCGCATCAAAGGGATCGGCGTTCCCAAATGGAAGGCGATAGAAATCACTTTGATATGGGTGATATCAATCCTTTTGGCTGTGCCTGAAGCGATTGCCTTTGATATGATAGAGATGGACTACAAAGGAGAGCATCTGAGAATATGCCTGCTTCACCCGATACAGGGAACCAGCTTCATGGAGGTGAACTAGTGCTGCACTTAATATTTATCAACATTAACATTAACTAGGCTTTTTATGTTCACATATGTGCTATAAAGTTTTGGACTCAAATGCACAAAATGTCAAATATACAAAAGACAGCACATTGCAGTATGTTGTTTATGAAATTCTGATGCCTCATCCATAGAGTTAACAACTTGCATTATGAGTTTAAAAGAGTTTTTAAGGGTAGATTTATGCTAAAATTAAAGATTCAGTGAGTTGGACAAGACTAAATATTTCCCTCATTCTCGCCTTTCATCCTGGCAGTTTTACAAGCCAGCGAAGGACTGGTGGCTGTTCAGCTTTTATTTCTGCATGCCCCTGGCTTGCACTGCAGTCTTCTACACACTCATGACCTGTGAGATGCTGAAGAATAACAGGATGCAGATCTCCATGAACGACTACCTCAAGCAGGTGTGGCCGCATTGAATGCGCTCGTAGCTCTCAATGAGCAGACATGCTGTGCTTTTTCCAAAGCTTGAGGACTTTCCCGCCTTACTTTCCCTGCAGAGACGTGAAGTTGCCAAGACTGTTTTCTGCCTGGTGCTTGTGTTTGCTCTTTGCTGGCTTCCACTGCACCTCAGCCGAATCTTGAAATCGACCATTTATGATGAGAAGGATCCAAACAGATGTGAACTACTTAGGTAAGCTGGGTAATTGAACACACCTCGAAGCCACATGTGGCACTATTACTGCTAACCTGATGGATTTTTATTGGTCCCCTCAGTTTCTTCCTTGTCCTCGACTACATTGGCATCAACATGGCTTCCATGAATTCCTGCATCAACCCCATTGCTTTGTACATGGTCAGCAAAAGATTCAAAAGCTGTTTCAGGGTAAGGTGACCCCGGCACGCGCCTTAGCAAATGACCACCGTCTCAGGTGTCGGCTGCTGTTGAATGAGGGGATTCGGGTTTCGTGGTGGCGTCGCCGAGTCTGGAGAGACACATGTGCTTGGGTGAATGCCAGTTGTGACACACAGTGAGACAGAACAGCTGAGCCCGTGCTGAGAGACAGCCATAAAGTGTGTAACAGGAACAGAAGAGCTGCATGGTGCTGATCAAAGGCGGGAGACAGGCCCTGGGGGCAGTCTGTGCTGACTCACAGCACTCTCATAGAGCAGCTTTTATTGACTGGGCAAAGACAATCCTGTCAGGTCCCTCAGGCTTTAAAACACGGCTGTATTCATCATCTGCTCAGCACTGTTCACAATATGACATTTAGACATACGGGTATATACAATAGAGCAGTCGTTTATTAGTTATTTGTCTCAAATTATATCAAGTAGCTTCGCAAATGTAACATATATTTGGTTTTCCAGAAAAAAAAGCATTTTTGGTTGGTGATTGAGTTTTTACTCTCAATGAAGCCAAGATTAAGTTATGGGATTGCGTGGGGAGATAGGATTGCCTGGCATGTGATTATTAAAGAAGCAATATGACTGTGATTTTATTCAGCTGGCTGCGCTCCATTTGTTTTCCCCTGTTATCATTAACTGTAAACGGAGAGCAGTTTGTTAACTAGAGTCTTTGGCACGGTAGTGTAAATTTCAGGCCAGGTGGACTAATGTGCTTATAAAGAGCTCTGGGAAATGCTGGAAGCTTCTTCAAGAGCGCAGTACAGGGGGGCAGGGGTTTGGTGCTAAAAGACAAGTGCCACTGTGAAGGCAGGTTTTTGGTACTGCAGTTGAAAATATTATTCAAAAAGATTGTTTCCTACTTTGTGCCCTGTAGCGCCCGGTGTTCACCATGTGATCTGTGCAGGCCGATAATGTGCATCCTTCCTCCCGCAGTCATGTCTGTGCTGCTGGTGCACCTCGCTAGACATGCTAGAGCTGGAGGAGAAGCAGTCCTGTGTGAAGCTAAAGGTCACCGAACGGGGCTCAGAGCAGAGCAACTCTCGGGTCACCAATAAATACACGTCTACATGAGTGGAGATTTGGAGCATCGCAGACAACTGGCTGAGTCTGTGTTCACCAAGGGCATACAGCAGGGGCAGCCCATTCGTGAGGAGGAAACATATGCACTTTTATACTCCATTTACACACCTTACCGAGGATGCAACTGGATGAATGTGGTCATCTTTGGATTGGGAAAAGATATTCATAGTTGTCTAAGATACAGAAGCGGACCAAATAATTGAGTTGCTCATTGAGTTAAGCCCAGAAGAGGAGCGGACTTTCTGCAAACAGATTTTATATTCTACATGGTGGTGAAATAAATCCTGCACTTCAGTTGAGCGTGAACAAACAAATGTTGTCATATATATGGAAAAAAGTGAGGTTAATAATGGTTTATTATACTATAGAAAGAGTGAAAGAAAATTAATCTTGGTTCTGACTGGTTAGACTGCAGGTCACTTACATCAGGGGTGTCATGCCCGGCTCGTACGATCCTCGTGTGTGCCACGCCCCCCTGATTATCCACGTGTGCTTCCCTGATCTTGCCCAGCTGTGTCCACTTATTTTCGCCCAGTCTCTTCTATTTCAGTCCATGTCTTGCCT
>JAODJX010000001.1:37719853-37733176 GCA_026776945.1 Isichthys henryi
CACACTCACACACCATTCACTCACACATGCACACCTATGGGCAATTTAGCAAGTCCAATCAGCCTCAGCATGTTTTTGGATTGTGGTGGGAAACCGGGGTACCCGGAGGAAACCCCATGATGACACACATGTGACCTAGGCAGAGACTTGAACCCGGGTCCCAGAGGTATGAGGCAACAGTGCTAACCACTGCACCACCATGCTGCCCCCTGCAGTAATAGTATTCTTGCCTTTTACCTCCAGGGTCTGAGGGTGTGCTGGTTGAATCCTGTATACATGTGTGTGCGTGATTTGCATTTCTCCCTATGTTATGTGAGTTTTGCTGGGTACTTCAGTTACCTCCCACAAGCCAAATAAATGTACGGTAATTAGGCTAAGTAGCCCATTTGTAAAATTCTATATGTATAGACCCCAGCCTTTTGCCCTATGCTGCTTGGGGTACATTTCAGGTCCCTCGTGACCCTTCACTAATAAGCAGTGCAGTATACTAGATGCAAAGGGCCAATAAAATATGTCGCATCTAGAACATTTGTTGACGTCTGTTGTATTTCGCGGTACCTCTCCGATCCACAAGGTGGTGCTGCAGTTTTGCTTGCCGAGTTTATCGGCGCTAAGGAAGTCTGCGTTTCCTTCCACGGTTTACTTGACAGTCATGACGTCTCCGCGGCTGTCATCCAGAACTTTCTAAACGACAAGTGGCTCTAATGGCAAGCGGACGGTTAGTGGGTAACTCGCTGATAATTTAACACAACTCTCGCTTTGACGTATTTGTATTATCCGGCCTCTGTGTTAAGCTTTTGCCCAATGTTGTATTCTCCGTTTTCAGGAACTTTCCGGAAAGCGTCATAGACGAAGATCCCAAGAAGGCTCTTGAGGTACTGTGACTCCGACTGGTTAATTAACTACAAAAATATGATTATATGAGAACGAGTTAAAAGGCAGATTCTGTTTAACTTGCTAGGCAGCTGGGTGAAAATCCACAACCTTAGGGTATATAGCTCTTTGGTTCAGTGGCGTAAGTGGTCCGCTATGTAGCTCGAGGTACTGTCTTCCTAACTGTCGAGATTTAATAACGACCTGGCTCTTTGGGTTTCTAAAATTTCATTTAATGTCTGTTTTATACGTGCTCCGTATGTTTGAAACGTCGGGGCCTCGGCCTGTGTGTAGCACCAATCCGTGAGTATCCCGCCTCATGGCGGCATGCTGAGGCTGGTTTGTAAACACCGACCGTTCCGTCGGTTTACTCTGCCATGCAGGATCTGAACAAGGCTTTGGAGGAGACGAGCAGCAACGCGGAATGGCTCTGCCAGCGGGCTTATGCCTACATCTTACTGAAAAACTACAGCGGTAAGCAGAGTTCTTGAGACTGATGTTTACTGATGCACTGCTGTCATGGGGCGCCTGAATGCAGTTGGTCATTTAACCATTGATGGCAGGTAGGGCGCAGTTTCTCTGGAAATAATCAGGTCTAAAATCGGCATCGGTCCAGTGTTGTGCATCGTCGCACATTCCAACGCTGATTTATTTACTCACGTAGAGGCCGTGGAGGATGTCAAGAAAGCCCTGGAGCTGAAGCCCGATTTCGCCCTTGCTTTCATGAGAAGAGGGTGTGTACATAACTGTTTGATATAAACCCTGTGTGCTGTTTTTTCCACTGTAGTTGGGTTATTTGCTGTGTATGCAGATGGTGCTGGATATTTTTGCAAATGGTCAAGCCTGGCATCATGTTGCTTGTCTCAGATATAAGGTGTCAGGAGAGATTTATGCCGAATTCCGCACAGAAAACTGTTAAGCACTTCTCCATTTGCAGTATTATTGAAACAAAATGAGAAAAAAATAAATATTTGATGCTGAATTTGCCTTTTGCCCAAGTACAGATAAATGGGAATGCTTATTTTTATGAATGCCATCTAGCTCTCCTTTGAGACATACACACTCGTATATAAAGGTGAGATTGAAGCCTGGGACCTGAGCACAGGGTCAGTCATTTATTTGATGCCCCTGAAGCATGTTGAGAAGGTTAAGGGCTTTATTCAAGCATCCAGTGGAGATATGTGGAGGCTGGGCCTCAGCCCAGCGACTTGCCGATCACAGGCACAGAAGCCTAACCTGCCCCTGGCTAAATTGTAGATAGATAAAAATTAATGTATTATATTATGTAAAGCATTTTTCTGCAGAAGATGCCTGCATCTTCATGTCTAGAATGTTTGTGTTTCATAGTTGCAGAACACTTGGTGTTGGCTTCAAATGCTTTGCAAAATGAAAGCAAGTAAATATGCTACCCTTAACAGTAAATGTACATATTAATTTGTCATTAGTGTTATGTAATTGCAATTTTATTTGTTTTTATGCTGCAGAATTGCAGAATACTATTTGAATAACTTCGAATTGTCACACCAGGCCTTTGTAGCAGGACAGCAGTTAGATGGTAAGTTGGCCATCTTCTTTTTTAACATTGTAGACTGTAAGGTCTTGTCTGGTTTTAAATGTTCTTCCCCCCCCTTCCCCCACACACAGATTCAGATAAATCCTTTGAGATGTGGATCAAGCTATGTGAGGAGAGTATGACCTGTAAGTAGGAATGTGCCCGAGTCCATTGGCTTTGACTCTGGCTCCATCTTACTGGAATGCTTGTTCATCGCCTTAAATTCAGCCAAGTTCTTAGAGAAACTATATTACCCACTGCCTTTATAATGCAGTTTTAATGAGCAGGCTGAGAAATAACAGTGGCATGCGTGCTGTTAGTGTCAGTAATGTGTTTAGCCGCTGTAGAAACTGCTTAATGCAGTATCGGCACGTGGAATGACAGTAAGGAGAATGAACATGAATCTTCTCACCATCTCCTGGTCCTTGGGGCTTGGGAGAGTGCTATATAAACCTGTCACCACCCCCTCCTGCTAAATGCCCCATTCCATTTTCATTTAAAAGACCAGTGAACGGTTAGTCTTGTGGGGAAAAAGATATTGGCTTTGCTTTGTTGAAATGGCTGTGAAGTACTTTCATCGATTACGCAGTAGCTTTGTGGTAGCTTTGTATTTTTTTTCCCTTTTTCCTATTTGACCTTTTAAGTTTATACCTTTCTCTATTTTTATGTGTTCTGTTTATAGAATGTTCTTTGTGATTTTGAAATGCAGTCGTAATTAGATGAGTTTTTTATTATTATATTGGAACACAGCTGCTATATTCTCTTCATTACAGTGGGAAAACACAATGGAACAAACATGGTGAGGTTCATACTTATTTTACTAAGTGTCATTGGTTAAGAGACCAGGCTTCTGTTTTCCCCAGACATTTGAGTCTATGGAAATGAGACTTTTGCCCAAAGAAGTCGCTCCAGGCAATGATAAATGGGGGAAACTGTTTCTGTATCATATGGTTCACCACATGAGGGCGCTGTTTCATCCTTCAAGGTTCTGTGTCCCTTACAAGTAATTTGCCTGCCCAGCTGTGCCATGTATCTTACATACCTAAAGTCAGCTGAATGTTTCTCTCCTATGTGATTCTAGCAGCAAGCAGCAACACCTAATGTGAAGTAAGTATCTAAGCCTTGTCTTCTCGCTGCACTGCACAGTTTTAAGCATCCCTACCCTGATCTCTTCAGATGTTACACTGCTACCACACTTACTCCTTCCTATGTTTATGATATTAGCTTCCTTTAAGAAATTATAATGCCACATTAATTGGAACGTGGTGGGTGTTTTATTTCCACGCAGCACTGGTGCCAGTGTTTGATAAGCTGGGGCTTCATTCTAAAAAAATGTGAAAGGTATTAATTAACCATAATAAACCTACCACCCCTGTTGCTTGTGTTGTATATATTAATGCAGTAACTGCAGCTCATTTGTAATTGCACATTTTCTGGCTGATTATAAGAGAGCCTTCTGAATGTGCCTGTATTTTATAAATGTGGAAGTTTACATCTTGTGTAATGATGTACAAGGTCTTTGTCTTTTTATTTTGTTACAAAGAAACTTTTAGATGGACATTTAATTTTGCGTATTGGTGGTGCATCCTCCTCGTGTGAGGTTGTACTTTTAGTAAATGACTTGTCTCTTCCAGGGTGTAACATCAGAGGGTTTTTTTTTGTCCTAGACATGACTGGTACCAGACAGAATCTCAGGTCATTGTCACAATCATGGTGAAAAATGCCAGAAAGGAGGACGTCAGGGTCAGCTTCTCAGAAAAAGCGGTAGGTTCCTCTTCTCTCTGATCTGCCAGCCTGCTGAGCCTAGAGATCACAGCACGTGATCAGAGGCTGACTTTCCCCAGGCCAACAATTCATCACACTGCAGGAGGCAGTGAGTGAAGAGATTCCTCACTGCAAACCATATTTCATATGTGTTGTTAGCAATATTTATTATTTTATAATATTTACTTATTATATTTATAAAATATAATATAATATTATTGTGATCAAGGTTACTGTATACCTTGAAAGCTAAAAGGATAAAATGTTTGAAAGGACTAAGTGTGGATCATTAAAAGCTTCCAAAACCAAAGTAAGAAACTGTTTTGATCTGTTCTGTAAATTAATTAAAATTTCGAGCTCTGTATAATAATTTGGTGCAAATTAGATGGAGATGAGATAAAATATTAATTTGCTTATGTGGGGGATCTGCCCGTGGGGCATTTTAGTCTTCAGTCTGCCTAAAAAATGCTGTCCATATGGTGGTTATGTACAGCATTGCTGGGCTGACGCAGGTGTGATAGGCAACTGTGCAGGGAGGGGAGTGACAAACCCCCCCCCCCCCCCATCCCCACGAGCAGCAGTACACTGGCATTGACCTTAGGGGGCAACACACCTGCCAGCTGGGCCCTCTTTGCCACCTGTACACTATCTTGGAATAAAAGAGTTTTTCTCTGAGAACTGTTTCTGTCTCCAGTATGACCTTGAGAGGCCCCTTCACGTTGCGGGGCGCAGACATGATCTGACGACCGTGCTTACCTGTGTATTCAGCTGGTTGCTTTAGAAGTTATCACTTTAATTACCTTCCAGCCTTCTTCCTATGAAGTCCACTTTGCACCCTCAGTCATTTTTCTTCAGATGGCCTTAAGCCATCAGTTGGACTCGTCATACAGCTGAGTTTATTTTGTGACACTTCAGATGTCCCATTAACTACTCTGTTCACCCACAGCTGAGTGCCGAGGTGAAGCTGCCGTCTGGGGAGGATTTCAGCCTGAAGTTCATTCTCCTGCATCACGTGGATCCCCAACAGAGCAGCTTCAAAGTCCTCTCCACAAAGGTCCGTGGGAACCCTCTTATTTCTCATCCGTCGGAAGCCATGAAGCCGTGAGGCCGCGTGTGAGAACTTACAAGGCTGCTGTTAACGAGTTATTATGGTTGTTTTTTAGTAATGCGGGATATGAATTTCAGTGGCCGCATGTCATGTGCTGTGACATCGGAGGATGCGAGTATAGTCTGATGTAAGGAGAAGTGTGGCATGTAAAAAGAGTCCAGTTTGACCTGTGCAGAATGTGGTGTGTTGGGGTGTTTGATACTGTATCTAGTACTCAGGATGGTGTCAACACTGAAGGTCATGCTTATGCTTGAGCTGATTCTCTGGTTACCTGCAAGTCCCGTTACAATAAACACGCTGTGTTTCCTGTGTAAGTCTGCAAAATCCGCCATCTGGTGTTCTGTTCTTGATGCTCGCTAGAGAAAGGACAGCTTAGTGGGGTGTGGGGGGGGGGAGAGATTTACACCCCCATCCACAAAGGTGCACATTCTCTGCTGTGGGATCCGTATACACTTCCATTAGCAGGGGAGTGCTGGTTCTCACAAAGCCCTGTTTGTTCCACGGCCTCCAGGAGTCAGAGAGACCCCCCGCCCCAACGCACATGCACTGAAATCTGCCTTGATTGTCCTCTGTGAGCCTCTCTCAGCATTCAGCTGTGTATAGGGGGAATGTCAACATGACTGCATTTCACCTGAGGGGACGAGGAGAAGATGAAAGCTGATTAGCGCATCGCCTGTGAACGCAGCCGTAGCTCTCGTGTTGCCTGTTGCCACTGGAACCCCCAAGTACCTTAACGCCTCTGCAGGTCTTTTTTCCCCCCTTTGTAAATTGGGCTGACAGCGTTGCTCTAATGGGTTATTTTTTATTAAGTTATTAGACATGCAGTAAAACCCAGCATATAACCTTTTCCATTCTAATCATTTCAAAACGATTTTCGGAGTAATGTTCTCACGCCCCCCACTGTCAGGTTAGCGGCTTGCATAGAGTCGTCATGGATGAGGAAAGTCGAGTGTTATTTAGGGGGCTTAAAAACATGGGTGATGTGACACAGCAGGGTGGGTTTGAATGTAACGACCGTGACGGTGACAGCTCTGTGATCACCCCAGGGCATAGTAGGCTCTCTTAACTCCAACGCTTTGGCGGCAAAGTCATCAGGAGCTCCTGGATATGTCATGCCTGTCACCTTGCTTTAAGTGCATCCACAGAAGTGGGAGGTAGATTAATATTGTATAGCCTGCGGTCACTTTGGGGTCTTATTAGCACTGTTATTATAATTGCTTCTACCCAGTCAAACCACATGGTCATTTTGCTCTGTGTGTTCTGACTCTTCAGTGACCCGAGTCGTCCAAACCTGCCTGTTAGCATCGGTTGGAGGGTGAGGTACCTTTGGGAGTGCTTACCTTTGTGGTGCACTGATATCAGATGGACGTGTCAGATGGGCTTCTGAGGCCCTGTGACTTGCCGCTCCCTGCGGTTTGGCCGCTACCTATATCGGTTGGCATGGGGTGGGAGAACTGGTACCTTCAGTGGCTCTTCACACACATGCAAGGCTATGACCTCAATAACCTGAGGACTTCTCTCACTTCCCCAGGTGGAGATTAAGATGAAGAAGGCTGAAGCGATCAGGTGGGAGAAGCTGGAGGGGGAAGGCAGCCAGCCCACTGTGAAACACTTCATGCCAAGTTAGTGTGCTGGGAAGCCACCTTGGTGTGGGGGAACACTCATGTAGTTTTCCGGCAAACTAGGACAGAGCTTTTGTGTGGACAGAACAAATGAGATATTTTGTCTCTGTTAGACCAGAACTCTGTCCCTTCACACTGTAGCCCTAACTGTGAAGCTAGTACTGGACAAGTTACTTGATGGCTTCTTTGTCCCTGTTAGACCAGTACCCATCATCTTCACACTATACTCGTAACTGGGACAAGCTGGTGGTGGACATCAAGGAAGAGGAGAAGAACGAGAAGCTGGAGGGGGACGCTGCCCTTAACAAGCTCTTCCAACAGATATACTCTGATGGCTCTGATGAAGTAAAACGCGCCATGAACAAGTCCTTTGTGAGTGAGAGTAGCCGTGCTGGTGTCCCCACGTCTGGCTGTTTCCAAGATGTCATCCTTCATCTGCATTAAGATGACCCATAAGTCATTTATCCATCCGCTGTAGTACAGTCGTGGCCAAAAGTTTGGAGAATGAGACAAGTATTGGTTTTCTCAAAATTTGGTGCTTCAGTGTTTGTAGATCTTTTGTCAGATGTTTCTATGGTACACTGAAGTATACTTAAAAGCATTTTATAAGTGTCAAGGCTTTTATTGACAATTACATTAAGTTTATGCAAAGAGCCAATATTTGCAGTGTTTGCCCTTCTTTTTCAAGACCTTTGTAATTCGCCCTGGCATGCTGTCAATCAACTTCTGGGTCAAATCATGACTGAGGGCAGCCCATTCTTGCATAATCAATCCTTGGAGATTGTCAGAATTTGTGGGTTTTTATTTGTCCACTCACCTCTTGAGGATTGACCACAAGTTCTCAATGGGATTATTGTCTGGGGAATTTCCTGGCCATGGACCCAAAATGTTTTTTTCCCCGAGCCACTTAGTTATCACTTTTGCCTTATAGTATGATGCTCTATCATGCTGGAAAAGGCATTGTTCATCACCAAACTGTTCATGGGTGGGAGGGTTGGGAGACGTTGCTCTCGGTGGATGTTTTGGTATCATTCTTTATTCATGACTGTGTTCTTAGGCAAAATTGTGAGTGAGCTCACTCCTTTGGCTGAGAAGCAACCCCACACATCTCAGGATGCTTTACTGCTGGCATGACACAGGATGGATGGTAGTGCTCACCTTTTCTTCTCTGGACAATCTTCTTTCCGGATGCCCCAAACAAAGGGGGTTCGTCAGAAAAAATGACTTTACTCCTGTCCTCAGTAGTCCAATCCCTGCACATTTTGCAGAATATCAGTCTGTCTCTGAAGTTATTCTTGGAGAGATGTGGCTTCTTTGACGCCAGGCCATCCTCTAAAAGCCTTCTCTTCACTGTGCATGCAGATGCTCTCACACCTGCCTGCTGCCGTTCCTGAGCAAGCTCCGCATTGGTGGTGCCCCGATCTCGTAGCTGAATTTAGGAGACTGTCCAGCAAGCACCAGGACTTTCTTGGATGCCCCGAAGCCTTTCTCACAACCTCTCTCCCTTGAAGTTCTTGATGATCCAATGTGTAGTTGATTTTAGGTGCAATCTTACTAGCAGCAATATCCTTCCCTGTGATGCCCTTTTTGTGCAAAGCAATGATGATTGCACCTGTTTCCTTACAGGTAACCATGGTTAAGAGGAAGAACAATGATTTCAAGCACCACCCTCTTTTAAAGCATCCAGTCGGCTATTCTAACTCAATCAGCATGACAGAGTGATCTCCAGCCTTGTCTCTCATGTGTGTTAACAGGAGAATCACTGAAATTATGTCAGCAGGCCCATTTGTGGCTGGACTGAAATGCAGTGGTAATTGGTGTTTTGGGATTAAGTTCATTTTCATGGCAAAGAGGGACTTTGGTCAGATGAATTGCACTTAATTCTTCATAACATTCTGGAGTATATGCAAATTGACATCATGAAAACTGAGACAGCAGACTGTCATTCTCAAAACGTTTGGCCACGACTCTAGATATGGTGCCAAGTCCGTCCCCGACTCTGCCCTCTGTGAGTCACATTTTTCACATGGCTTGATCTGTGATGGCTCACCTTAATGCAGCATTTGTCTCCAGCTATCGAATAAACAAGCTGTCCAATAAGGCTCACATGTCATTTATGTCTATCGTATGTGTCTCTTAACACTCTCAATCTGGTTTTTGCAGATGGAGTCTGGTGGGACTGTCCTCAGCACAAACTGGATAGATGTGGGAAAGAGGAAAGTAGAAGTGAGTCCCCCGGACGACGCAGAGTGGAAGAAATTCTGAACTGGTACAGATAAGGCAGGAGCTAGGAGGCCTCACCCTGTCTCTTCTGCTTGCGTGTGTCCCTCTTGTTGTTGAGATCGGTTAGCGTGATTCTCAGTGCACTGGAGCTCCTTCAGACCCCACTCTAAGTATCCTGGCGAATGTCCTAGCAATATTGTACATTTCTCCATCATAGTGAAAATGGAGGATGAAGGTGGTTTTCGTTCGAGATGTATAATCTTTTATTAAAGTTTGTCTTTTTGTATTTCATCTTTCATTTACTTTTGTAAATCCCACATGAAAACCATCCTAAGGAATAAATGTAATATCATCTGCCCCCTCAATCATGAAGTATCAAAATTGATTATTTTAAAAGGTTTTATTCACCTTGAGTTTTCTATACAAATGGTCTTTCCTCTCTGGATCTTTATGACAAGAATCCAATTAAATTTTCTTCATCTGAATGCCTGAAGTTTCATGAGACTCTCCTCCCTATGTGATTCCTCCCAAGAGCAGGCCTACAGTACCAGCTCACACCCTAGTCTCCTCTGTTTAGGAAACCTGTCCTGCAGCTGTGCCATAAACAACCACAGCAGCATGGATATGAATTTGCCCCAAACACATCGAATTCTGTGACAGCCTGGTGAATGTTTAATTCATACCACTCATTCCTCTCTTGTTGATCAAACAGGTTTTGGGCCTCAGTTAAAATACTCTGAGACACCAAAAGCACTTTGTTTGTGAGCAGTATGTGGTTCTGTGAGTTGGAACAGAATGCTCGTGATCAGAAGGTTCATGGTTCAAATCCAGTGGCTGCTGGAGGGATTCCTTAAGCCCCATGAATACAGGGGTGATTTCTGGGTTTGGTCAATGCACCCTGGTCAGCTGGTCACCAGTTCAAACCATGAGTTCTTTATTTTTAACTATATATATATATATATAAAAAAATAAATAAAATAACACTCCCTATAGACTTACACAGTGCTGTGGGTAAGAGCACTGTGCCCCCAATAAAGAGTTGCTGCTTAAAATCCTATATCCTATATACATGGTTTAATGTTTTTAAATGATTCATGTCCCTTAGAAAGCAGCTTACAGCCTCACAGAGGTAGCTTGTAGCAGAAGGTTGTGGGTTTGAGTCCTGTGGTTAGCGCTTTTTTTGTTGTTTGTTTTAGTTAAAACCTATAAGACATCAAAAGGTGTATCCAGTCCAATGGGTGCAGTATATGGCTCTGAAGGTGAGGATGTTGTGCACATAAGCTGGCCAATCCTGTGGCTGGGTTTATTTATTTATTTATTTTATTACGATGAATGCATTTAAGAACCCAAAAGAAGCACAGCCTAACCAGGAGAAATGGCCCTGTGCCTGTAAGAAGATGGTCACTGGTTCAAACCTCATGACCAGCACAGGAATAGCATAACTGAGTAACCCCACTCTTTCCCTTTAAAAGTTTCCAAACATCGGTCAAACAAAAAGTGTATTAGCATATTGAAACTAGGTTAATGAATTCTCATAGCAAGTTGTTCCCCAAAACATAGACTTCGCACAAAGTGCCTAAACAGTCTGATGTCCAATTGCTGCAAGTTTTCAAAAATAAGAGGACAAATCTTAATTAGATAAGGAGGGTAGATAACTATCAAAACTACTGTTCATGCTCAACTTCACCTATCAAGGTAACTTAACAGGCAAGCAGTGAGATATTATTTTGTACGGTGGTCACCGACTGCTTGCAAGAAAAATGCCATGAGTGATGAGGTGTGGATTAATTCCAGATGTGCTCTCCTGAGTTCCAGCACCAACCTTAGACCCCATTTTTTGGGATAATATCCATAATTCATGCGGAATAAAATTAACCGTATTTCTCAACCGTGCAAAGCAAGTCTGAAAGACAACATTGCATGACAATGCCAAATGAGTAACAGCAAGTCGAAGTATTGCTTTTCATGAATCCAAGTCTCTAGACTTTCTTCACATCAATTTTATTCTTCAAAATTGCAAACTAAGGACTGAAAGACAGAGTTGGGTGGAGACACAGGGCTTGAGACATACAGTAAATACATGGAAACTATCTGTGTGAGGCAAGATATGGAGAGGTCAAGGTAACAAACATCAACAAAATCTTGAGGTCACAGCCCAGGGTCAGCTAGTTTCAGGCCTTGCTCTAGGGCTCAGTGGTAATATGATTCCACAACATTCATACTCGTGACCTTGTGGAACCAAGCAAAATATGTAAGTAGACAGAAAAGCTCTAAACTACCTTGGATTAACAGCCTGGGTGATTCTGACAATATGATTACTCTTTGAAAAACTGTTGTAGCCCCTGTCATCTGAAACAGGCTATAAGAGGAAACTCAGTTAAGCATCATTCATGATAATCCATAACCATAATCTATAGATTACACTGAACAGCAATAGCTGCTTTCGTAAGACAACAGGTATAATCAAATGCTACTACTTACCAGAGAAGGATTTGTGTTGAGTACCACCATGGGTAGCAGGATGCTTGGGACCAGGAAACATTCCTCTATATTGACAGAATTTTTGAAATCGTCTTTTACTTAAAAACCCTTCATGATTTTCAGGAGCAAAGGAAACTCATTAAGGAATTCTAGGTGAGAGATCAGGTGTGACCGTGAGGTTGGACAAGGCAAAATTTAGCAAAGACATGCTTAAAATTCAGCGAGGAAATGACAAGTATTTTGAAGGCAAAATTTTAGTTTGTAAATTTCAAGCAAGTTAAATTCCTTAGGAAGTGTGAGCTTCATCTACAGCAGGATTCCCCAATTCCAATCCTGAAGGGCCAGTTTGCAGATCTCTCTGCTCGGAGTAAGTTTAACAGAATGACCAAAGTCTTACTTCAGTCCAACATTGGCACTTTCTGTAAACTGTGTCTCTTGGACCATTCCACAAGTCCTTACACACGAGTCTCCGTAAAGTTGCAGTAAATTCAACAAATTGTCAAGACTTGTCAGGAACTCTCAGAATTCATAGCAAAACACAACATATCATCCATTCATTCATTTTCCACTGCTTATCCAGGTCCCTGGTGTCTGTACAATATACCCACCTAAAAATTGTCAGGCATCTATATCGGTCACAGGACGAGTGTGTATATACAGTTATACAGTATGTAGCATTCATGGTGAGTGGTCTTTTGTTCCCTGACTATTGTCTAACAACTTCCTCCCAAACAGAAAGAATACAGGGCTAAACAGAGTTTTTCCCACAATGCAGTTCTGAAAAAAACCACACTGTGCCAAAAGCATACCCCGCAAAAGATTTCACTGGACGACACTCTTTCTCTTCTTATTACAACTTGTATGTGCACATTAATGTGTGCAATATGTGGTGTTTTTTTGTGCAAAATTCCAAAAGTTACCGCAACGGAATTGTTTTGTAGTTTAACAATTAAAATTTATCAGTCTTCTATTGGCCACATTTGGATCACTATTGCATGAAGTAACAGTGCACAGGTCAAAGCATGAATATGTATTTTCAAAGTGATAGAGGAAAATTATTACCCACCTACCAACACCACTGTCCTGAATCCTTTCAATGCAGAGGAGCAGCAGCTCAACATACCGTCATTTACGAAAATTATAAACACAGTAATAATTACAATTGTTTACTGTTCAGTTAGAAAGAAAATCAATGACTAATTTGGACTTTAGGCAGTTACTTTGATATCTTACAGAACACACAATATGCGTTCCACCCATCAGCAGCAGTAAATGGTGAGCTTCCCAGCAGCCTCTAATCAAGACGCTACAGCCAATAGCGAGCTAGGGGCTCACATGATCTTTGACAGCAAATGAGGCTGTGTCAGCAATTCATGCAGAAAATTATTTAGTTCAACATTATTTAGTCCAGGTTTATGGCTCCAGGTTCTGCCCCAAGATCTCTCTGTAAAATAAAGCGCCTCACTGAGATTTGAACCTTTCTGGGTTTTATTTCTGTAGTATTGTATTCGTGGCACATTTTAAGCAATTTTTGTTCTAACCTTTGTAGTTTTCTCACACTATGCAGTTTGGCAATGAAGGCACTTAATGCTTATTCAGTCGCCTGCATCAATGTGATCTAAGCCCATCCATCCATTTTCCAAACTGCTTATCCTTACTGGGTCGCGGGGGGTCCGGAGCCTATCCCGGAAGCAATGGGC
>JAODJX010000001.1:37736441-37750031 GCA_026776945.1 Isichthys henryi
CACAAAGGGCATTCATGCAAAATGTCATACCACATATTTAGAAAGAAAGAAAGAAAGAAAGAAAGAAAGAAAGAAAGAAAGAAAGAAAGAAAGCAAAAGAAAACATCACTTACACTAGACCTATGTATGAGATGAAACAGCCAAAAGGTAAGAAAAAAGGTAAGACTATTGGGTTTCTACGTACTCAGAATGACAGCTAATTCACGACATCTTGTAACTACCCTACCATACCCAGAAAAATTCATTTAAAAGGCCAAGAAAAACTATTTACCACAGTTATCCATTTATCCTCTCTCTCCAACAGTTTATCCTGGACAGGGTTGTCTGTGCTCACAGGGGTGCTGGATCCTTTCCCAGGCAGTACAGAGCTTGTTAGGCAAGTCATCCAAATACTTAGCCACACTTTCACGGATGCATGAAGTATATGTCTTTGAGAGAAAGGACAAAGCCGAAATGCAAGACTTATTTTTTTTTAAGAACGGGACATTTAACGTAACAAGGAGAATAGCAAAACCTTTCATTATCAGTGTCTGACTCAATCCAACATGCTCCACTTACCTGCATTATCAGTTAGCAACTTCTAAGAGTCTCATATAACCAAGAAAAGATGCAGGATATTCAATTGTCAAACATTAAAATACATCACACTGATAGCTAGTCCTAAATGTTTTGACGTTTCTTATTCCTATAGTTCACTCTGGTCATCCCCTAAAATGAACACCCAGGTAGGTATATTCCCACAAAAAAACAATATTTATAGATGCATGGTAATTTTACTGATATTTAATTTCCTGGTACACATTATCATTGAGTGACAGGCCTGCATGGCTGTAACCTGATTGAATGGTTTGTATTAGCCCAATTACCAAAACATTACCAAACTAACACATGGTGATTAAAGCAAACTCTCCAGACACCCATTGGTAAAACTGATTTTAACCTGGTTTCACTAGGAAAACTCAGAATTTTTACTTGATACCCAGTGCCAATAATAGTAAAGCAAGCAGCAGTCATGCATTAACTAGCCTGCATGTTATTCGGGTGCATATGCAGTTGGAGTTTAATTAATGGACTTTCACTAGTTATTTGTAGGCATCTGTGAGGAAAGCCTAGCCATTTTTAAATTTTATCTGACCCCGCAACTTGAAATGCCCTGCTTTTCTGTGCTTGTGTGTCTTATTCAGTAGGAAGTCAATGAATATAATTTGCATTGAAATTTATAGATGTATGACTGAAGGCTTACAAATTTACATTTAGTAGTATGACAATAACTACACAGTACATCACAATTTTTACAAGTTCAGGTTAACACATTCAAAGTTCAAATTCAGGTTAGTAGCCATGATCGCACGTGTATTCAGGAAATACAAATATCCCATGTGACACGGACATGGAACAAGGGACACTGACATACATCTGCGATGCCAAGGCCTCTAGGCCCATGACACTCTTCGTCAGGCTGGTCTCCGAACACTCACTGCCATACCGGGACAGCTACACGTGGGCGAAGCTGTAGAAAAGCAGCGTCAAGCAAGCGGCAACTAAACTGGAACTGATCCAAAAGTTCTAGGCCTATGGCCTCCCAGGCTGCCAAGACCAACCAGGGAGTGCAACCAAACACAAGAAAAAGGAAGAGTGAGCGTAAATTGAATCGATGAAGACAGACTGACTGCGGGTACAGGTGACGATACATTGCAACCATCTGGAGGCGGGGCGGTTGCGGTGGACGACTGCTCCTGTTGAGGTTAACTTGTGAACTGGATCATTAACCGGATTTTAAACCACTACATATAAATATACCGCAAAATCAAATATTTTAATGTTTATTTAAAAGGTATTGTGATAAAACAAACACAGTAACATTTGCATTCAAATAATTAAATACATTGTTATCAACTTGATACAGATCGTTTACGGCCTCAAAGACCCAAGTGTCATCATGACTTCAGGCCTCTTTTAAGTAGTAAGCATGCCATGAAAATCAATAATATTAAGTTTACATATCTTTATAAAAATATATTCTGTGCGTATAAAATATTGCATAATATACATAGTATTTAGACAAAGTCATACAAGTGACGTTACAATCAACTTACACTGACATTCAAAATGTAATACACAAATATCATATTTTCCCTTACAAAGTCAATGATTAAATAACTAGAAGCCCAGTGGGGTCTCACTTCCACAGTTTTTGATTAATGTCAACGTCTCTAAAGCTTTATTTTCTATTTGTGGGGAACTGGAGGCGCGTAGGCCGGGATAGTGTCTTCGCTGGATTCTTCAGCGCTGCCGGGTCTTGATGGTGAGCTGAGCACATAATCGAACTCAGTGTGCAAGACTTTTTCGTACACGCTCTGCAAGCCAATAGTCTTGGGGATATGCGCATGGAAGTAGGCGTCTCTACGGAGCGTGTTTCTTGGCAGTGAGGCTGTCTTTGCAAACGTGGAGAGATGCTGCCCCTGGGGCATGTTCCTGATCGCCGATGGACTCCAGCATTTGTCCGAATGACCGAGTATTTTGCACTCAGTTGTACACGCCCATAAACCTGACAAGAGAGAGCGGATGCTTCACTGTTAACACACGGCATGTAACATTATAGGCCTGTGTACAGCAAAAGATGGAGGCTTTTATGCAACGTAAACACTATGCTAATTTTTCTGTACCACATCTAGCACCTGAGATGAATATTTGCTGTGTAACTAAAGTTAGAGTTGTAGCCCATATAAATAAAAAATATTCAAAACTTACCATGTTGGAAATCTTTTTTGATGCCATCTCCACTCATGTCAGAGTCGCTGTCATTGAAGTCGCTATCCCCTTTGCCGCTATCTTTGCCACTAAACTGAGGATCCCTCGCTGAGATGGTCGTGTAAGAGTTTCCTTTCCATATTGTGATTGGTCTGACAGCTTCTTTGCCATAGCCAGGCAATGTAGAATAGCCCTGGAGAAACATGAGCCAATACAGCTTAACATCAGTTTACATTATAGACAATAATGGAAAACATTACACAATGACATTTGATACAAATATATAAGCAAATAACAATTAATTTTCACTAACCTCCAATTTAGCTCCTCGAATTATGTTTTCAGATTCATACACGCACGTTGTTTCACTGCCGTCTTCTGAGCTTGAGCACATCTCGCTGTCTGTTTTGGGGAGATTGGTGAAGGATTGCTTGGAGTATGGTGTAACACTAAACATATCGCCACTGTGGCTGGACATCAGGGTATGGCTGCTCTTCCCATTCTCCATGTGTCCCATGTCCAATTTGTCCTCCAATCCGCCGCTGTTCTTATCCTGCTTGTGTCGATTGCATGTGGTTGCAATCAAGACAATTGCCAGCAAAAGCAACGAGCAGCTTCCTGCTAGAACTGCAATGATTACCGTCGACGCGTCCCACTGGATTGAGTCTTCGTTATTCTGCTTTACCATGGTGCGGTCGCTGGGGGGCGCCCCTGCAACAACAGTGAAGAAGATAGTCGCCGTGCAAGTCAGTGAAGGTCTGCCATTATCATTGACGGTGACTAAGACCTTCAAGCTTTCGCTCACATCAAAGTTCAGTTCACGATTCAGATGGATATCCCCCGTGGCTTTGTTGATGGAAAACATCACATTGTCCCCTTTGATAATTTTGTAGGAGAGGTCCCCATTTGCGCCCTCGTCGGCGTCAATCGCTTTTATCTGGGTGATGATATAACCGGAAGGCGCATCTTTTGGTAGAAGGACCTCGGCAGATCCATTATGGAGAGCGGGCTGTGTGATGGCAGGAGCGTTGTCATTCTGATCGACTATTTTTAGGCTGATGACAGCGCTGCCGTGGAGCTGTGGAGACCCCCCGTCGCTAGCTTGGACTCGAAACTCCAACTGTTTCATTACTTCGTAATTAAAACTTCTCAGTGCATAAATTGAACCCGTAGCAGGATCGAGGGACACAAATGTTGATACATGGGAGCCCATGATATGAGTATCCGAAAGCCTATATATCACTTTTCCATTGTTCCCTATATCAGGATCCCTTGCTACAACAGTGGTGATATATGCACCCGGAGCGTTATTTTCCACTACAGAAACTTCATACACTGGTTTGCTGAATAGAGGGGCGTTGTCGTTCTCGTCGCTAAGCCTAATTGTATATTGCGTTATGGTTTTAAATGGAGGAGATCCCAAATCTTCGGCCACGACGGTTAAGTTGTATTCTGCTATCTTTTCTCTGTCCAGTGGTGCCGTGGTGACGATCATGTAGCTATCCTCGTAAGCCTGCTGAAGTTTGAAGTGGTCGTGCCCGTACAAAGTGCATCTGACTTCCCCGTTTGCGCCGGAGTCGCTGTCCGAGGTGCTGATGAGAGCGACAAAGCTGTCTTTGGCTGCAGCCTCAGTAATGTATGCGATCCCCGCTGTAATAGAAGTCATAGGAGTAATGCTAATTTCAGGGGCGTTATCATTAACGTCTTGAACATGAATAATTATTTTGCACATTGATGGGATTGGGTTGGGACCCAAGTCATGCGCCTGGACGTCTAATTCATACGTTTTCTTTGCTTCGAAGTCTATCTGGCTTTCAAGAGTTAGGCGTCCGGTTTTTCGGTCCACTTTGAAAAGTTGTCGGATTTCGGCAGGCACCTGATTACCGAACTCGTATACAACTTCTCCGTTTAAACCCTCGTCTGGATCGATTGCGTTTAAATCCAGCAGGAGAAACCCAACGGGTGCGTCCTCAAATAAATCAACTGAGAAAATATTCTGATCGAAAATGGGGCTATTGTCATTGTAGTCTTTAACCTTTATGTGAATTTTAGTCGTGCCAGATCTGGATGGATTTCCTCCGTCAGTAGCAACAAGCTCAAGAACATACGATGACTGAGTCTCCCTGTCTAGCGGTTTCATTAGCACCAACTCCGCATATTTAACCCCATCGGCTCTGTTCAGCACATCAATGGTGAAATGACTGTTTACTGAAATTTGGTAGCTTTGGATGTAGTTGGAGCCCACATCCGCGTCTACTGCAACATCCAGAGGAATTCGGGAGCCTACTGCTGTATTTTCAAAAATTTCCACAGTGGATTCCTTATTAGAGAATTCTGGAGGGTTGTCATTAATATCTTTTATTTCCACCTCGACGTGAACCAATTTGAATTGCTCTTTAGAAAAACTGATAACGTCGAACGCAATGAGACACTGAAGAGTGTGCTTGCACATTTTCTCTCTATCGATTCGTTCTCCGATAGTAAGCTGTCCGTCGCTTTCTCTGAGTCTGATGAAAGAAGAGTTGAACTGCTTCATCATCTTGAAATTTGTCTTGCTATTAAGAGGACTTAATGACATATCCTTGGCAAGGCTGCCGATCACGGTACCAGCGCTGTCTTCTTCATACGTTTGGTATTTCATCGTTTTTCCTTCAGAAGCAACGGGTAAGAGAGCCAAAATGTGGAGAAACGTTAATCCGAATAACCAACTGTGGCAGAAAAATGCAAAGTTCTCAGTCCTTATTGAAGCCATAGTGTCCGAATATATAGGTTTACTAATCTAAATAACTTAGCTGTTAAATAAAACAAAGCATTTGGCAGTGTTAAATGGTCTCAGCGTACCACCCAGGCACTACGATGCAGCGCCTAAGAAGTCTCTCTCCGAACTCCAGAAACTGCGCCGCTGGAGCGGTTTATAGGGCGCCACATGCAAATGAGACGAAGTGTGACCAATCCCCCTTTGAAATTAAAAATGGTACTTTTAAAAGAACTCTAAGCCTATTTGGAAATTCCTTGAGTGAACGAAGAATTTAGCAGAGAAATGGAATTAAAATAGGCTTTGTACACATTTTACAATTACTTAAAAAATTTCCCTGCTTTTTAAATTTAGCAACGCAAACATAATCTGAGCCATGAAAGTGAGATGTCGTAGCTCATGTCATTGAATAATAGGGTCTGTGATACTAAGCCGTTAAAAAATGGAAAAAAAATTATGTATTCTTGAAATAATAGCAAGTTGTGACATATGGTTGAAATGCTGGCGCGATGGGGTTTTTTTTTTACAAGCAAAATCTTCAGTTTTTGTTCATACCAATTGTGCTTCGTTTTTGTGTGTGAACTCAAGTTCCTGGCGACGAAACCGCAAAGCTGATTCTGCTTGAAATGACTTTTATTGAAATTGTACATGAATGTTTTACTCACACGATCTCGTGTGATCAGGCTGCAGTATACTATTGAAATGCCTGTTGTTGTGGGGTTTTAACATGCATGTCACTGCTTGTGCATCTGTTTTTTCTAACCTTGCCCGCTAAGCAGGTGAAGAAATCCCGTTTAAATAGGATTTATATTAAGCACCAGAGATTTGGACGGATTTCTATAGAGTGATTATATCAAAGGCTATGAGCCCCTCGTTAGCAAGAGAGATATAATAGCATAGTGGGGTATCCCATTGGAGGTTTCAACGTCTGTATTATTCTGGCATTGCAGCCTATTGGGAGAGGAATTTCTAACAGTTTCCACAGAGGGGTGCGCCTAAGTTGAACATAATGAGCAAGCGCCACATGTATCTTTTGTGCTGCCTCATTCAACCCCAATCACTGCCATAATTCTTTCACTAAACGATGATGGGTGTTGAATTGTACAGGACTTCGGGCTCGTATTAAAATACATTTAGAGACCAACCAAGCTCGTCACGGCTATTTAGGGGATTTTGTCTTTTTGTTTCCTTGAGACCCCTCTTGCTCGCCGGCAGAAGGACAAAATATGAGTTGCCAATAACCACAGGCAATAGAACCATCTGCCAATTTCAAGAGGAGATAAAGCTGATAACTAATGGAGCAACTTAAATGAACGTAGATTGGAAAGTGCACCGTTCACTGATATGATCCTCAGAATGAACACGGCGTTTGACCTAAATTTCACGTCATATTTGTTGAGAATGCTTCCGACGGAGATTTATATTCTAATATGCAAAACACCTACCCTCATATTTTTAGTAGAATTAACGCTTATTTGGTTCCGGCTAAGATGTGGGGAAAGCAAAATCACAGTGCCCGGGAATGCGCCTCCAAACTCGAAATGTGGTGAGGGTTTACATTTGCTTTGCAATTTAAACTCCTGCCTAAACACAGTATAATCGGAAAGAAATTATGCGGTGTTGAATCCCTAGCTGCTGCATGGATTATTTTGCATGTGGGAGATTCCGTTCCTCTAAGATCTCTTTAAAATGCCAGGCAGACTTACCCGACTGAGCTGTCTTTTGTTAAATGCCATTATAAGTTCGGCATACATCTATTCTTTGGTGTGATCGGTGTGCTAGCCTTGTCGCCTGCACGCGAATTCTACAATGGCAGAATTAGACCGAGCCAAGAAAATCCATCTTTTATTCCCAAAGTATATTTGCATTTTTTTCCCTTTAAAATGGAGATAGCCGGCCATTGTGGCTACATTTGTTCTCATGATTGCCAGTCGGTTGTCGCCTAAGTTGCTCATATGCGTCGGTCTCCGGAGTAGGCTTAGACCTTTTGGTATGATAAAGAGGTGATTTGGCTCTTTGTTACGTTGATAAGCAATGGGCAAAGGGGATTAAACAATCGATCATTGAATTGATTTGCCATTAAGATTACATTTGCATTGTTTTCAGAATCTGTCGCGACCCCAATAACCTTTGCATACTTAACTCGCGTGCCATCACACCATCAACTAATTACTCCTTAAAACAGTTAATAGTCAATTAGCAGAACTTGCACTGATTAGGTTACTTGGCAGCCTTGACGCAAACAGCTATTAAATTAACACGTATTTGTGAGCCTCCGAAAAAACATTTGCAATGTAACATTCAAATCACTGTTGTGAAAGCTAAGCGTTTGCGAAATGTATATCTACTTGCACAGATGAATCTGGGTAAAACTGTATTGTTACCGATTTCTTAGAGAAATAAATTTACAAATGAAATACAATTCCCTCGTTCGTACTGACATATAAACACACATACCACATAGCATACTTTTTATCTATGTGAGTTCGATGTGTTACTAATTCATTTAGTCAAAGATTTTTGTAGCTAGATGTCTGCTAGAATTATACAGACTTCGTATAAGCGTGTGAATATCTCCAAAAGATTCTGGAGAATGCTCAGCCATCTGGTACCCAGAAAAGAAACAGGGCGTAGAAATAAAACCAACGAGAGGGAATAACATTGGAAAGTAGTTAACAACTCATGAATACAACTTAAGACCAGCGTGAAGGAGGAAATAACTTAACGCGTTTAAGAAATGTCTCCTAAACCACACCCTCCTCTCTTCCAGTTCATTTACTGCATTATTCAAAATGGCAGTGTTTAGAGCTTTGTTCCTGCAATCTGTGATGCCCTCCCCTCCAGATTTCTAATGATTTTCCAATGATGAGATAAATCTCTTTATTGTCTAGGATTTTTTGCTTCACAGGACTATTAAATACCTTCACCCATTGCCCCATTCGTGGCTCATCACATATTCACATGCATAATTGCCTAACTATATGACTTTGCATGGATGTCTGACATCTAATGTCTTAAATACAACAATGAAAGGCAGACTTTAATATTCTGTATATAGTGGCTAATATATGGGACTGACTGAGCTAAGTGCTGTACTTGTGTTCTGGTGATCATATAAGAGTTGCCTCGGGGACTGAGGGAAACGCACACAGCAGCAACCCATGGAGCTCTGTCTCAAAGGGATGATTTTCATAAAGAAGTAGACCTACCTAGTTTTGAGCTTTTTCAATGGTACGTATCCAAGACAGGTTCAGAATATTTGTCAACAAGTACAATCAATGGATTGTGGAAAGACAGTATTCACTCTAATTGTTATGCAACTAGTATTTTTAAATTCCCTCTCCCTTTAATTATGTATGTGTAAATTCTTCCCTCCGCTTAACTGATATCTCATCCCATCATAAACATTGGCATTAATGCTAAAACATTATCAATAAATAGGTTAATTATGTATTGTTAATATTTATATAAGCTAACAGCGTCAGGTCCATAACAAAATCTCTAACCATGTCGCAGCCATGAACTGCCTGACTCCCACCTGAGGGGGAACATTATAAATTTGAGGGTGCTATGCACCCTTAGGCACAACTGGGGCCTGTAAACGAACCATATATAGGATTATAGTTTACTCTAATTACACAGCTTTAATATTTTATTATGATATTTTAGCCTGGAGTCTCTTCATAGTTTCCAAGGCAAGTGGTACTTCTATATGTGTGTAATAAAACCCTCAGATGCGGGTGAAGTAGGATGATTACACTGGATGTCACTGTCCTTATAAATCATTAAAAGTAACTCATACACTCTCAGAAAAAGGGGTGGGCGGGATTTTGTACCTTTGCTTGTCACTGGGGATATACCCTCAAGAGTCTGTGAATTGTACCCTTAGCTGTAGGTAAATGTACCTTTTAAGGTACAGAAATGGACTCTGAGGAACATTTCTGTACCATTGATGGTACATTAATGCTGGTTGTACCTTTGGGATGTTCCTTGGAGTCCATTTAAATGGCAAACAGGTACAAGTACAAGGGTACAGCAGCAGTGATAAGCAATGGTACAATTTTTTACCATTTTTTCTGAGTGTAGTGACCAATGAATGAAAAACAATTTCCTTTGAGAATTTTAGATTTTGTACAGATTTAGATTTAGATTGTACCCTTGAAATGTCGCTTTCTGTGTAATTCAGTTTTAATTTAATGACTCTGGGGTACAGGGAGCTGTGGCAAAACTTACTGATGGGCTATTGACTGCAATTATGTCTATATTTCGTTTCGATCTTTTGCATCATTGACCAGAGTTTGTGCTCAGCTGTCTATAGTCAATTAATTGAGCATGTTGCCATATACTCAGGTTTGGGGAGTGTGATTGGGCCGCCAGTAGGCTACAGTATTTATGACCCAGTGGGCTAACATATCCACCAGAAATTAAGAGAAGAAAGTGGGCAACACAGATATACTGTGAAGGCCCATTCGAGCTATAATGTAAGAGCGAGCTTGGAGGAAGCGGGAATTTATAGCAGATGGTGTCACATCTCTAGGTTACTTTGTCATTTAACCTCCTGCAGCTGTATGAGTTGAAGGAAAAGCAGCCTTTGTAGTAGGCATAAAATTGCTAATATTCCGTAACCGAACTGTCAATAGGGAGTGACAATTAAGAGTCTTTATTGCCACCACATGCCGCCTCTACTAGGTCTGGAACCTCATAAATTATGTTAGTATAAAGGTCGAACCGATAGTGGTAAGGCATCTGAAAGAGTATCTGGGATTGAAGTTTTTTGTAGCACATAAAAGTTATTTAAAATTGGAAACGGATTAACAATATGTTCTATGTAAGATTTAGGATTAAGGTTTAGTCTTGCGTCGAAACCGCTATATAGCACTTATAGGTCAGTTTGTATATAGACACCTGCGCAACTCTTTGCTCTAAACAAGTGTCTTTAGGGTTATTTTTTTTTTTATCTCATTAAGGTTACTGAACCCATTAATAACAAGCATGTGGAGTCATATCGTGAAAATAAACGCCTAACGGTAACCTTATAATTTTTGTTGATTTGTTAATTTTACTAACTGTTAATTAAATAGACTAAATGCGTTATATCTGGGTGAAAATCTGAACAGTTAATAAATCAGCACTAATATGATAAAGACATCCTTTCTTCCAAATAATGGAACTCGGTAGGGAGCCGCACTCGCTAAACTTAGCACAAAGGGAGTGCACAGCATGATACTCATTATATACACAACATCCATAGACAAAGACCGCAATGTGTTAAAACAGCAAAGGAAACAAAGTCATTAGCCATTAGACAGTTTTTTTAGGGACACTACGTACAATTTGGTTCAATGAGGACGTCTAAGCTATATTATTTCACGGAAGGGATGCAACTGGAAATAATACAATGGTAAATTATTTGAAAGTTCAGGACTATAACCTTTAATATAAATGCGTCATATCGGAGAATGAGGTGTGTCCTGTATTAATACGATCCTGGATGTAAGGTCTTCCAAGATAATTTCATGGATCACGAGCTGGTATTGAAGACCACCAGACGCAGATCCAAGGAACCCGCCTGCTTTGGATTCACCAATGATTAAGCAAGATAATATATTTTTGTATACCCATATAATAATTTAAGCTACCTCAAAGTTAGATAAATATTGACCCTCATTCAATGTAGGCTACTAGCCTATTCTGGAATAGAAACCCATCGACACAGAATATACAGTTGCCCCACACAGTTACAATTGCAATGGACTATATATTTAAACACTGAAGTAAGACACGCTGGTTATTTTATTTACATAATATACAAAGATGATTCGCAACTAAGGAAATCCCTATTTAATTTCCAACAGACTTTCATAAAACATTGTCCAAAAAAAATCTGAAGTGATGACCTTAAAGAAATGTAACAGATGGGACAAATAGTACGACCTTTTCCTATGCTCCCGCTTTTAGGGTTAAAGATGTGATAATTGTTCGCTTTCTTCTGCTTAAAGCGATATCCATTCCAGGGCACATGAGTGAGTTACGAGTGGATTTTACAATGAGACGGGGGATTATGCAAATCAGCCATGAAAAAACATAGCAGTGGTAACGCTTTCAGAGTAAATGTGTCACCTATGTGTCACGCCCCAAGTACAATCTGGATATCGAACGTAAGAGCTTTTTAATGTTTCAGGTTTTGGCATACAGAAGCACATTTGTATAGAAATATTATACAGTATGTTGGGCAATATATTTGACCGGGTGAATTCAAGTGAGCGGGAAATTATTCTCCAAAAGCAAAAGCCTGTCAGATTTTAATTAACCAGGAAAGTCTGCTTTTAGATAAAGTGAGAAAAATCCTATGTCTCTATCTTAAAATGTGTTATTGGATTTCTCTCTGAATTAAAAATCCATGGAATACATAATTTAGCCTAATTCCCGAGAGGATCCCAGTATAGTGTGACACTAGAACTTCTCTTTGATATAATTTCTGCCGAGTTCAATTGCTATAGTCTAACTTTTAGCTTCAAGTACTTTAGAGGTACATAATTCAGCATACAATTACCTTTTCTCCTCTTTCTGAGTTTGATTTCTGTGTATTATACAGTATATTATCATGTGTGTATAATGGGTTATGCAGGTATTTACCATAAATTCTTTTAAATAATATTTCCCAGGGCAAAAGCCAACACAAAAAGTACTGAGGTGATTTTTTTTCTTTAGGCAACAATTACCAGAAGCAAAACTAGTATGTTGCTAGAAGCCATTTAAAGAAGCTGATTATTAAAGATTTACAACAGCGATGCTCTCTAATCTCTCACACAGAATTTGTGTTTAGCAATCAAAGGCAAGTTGTTAAGCATCTGCTTCTGTTATTTTACAGGCATGTCAATTTTAGCATAAATGTGTGAAGATACAGCACTTACTAGATATAAAATGTCGCCTCTTGGCTTATATCTTTACACAGAGGGAATTGCGTAACAAAATTCTATTAGCCATGTATACAACTTAGAATTTAATACAGCAAATCAGCACTTAACTAACGAGTAAAACTGTACTTTTAATCATCGTGTGTGCTGAAACACTTATGTGTGCTGTGAAGAAGGCGTTACACTGAAACACCTTTGTGTTGTGTGAAGACGTCTAATAAAATCGTACTGAAGCAAAATGTGACCTCCTTTTGTTATATTTGATTGATTCTCTCATTGCGGTCCAGCACTCTGACAATAGTGCTATATTACCACGAGTGAAGCCTGTTTTTCTACACTATATGGAAGAGTAGTTTTCCCATGCAGGGATTTCATCATTTACTCAGTTACATTTTATTAACTGATGCACCAATTACTGAAGAGCACATAAAATATATTATGTTTAATCTGGCGACATTGATATAAGAAGCTGCAGAAAGTGTGGTGTCGCATTCATTCGTTATTTCTAAAGGTGCATCACATAGTTCCTCTGCACTAAATACCTTGCATTACCTCTGGCATCCCATGCAGGGTACAGCCTACTCCAGCTTTGTGCTCTATGCTCCGTGAGATAGGTTCCAGGCCTGCCTGGCCAATGACCCTGTTTGCCATTAGCACTTAGAAGATGGATGACTGGATTTTGCATTCCTAGTGTAACTGGTGACTAGGTTCATGCCAATTGCTTCAGGTTATAAAACCTAGCTGATGCTGATTTAACTGATCACACTGCCAGGGATTAAATTATGGCCTTGCACCAGTAGTTCTGATGCTTCCAACCAGGATGTATAAGATCAGGCCCTAGTGAATCATAGCTTAAGTCATCAGCTGGTGGGGACACCAGCCTGTAGTCATTAGAATAGATCATGAAACATAAAGAATGATTTATTTATTTTATAGCTTTACTCTTTGCTTCAGATAGACATACAGTACAGGCCAAAAGTTTGGACACACCTTCTCATTCGATGTGTTGTCTTTATTTTCATGACCATTTACATTGGTAGATTCTCACTGAAGGCATCAAAACTATGAAAAAGGTGACATAACTGAAAATATGTTTTATATTCTAGTTTCTTCAAAATAGCCACCCTTTGCTCTGATTACTGCTTTGCACACTCTTGGCATTCTCTC
>JAODJX010000001.1:37754065-37774354 GCA_026776945.1 Isichthys henryi
CCCCGCCCCCCCACCCCTCCGCCCGGCCTCCGCCCCGCCCCGCCCCCGCCCTGGGGGGCGCCGCGCGGCCCCCCGCCGCCCCCCCGCCCCCCCCCCCCCCCCCCCGCCGCCCCCGTGGATGTCTGATTAGACCCTGGGCCACTTATGCTCGGAGTTTGCCACGCAAACATCAATCCTGCTCTCTTTTCTGCCTCTGAAGCCTTTGAACTACCGAAGACAATTCCTTCACTGTAAGCTCTATTTTAGAAATTCTCTCAGAAATGCCCCTACATCTGTGCTACTGAACACTTACATGCTGCTCACTTTTTTCCAGGTTTGAACCCAATCTTTTCATTTCATAAGAAAAACTTCTACAGAAAACTGTTTCCTGTTTTTTTTTTTCAGTAAGTTGTCATCCAAAACTACAAGGAAGGAGAAAATCTCCAGATCAGAGGAAATGTGAGTGAACAAAAGAAAGACTGGAGAACCTAAAGAACTAAAATAAGCTCATGCATATGACACAAAACTCAGGCGCCTAAAACACAGACACATCATGAGCCAAATGATTTGTTTCGCTCAGATGTTTTGGTCTCAGTTTGAGAACCCTCGGACAGATTTGGTCTCTGGGCTACGCCCCCGGATGACTTTAGCAATGCTCTGGCATCATCTAAACCTGGATTACAAAATGTCCTCATAGTTGTACATTAGGGGGGAAGAAAAAAGAGGAACACTGCACATCCATCCATACAGTGCATGGTGAGCCTGGTGCCTACCTCAGAAAGAACAAGGCATGAACAGAAGGCCAGCTGCAGACAGCACACACAGAATTACACAGAATCACACACTACACCGATATCCAGTTGATAAACAGCCACTCCAATGTCAGTAACCCAACTGGGACAAAGGCAACCACAGTTAATACAGTTTAACTTTTTTTTTTCATAAAGACATAAAGGTGTAAAGACTTTGTCAAAACACAAACATAAGTGAACTTTTTTCAGGCATCTGATCCAACTGCCTGAGGTCTCCTGACTTTCACCATTAATAGGACAAGATTTTAAAGATTAACTAGGCGACACAGTTGTGAAAAAAAAACATGGCCGCCATGTAGGCACTTGTCAGAGCTGTTAACACACTGGCTGGGAAGCTGCTAATGTGCTTTTGAGGCCTCTTCACCTGCGCACTGCTGTCATTCTGATTTGGATGTACTCGACAGAGGGACGTGAGTGAAAAGGGCTTCCTAGCAGTCCAGGGTACCACGGGCATGCGTCCGAAAAACAGAGCTGTTCTGAGGAAGGCAGTGACATTGCACCAGTTTCAGATACGTGCGGAAGATCGGCCTGACACTTCTTTTGTTTATACCTGGAAAGAAATCAGTCATGGGCCCTGGCTGCACACAGCTTTGGGTCGGCTTGTAGCGGCTTTTGGGCTAACAGCGTAGGGATTTTGCAAATGAGGAAAAAATGGATCGGATTATTGACATATGTCCAGTTTACTAGTCTCATTTTTAGCCTTGAATCTCAAACCTGGCAGAAATTCTATATCCAAAGAGTTAAACCAAATAACTTTAAAGTCTGTATAGACATGCATATATAGTCTTTTTGTTCCCAAATAATCCCATATACTGACCTTTTTTTTCTTAAATTATTAATTTAAATTTGCTTTAAAAATTGCATAATCTTTCAAGTCTAGGTCATCAGTCAGTGTTTCGTGTTGGGGGGCTGCGGATGTCATGTCTATGTTACGCCAACATTGATAGCTGGTTACTGTTTGCCGTTTCCCTAGTAATAATGTGCGAACCCCAATGCTTGTGATTGTTGCCAAGCTTGCATGGGCCTATTCTTATTCTTTGATTCATTTTTTTTCTCACATCAAACTGCCTTTTCTTTGTTCCTCTTTGCTCCACTGCTTTGAGTAGCCCTGTTCCAGCCATGGACCTCCAAACTTGAAATGGACTAAAATGGCCGTTTCTTCTCTCATGGCAGTGACACACCGCCTCATCCACCTTGAAGACGGATGTGTTTCTCAGTGTTAAAATGTGTTTATGCTCAGCCTCCATGTTTCCAGACGATCAGGGCCGCATGGAAACAATAAGCAAAACGATGACCATTCAGCTCAGCGGGGTGGTCGTAGCCCATTTCAGTTACAAATTGCACTCTGCACATTGACGTGGTCCTGGGTGTAAAAACATTAAGCTGAATGTGTGTTGTTTTTGTCCGGTGACCTGGAGGCTGCTGGGAGATGGGGGTGGTGGCAGTGTGTAAGAGGGGATGGGGTTCGGGGGCACTCTGCCAGACAGGACAGAGGATGGTGGTCTCGAAAAGAACTCAAATTCTCAAGAAGCAAAACAAAGTGTTGGGATGGGATGGGGGAGTGGCATTTGGGACCCCCAAATCATCATTGTATAGTCATTAGAAAGCTGGCGAGTAAAAACGCACAGATTGCCCTGAGAAGACACAAAAAGCGCCTTTTTCTCAGGCACAATGACAGTAATGAAGTGGAAGGGAAGGGCAGGGCCATCGACCACGCTTCCTGAGCTGCACCTCCAAACTCCGCCCTCCCCAGCCCACCTCCTGACATTTATTTGCCCCAGTTTTATCTGTGTTTTTTATTTTTATTCATGTATTGTTAACCATTGTCTGAACTCAGCAACATTTTATACGTCTGACCCTAACCCCGGCCATATGCCGAACAAGGTTATCATTGGTAAGAGAAGCAGGAACGAAATGTTAGCAGTGAACAAAAAATGTTCTAGTTAACCGAACTGCACCGAGAATGAAAACTAAACCGACAGTATAATGGCCACTACAACAAAAATAAAACAGAATCAGACGGGAAAAATTGCAGGAATAGTGGACTTTTAAAGGGGGATCCTACTGATTTAAAGATGGATCTAAAAAGGTCAAGAAGTTGCGCTAACTTCTTATTTAAATGTATATAGTAATAATTGATTTTTTCCCATTACTTTCCCTCCTGTTTATCTCAAGTCAGAGTTAATGTGATAAAACAGTGGAGAAAGACGAGCTAAACCAAGATTATTGTCCTGCTATTTTTACATAATGCATAGCAGTTTGAAGGAGAATCTCCCAATATCTTTAGGGTTTATTCTTCTCCTCTCCCAGGGCATCCACAGGTCAATAGAAAACATTAAAATAAAATCAAATACATTTTGCAAAAATGAAAGCATTAAATACCATTATATATATCAAAAATAAGATTCCCATGAATTTAGTATTTTCTTATTTTAGAAAATTGCTCATACAACATGCATTATATTATCAAAGAATCAGCTAAGACTGGTGTACTTGGGGAGGTTTATATACAGAATTACTTCACAATTTACAATCAATGCTGCAGAAATGATCCAGCGCTGAGAAGCGGAGATGTGTAGAGAAAGGCAGGCTGGTCACACTAAACTGACCCTGGTGGCTTTATATGCAGCCGGTGCCCCCTCCCTTTTTGAGGTTATATATGTCTGTTCTCACATTATTGAGAATTAGGGCCACCACTTAAAAAAATGATGGGAAGTTACTTGACTACTGAAGACGTTGTACCTCATACATATAAACTGTCTTGTAGACTTCAAATATCACTCATTATCAAAAAATATAAAGAAATTGCCTCTCACTGGAAACTGGTTACTTCACTGGGCTTCATGGTCTGCTTCTGATTCCCTTTAGCCTTCTTTACACCTATTGTCTACGTTGAATGCTTCTCACATACTCATTCCCAGTTATACATTTGGCTGTGGGAGTTACCATTGTACTTCTCATATCTGCAACTTGATGTTATTTTTGAAATTGCTGCATTAAGCTGCTGACCATGAGTAGTGTTGTGCTCTATTTAATCTGATATTAATTTGTACCGTGTTGAGCAACCGAAAGCAAGAACAGGACTCATGGTCCATTGCAGCTGGCCTCTGCCTGTCCACAGCAGGCATTCACAGTTCAGAGCACTCCTTCTGTGCTTGGCGAGGCCCTTTTCGCTGGGGATGGCTAAATCGTGTTGGCGGGAATGGAAAGGAGCAGGGAAGGACTTCGGAAGGATTTGGTTAGCTGTTCTCAGGCAGAATGCTTCTGCAATGAAGATGCCAGAATTCAGGATTGTTGGAGCTTAGTGAAAAATGTTGTGTGGATTGGATGGTATAATTAGCCGCTTAAACAAAAACAGTCATAAAAAATGTAAAGGAAAATGTGTCACGTGTAGAAACACCTCTGTTGTAGTGATAACCGGGACACAATTAACATTAAATCTTTACGCTTATCAGCAATGGAAAAAATGGGGTAGTACCATTTGAGCTGAGCTCTGAAGAACTGATTTTAAATTTTCAGCTACTTGAAAGGGATTAAACTTCAGTCACTTGAACATGCAATAAGCTCCCAAGAGTAGTTTGTGATTGGGGGAGGGGTCACAGAGAGGGTAAACGAGGGAGCCTCTGGCTGGAAACAACAACGTGTTGAAGTGCAGGAGAGATGAAAGCTAACAGATTGGGACACTCGCAATCTTATCACTCAGAACTAAATAAAAAACACCAATATGAATGTCCAGCAATAGCAATTTACCACGCCCATCTTATTCTTAATTTTTATTCATCTTGTTTGTCATTTGTTATCGACACTGTCCAAAGTATCATGCAAGTGAGTATCAGAGAGCAGGGCCAGACAGTGTCCCTGGGCCAACTGGGGTTAAAGATCTTGCTTGAGGGCCAAATGTTATATCACTATGCCGGCCACAGGATTTGAACCAGCAGCCTTATGATCAAGGGTGCTGAGTCCTAATACACTGGCCTACATGCTAATAGGAATCTCCCAGCTACAGTGACATACAGGTTGTGGAGTCAGTCCACTCCCATATAGCTCCAGACAGTTTTAGCATCACTAGGACTTCTCATATAAATTTCTCTGTATATGCCTTAAACTCTCCTACATAAAAATTCCAAATCAGACAGAAACAGAGCCCTGGGTGATTTTGATTAGGTGTAGGTTATGTGCAGAACATTTTCACAGACCTTAAATAAAAAACAAATTGCACAACTGCATCTTAATTTTACTTGACCGGCTTTAGAGCGCAATGCTTGTAATATAGCCACTGCCAGGATGTTTTCAGGCAAAGGGAAGTACTTAAAATGGAAATAACAAGGCGTCGATTTTACACTAGAGGATGTCTGTCATTTCTGAAAACCTGAACCGACAGGAATGTTTTTTAATGAGAATACCTGCACAAGGATTGAATGGTAACCATCTCACAAATGAAAGAGCATGTTTGAATTGGCAGCATGGGGGAACGGGCAATGGATCAATAGGCTTTTTCACCTCTCCCATGTCAGCGGTATCGACCATGTGATTTTCACTAGGAGTGTCTCCTTCACAACAGCAGTGTAAAAACCCGGAGAGAAATCAAATGGGCTGCAGTTACCTAAAACTACCTAAAAGATTTGAAAGGGGCAGCCTGAAATATGAAACTAATTTTCCTTTTGTGGATTGAAGTCTACTTGACCATGCATGTTGCTCAATACATTCACGCAAAATGGCTTGTGCAGAAGCCAGTGGCAGTGGGTACATAAAAATAATTCAGTTTGTAAGTGATACTGTTGATTGGAGTGGAAATGCACAAGCCCAACTTCCTCATTGCAGGAAAAAGGATTGGTCCTATACTGATAATACTTTCTATCTACTCAGATGACAGACACTTAAAGAGGTACCATAAGGGAGAGTTTCTATTTTACATGCAGACTCAAGTATTCATGGTGTTTGTCATGAAGGTCGTCCATGAAGGCCTTCAATGCACTGATCTGTTACATAGATTCATCTGTTTCACCAGCTTTTCTTCGCACCTGTGATTAAATTATGGATTCGTTGGTAGCGCTCATTTGTTTTAGCCATCATCCCCATCTACCACCATCTCTATGTAGGGCATGCTAGGAGTAGGACATTGGGTTGGGTACATACTGAACCCTCCGGGTGTATTGTGGCTTAAGGAAGAGACTCATGGCCAAAAGCTTGAAATGTGTACACACTGAGGTGATTTGGGTATATACACTCAGATGATCTGGGTATAATAAATAACCCAATACACCTGCATAAAAATCTAGGTATAAATAAATGAAGGTGACCAGCTGTTACATGTCAGTGCTGTTCTGTATGATTAGATGAAGGCAGCTGTTGAACAAATGACTAATCAGTGTTTATGCTAATATTAATACAATAATTAATGTGAGCTTATCACTAACTTACTTTCCCAAAAAATCAAATGCACGTGTATGCTTTTGATCTTTAATGAAATGCATGGCTAAGCTTATTTAATATTTTGCATACTACTAATGATATGCATTAAGGTTGTGTATTTTTTAAAGCCAAACGTTTGAGCGGTGTGCCCCTAATTAGCCCCTTCGAGAGCCTCCGGGTGAATCGTCATTGCCTGAGATGAGGAAAAGGAGCAAAGTCTGACTCTTCCAAGTATACAGAGCAACAACAGGGGCTCTGCCTTACCCTTCTGCATCCATTTGCATGACATGTCGGCAGAAACGATTTTGGGGTGGCCGGCTGGTTGGCTGGCTGCTGGGGTGGGTGGGTGGCACAGGCTGGCATGGGAGCATGGCGCAGTGCCGCCACTGCTCAGCTTAAGCGGCAGAGCCCCTTCTGCCCCCTCATATTTACCCTCCTCACGCCGGGATGGGATTTTCCGTCTCAGTTGATCCTCAGCGTTTAAGCACCTCTAAGCAGAATCCCGCATTGTCTGCCCTGTTAACAAATTTTACCCAGATGACTGTTCAATTATTAAATAGGTGGCAGACAATAAAGCCTTTGTTAATTCAGAAAACAGACTATAACACCTTGGAAAAATGGATTTAGCCTCTGCTGTGAAGAATGTTATCTGATTAATCGGCTGTACACCTTATCCGTTTACCAAATGGATCATAAATGCAAAGAGCAATCCCTAATTAATGTGATTAATTTTTTATCTTCTGAAGAGCTTTTAGTCTTCAATTGGATTGGGGAACATTATCTTATCACAATGTATTTGATTGTCTTCCCACAAGGAAATTATATGCCCTTCATCAAACATCAATTTGACAGTCCAAGTGAAGTTGCCCTGTCTTGAACACGGTTGAGAACAACCTTAATGCAACCAGTTAAATCAAATTCATCTTCTTTAACAGCTACTTGGATCAGAATGTAAAATTACTTCAAAAATCAATTAGGCTTGACAGCCCTTCGTGCCAAAAAAGTTGAAGTGGGCAAGATTACAAGAAAAATGAAGTGAGTATTTCTTAAACTGAGACAATTAATTACTGAAGTATCTCAGAAGGCCCTTGCCGAGGAACCCAAGAGAACGAGAAAACTCTTAAGATGTCCACAAAGACCCCCTTTCATCTCTTGTTCCCTGAGTGCACTGAGATGTGATTCAATTCTAGGGTTTATTGCCTTTAAAGTCCCCCTTTGAAATAACGGCATTTCATTACGGAATTGGGATCTGATTAACCTCCTCTTGACGGTACAATCACGGTGTATTTTCAGGCTATGAAGCTGACAATGGAGCCGTTCGTTGCCAGCCACACTGTGGATACAGCTGGAATGATCTCTATCAGACTCCGTGGCTTGTGGCAACATACACCCACAGTGGGGTAGCTATGGCCTTGGGGATGCTAATTCCTGCTTATCTCTGGACTCTGACAGTCTACCATATTTTCCTTTCACTCCAGTTCCCACCAATTTTATTAATACAGTAGTATCAATTTTATCAATGGTGTCATTATTTTAAACACCCGGTTCTAGGCCTATATCCGTGACATGCACATCATGTTAATCTAGTATCTCTCAGTAATAGAATGAATATGGAATAATGGGAACTAAAAAGAGAGAATACCTGGGTAGACAGCCACAAACAGATGAATTTTTAAAAAGCAATCTGATAATATATTCCAATCTTTTCATTCAATGTTCTAATTTGCATTTACTGACATTTACACAGGCGTAATCTGTTTTTACCCTTTGCTGTTAAAATTTGTTCTAATTATATTTGGCCCCTAAATCCTTACATCTTTTAAATGATTGCTTGGTTACAACAGGGCTTACGGAGTTAAAATTGAGCAAGAGAGAAATACCGATCTATCCATTTTCATCTTGCGTAAAGTCGTTTAATCTAGTTAGAAAGTGACCCTTGAAGCAATTAAATTAGTACTAAATGAATTGTCATCCATAATGAGCAGAGAAGCGGGGGCCGGTAATGGCATTTTTTTTTTCAAAATAAGCCGATTTTAAAAGAGAGATTTAAAGTGGAGCACATTGACGACACGAATGAAATATCACACAGACGTTAACGACGTTTTCTGGTACTATAGCCTGTCCGCTGCCAGCGCTGGAACTGGCGGCATCGCTGTTGCCATCTTGTGGTGACATGGACAAGACCCTCAGTGGTGACACCAAACAGCAAATCACCCATGCGGCATGAAGTCTGATCTACATTCACCTTAAAGTTTTGTTTTTATCTCTTTGAAAATAGATACATGTAATAATAAAAGTCATCGATATTGCGAGTGTCATTATTTTGTGATTACTGTTGAAAATAGCGTGTTACATGCAGTAATTTTTTATTCAACAGTTGTCTGCCAAGTAATTTATGTCTTTTTATATAATGAAGTTATCCAGAGAGAAAACAAGGTGATCCACGAGCTTTTAAGTGTTGCTTACGGTTTATTTAAAACATGCTGAACACCCAAATGTACGAGCTTGATTACCAGACGTTTGGGTTCTTTATGTCAGACCAAAAACCTGTTCAGCTTGCATCCAAATGGCACGATACTTAGGGAACCAGACTCCCCTTAACCCTTGTCAAATTTTTCACTTTCCGGGGGTGTTCTGGGCGGGCGCTCACGTTCAAGCTGGACCATTATAAAGCCTCACCACGTGTGTGGGGGCTATTATGCTGGTCAGAGCAGCCAGAGTTCAAACTGCTTCCTCAGTCTAATGGCTGCTAACGTTAACAATTCAAGACATAACAAGAAGATATGCTAGAAGAAACATTTTAGCTTGACATCAGGGGCAGTTGCGGAGGAGACCTGTGCCTTAAAAATAAATAAAAAAAACAACTTAAAATCTTTGTTCAGAATGGAGAGCTGTGATTTCAAAAAGGATGAAGCTACATTCTAATGACACCAAATGACATCAATAGGAAAGCAGTACTGGATTTTTCCTGCAGGTGTCGCTGTGTTGATTTAGGCAGGAGTGTAATTCTTTTGCTGGAAGTAATGTCATGTGATTCTTGCAGTCCCTTACATGATGCAATCATGTATTATTCAACACAAAAAAATTCATTTAAATGAGATGTAAGGTTTATGTAAAATACAAACTGGATGTTTAGAAGGTTTAATCATGCTCACAACAGCTTGTGCAAACTCTGTCATATCCACAAGTCCAGTTCTCTGAAAATCATGAGAACACTAGAAATGGTTTATTGATTATAAACATAATAACCGACAAAATTAACATGAACGAAAGCTGTGTGCATTTGTACAGATGTAGCCAAGCCTTTATCACCCTTTAAGAGAAGCTGGCATTTCTCCTGCTTTCAGTCGTAAATACTCTGGTCAATACCTGCATCATCAGACACATAACATAGCTCACATATATGAAAAAATGTAGCTTGAATCATGAAAGGTGCTGTTATGGTGGACATTTATGAGGAATGTTCCGATGTGCGGTTTTAGCCCAAGCCAGCCCACCATTAAGATTCCCAGAGAAGCAAAAATGAGTCAACCTAACCCTAGAGGAGATGCTTCATTCAAAAACGGACTAAGCAGACAAAAGGAAGGGGGTGGTGGGGGGTGCCTTGTTCTGAGGAGCAAATGGGCAGTGGTGGGTGGGGAGAGGAGGCATGGGGGGTGTATTATGTATTCCAGCATGCTAAAGGGTTTTTCTTTTTTCAGCCTATCCTTTTCTGTTTTCTAAAGGCGTAACATGATCACATTCATTGTGATGTCCTTCTCAATTCCTTTCTCCTCTGTAATAAACTGTACATATGCATCAACATTCAATTATATTGCATTTACTGTGACTGGGATAAATCCATTGAGAACAAATTACAAAGGATTTTAGTTTTCTCTTGCATCCCTAAGGAGTTTTTTTCTTATGTAAATACAGAATTACTTGGTATTTACAAAATGTCTCTTGCATTTAATTATGATAATTAGTCTCTGCTGTTCAAACCCATTACGAGTTTTTCTTGAGAAACGCAGAGAAAAGACCACACAAATAATCTAATATTCCAAAGAATATTTTACATTACAAGCACTCCTCCCACCCCAAAATTACTATTACAGTAAACAAAGCTAAATAAACTTGGAACAACCAAAATCAATTATTCATAAAGCACGCATAATTTTGGTTTGTCTGGCCCATTTTTATACTATGACATGTCAGAGAATAAATGAGCATGTAATATAGCATTTGCATTTCCTTTAGAATTTTGTTCAGATATCACTGGTCTTTAACCAGCAGACAACTGCCATTGAGCTTGACATTCCACTGGGATCTTCAGTCTATAGTATCAGATAAGCTACATTTCTTGTAATGTATCCGTCAGTTTCCAGCCAGCATGCTACCACACTGTGTATCAACTCTTATTATTATACAGCTCTTACTCGGCTGTTGGTAAAATGTAAAGGACCATATTGTTTCTGACAGCGAAGGCACAAGCATTCCGATATCTGTATTCCATTAGGGTTTGTGATGTGTGCACTGGGAATACTCTAAACTCCATAGCTGAAGCTGTGTGCAGAGACTCCAGGCCCCTCTCGGCGTAACACCGGAGGTGTTAATAGCACAGGGAGTCTGGGCCAACCCCTCCCCCTGTCACCTCTCCATCTGCTACTAACACTTGCCCATTTGTTAAACTCTGGCCACCATCTGACTGGTGCTAAACCATCTCTGGCTATCAGACCATCCAAATGGTATAAATTAAACATCAGCTCAGCATGGTGTGACTGACCCTAAGGGTGAAATGAACAACACCAATTAGGGCTTCCATATTTTGCACATATGATATACATACACTCACACATACTCCCTCATATTCCCTGTATATGAAGATGCTGATATAAGGTGCTGATGACTAATGTAGGAATGGAGACAGAAAACAAGTCAAGTGAGTTGTTATCAGCGCCATATTTCCATTGAAATCGATTTGCTTTGCATATATACCTTATTCAAGTACACAGGAGCTCCTCTGCTTATCAGAATGACCAGCGTGGCCTGGCTTTAAGTCATTTAATGCTTACTGCATTTCTCCTTAGCATACGGACATTCCCTGGAAGTCTGATAAGACAAGATCAGAACAGTTGGCCACGCTTGTGTGATCCCTTACAGAAAAACTGCTCATCTTTGTCCTAATAATTATATATAGTCGAATGATAAAACTGAACTGAATTTAGACTAATGGCATTTGGCTTACACAAAATATGCTTTGATCAAAGTATCAGTGACATCAGGCTAAGCTTGAAATAGAAACGGAAATTTTCTTATTTGGTCTAGAGGGACTGCATGCTGAATTTTCTTGTTACCAGGAAGTCCATGGTTGCATTTCTTATATTCAAGGACTTAGATGAATATCACATCTGAGGAACACTTCATTTTTTAAATTACTGTGTAGGGTATTTTTAATCTCTACTTGTGAAATATAAAGTTATCAAAATGAATCTCTTTATGTTTATCTTGATATTATCTCTTAACCCTGATTCCCAAACTGTCACTAGAAGATCTTTATCACATCAGCTTAACCTCCATTCTTAGCGTTTCAGCTGCTAATTATATGAAATACGTTCCCCTGGAACTATCAACGTTCCCAAAAAATTTACAAAAATTCTCAATAAAGATTAAGGTGCTACCAGGTCTTTGAGGAAGTGGCAATCTACTTCACACTCTGTATATATTTAGTATGTTCAATGAATACTCAATAAAGTAAAACTGTAAAACGTATTTCTGGCATAGTCCTTATAATTCACTTCTGTACTGACAATAGATCACTTTCCACATTACTTCCATGTCTGTTTTGTCCATAATCAATGCAGTAGCCCATATCATTAACAAATGGACTTCTTTAAAATCATATATTTGCATACTCTCACACCCTCATGACGTTACAGCATCAAACATAACCATGCAATATTATGGCTGGAAGAGCATGTTTGTCCACATAGTACACCTTGCAAACCAGAAGGTATTGGAGTAAATTGCTGATTGATCCGTCAAAACATAGCCTACCTATAATGGTCTTATAGTTCTCTTTATTGATTATTTCAAAAGAACTATATTACGTTTGCAACTAACAATGTTTACATTATAAGTGTAACTTGTTTGCAATGGTGGGAATTACAATTTTGTAGCATTTGAAACTATTTCGCTTGTCCAACTATTGCAAACATTTGCTGCGAACTATAAAACAATTTGTAGGAATGTGCCATTTGTAACAAAAGAAGACCATTTGTGATTTCTGCTTAAGGCCATTGGTCTGAGCACTAAGGCATTTGCATACAGGGTGTCTTAAAGCCAAGAGGGACTCTTACCTTAAGGGTTCTAAGTGGTTTGCATGGCAGTGACGAGTAGCTGTTTCTGTTGAGATTAGACTTCAGAAGTTATTATATAGTGTACCATTTTATCTCATATTGTTGTAGTGCAGAAATGAATAATTATTTGGGGAAGAGTGTGTGGTTTCACTGCATTGTATTTGTTAGTCTCCTGATAATTGCACAAAGTATAACAACCAAGTACCAGACATATGAAGAGGATAACCCCGGCACGGAAATAGGTAATTTGTTGGAAGATTTGAAGATCAATCTATCAAACAATTCCCAAACAAGTTTCCGTTTCATGCACGAGGCGAATTCATGTGTCATCCAGATGCGGGAGATGGACGGACTTCTGACTGTCGGAGAGCGCATTGACCGTGAGGCACTGTGCCCCCACTCACCTCGGTGTCTGATCTCTTTCGATGTTGTTGTTTTCACCAATGAAAAGTTTCAGCTAGTTCACATTGAGATTGAGGTAATGGATATAAATGACAACTCGCCACAGTTTTCCAGCAATGAGAGGTACATCGAGGTTTCTGAGAACACAGCGGTGGGAACACGGATACCATTGGACGTCGCTGTCGACCAAGATGTGGGCCAGAACTACATTCAGACTTATCAGATTTCCTTCAACAGCCACTTCGGTATAGACGTACAAAGAGGTGAGGATGGAATTAAATTTGCTGAGCTTGTTCTGCTTGAAGAATTGGACAGGGAAAAGGAGGATTCATATGCAATTCAACTATCAGCTACAGATGGGGGAAATCCTGCTAATTCAGGGTCAATGAATGTATATATCAACGTGCTGGATTATAATGACAACAGTCCATCATTTGAGAAGAATTTATTAAAGGTTGAACTGGCCGAAGATGCACCTGTGGGGTTCCTTCTGCTGAAAGTACATGCTTTTGACCCTGATGATGGTGCTAATGGTGAGGTGGTTTATGGATTTACTGATGACTCCTCTGCAGATGCAAAACGAGTTTTCCAAATAGACTCACATTCTGGTGCTGTGACCTTAAAAGCTTTAGTTGATTATGAAACAAAAAAGTCATATGAATTTAAAATTCAAGCTAGGGACCTGGGCATGAACTCGGTGCCATCTACCTGTAAAGTCACAGTGGAAATTCTTGATGTTAATGACAATGCACCTGAAATAAGCATCAAACCAATCACTTCAGTTAGTAAGGGAGTTGGTTACATTACAGAGGCAGCAGCTAAAGACAGTTTTGTGGCTCTCATCAGTACTTTGGACAGAGATTCTGGCTCAAATGGGCATGTTACCAGCAGTCTGCAAGGACACGAACATTTCAGGCTGCAGAAGGCATATGGAGACACCTTCATGATTGTCACAACAGCCACCTTAGACAGAGAGAGAATTCCAGAGTACAACCTGACGGTAGTCGCCCAAGACTTTGGATCCCCACCCTTCAAAACGATAAAACTGTTCAGCATCAGGGTGAGTGATGAAAACGATAACCCACCACTTTTTAGCAAGTCAGTCTATGAAGTCTCAGTCATGGAAAACAATGTCCCTGGCTCATATATTTCTACTGTGATAGCCCGTGATTGGGATGTAGGAGATAATGGCAAAGTGACATACAAACTGCTAGAGAGAAAAGTTGCTGGAGGAGCTCCATTGTCTTCCTATGTGTCTGTACACCCTGTTTCAGGCTCTTTGTTTGCTATGAGGTCTTTTGATTACGAAACACTGAAGCAAATTGAAGCCGAGATCATCGCCATCGACAGTGGTACCCCTCAACTGTCGAGTACAACCTTAATTATGGTGGAGGTAGTAGACCAAAATGACAATTCCCCATATATTACTTATCCATATTTATATAATAACTCTGCAGAGGTAGCCATACCTTACAATGCACCTGCAGGTTACCCTGTCCTTAGGGTGAAGGCGCGAGATGTAGATGAGGGTGCCAATGGGAAGCTCACCTTCAAGATTGTGGAAGATGACCTACAACTCTTCTCTATCAACAAGGATACTGGAGACATAGTCCTCAAGTATGGTCTGACGTTCATGATTGGAGACGTGGTGGAAATCAAAATTTTGGTGACCGACAACGGGAGATCACCCCTCTCAATCACTACCTCCATCCGCTTCCTAGTGACGGACATGCAGCCTTCTGAAGATCAGATTGTGTTTGTATCACAACCCACTGATATGGAATATTTGGACTTGGATGTTTCCCTTGTATTTATTTTCATACTCGCTGGGGGTTGTGTCCTGTTAATGATGGCAATTATGATTGTTGGATTTTCCTACTTAAAGAACCAGAGAAGTGGAGACAGTAATTACAACAGAAATAAGAATCTTTTTTCAAACAATCCCCTCCTGTCACTTCATTCAAGTTATTCAAACATGCATAGTGAGCCTGACGTTTTTGTCAAGCACAGCGTTTTCTGTCCAGATGAACCAGGCTTCAGTTTGAATCATTTGGAATCCTCTTCTTCTCCACCAAATGATAAAAATACTTTGCAACTAAGGTAAGAATTATGGGAACATAAATTACTTGTATTAATGTGGACTGGTGCCACCACTGCCTCAAGGGTCTGAGATATCAATGTGTGCTTTGAGAAATTAATGCTGATGTAATTGTCTTTATAGTACCGCTGAATACAGTGATCATCTCAGCGTGAAGGACAGTGGTAAGGGGGATAGTGACTTCAATGACAGTGATTCTGACATCAGCGGAGATGGATGCAGGAAAACCTTACATTTGAATGCTCACGCTGCCTGTAAGTTTATCTGATTTTGGCAATGGGCGATGGTGAAAGAAACAATTGTTTTTTATTTATCTAGCAGATGCTTGTATCCAGAGCAACATGCTTTTTTGTGAAAAGGGGGTCAGGAGGACCCGATTGTGGTTAGGGGCCATACTCAAGTCCCCAACAGTGAAACCACTTTGCTGACCCTGGGATTTGACCCAACAACCTTCCTATTGCAGGCACAGCATGCTAACTCACTGAGCCTATCCTAACCATACTTTTCCCCATTTTCCCATCCGGTGTATTTTCTAACAGCAGCTGTCTGAAATCTGAATTGGATTGGTGACACAGGTCTTGTTTACACTCTCTTTGTAGCTGCTCTCTTTGTTTATAATGATGCCTACGCTCTGTTTCAGGTTCGATTCAGTCTCCTGACGCCCTTGCAGCAGATTGGCTGGGAAATTACTGTGTAATCCCTGCTAACACACCAGTCTCCTATGGGAGGGGAAATACATCACCCTCAGCCCTGGCGGCTGCCTGCAGGCTTCCTCAAACAAATCCCACTTCCCGGAAAGACCCTGGTTACAGCACTCACATCACCAGGGTGAGAGGCTTCCGGCAAGCCTTCACCAGGACAGACACAGTGCCCCCTCTGTCCTACCAGCCTGCACAGAACACAGGATGTCAGTCCAGTGTGTGGTGTCAGGACAGTGAGTACATCAACATACTGCGTGAAGTTGCAACCTCTTTTTAAAGTTACCCACTGATGCCAAATTGAGGAGAGGGGGTTTGCGTGTCAAATGGCGGCTTTCAGAACTTTCCCTTGTTGAAATTAAGCAGTAACAGACTCATTGAATAGAAGTATATTTCTAAGAAGAAAGGGTAACCTATGACCACCCCCATTTAATACTGAAATGAGTGTATATTCATAAAATTGTTATTGTAACTATATATGTAATAAGTTTAAGCTTGTGTTGAAGAGACTGGCCTTACACATGCTGCATTTGTTCTGTGAATATTTAAATGTATGTACTGTAGATGTATAAATGTATTCAAATGTATTTAAATGTATTCGAGATATATTTCTAAGTTTCTTAATTTATGACAAATTTATAACATATTTTAATGTAATAAATTTCTAATCTGTTTTAGTGTGACAAATTAATTTGAATTATGTAAAAACTGTTCCTTAAAGTCTAACTTATTAGGTTTTTCTCCTAACCCTTTTACTAACACATTTAGATGAGGACTGCTGTCTGATTTTGATGAGTATTTGATAAGCAGGGTGTAAGCAGCAAAAAGAAATATGCATATAATAATAATTCAGTTAAACAGTGACCATCAGACTATGAAACTTCATTAATAACATTAACTGAAGGCTTTGTATCTTAAGGGAATGTAGTAGAGGTCTTCTTCATCTAATGGAATCGTTAATTATGCCACTATATGGGATACCAGTTCATCTGGGCACATATTTAGACACACAGTCACATACTATGAGCAGTTTGGAAACAGTGATTCACCCTAACCCTGTTTTTGGACTGTGGGAGGACACCCAGACAGACACACAGATAACATGTGAACGCTATCAAAAGTGGGGGTGGGAGATTGAACCGGAGCTGTGAGATCACATGGCTCACTTCTGTACATCTCTGCTGACTTCACTAATTATAACACACACACACACACACACGCACACACACACACATACACACAGTTGGTCTTCCTATCTAAATGGGGACCATCCATTTATTTCTATGGGAAAAACCCTAATCCCAATCACAAAGCCCTTAACCCCTACACAGCCCTAACCTTAACCACAAGTAACCAACCAAAATACAAAAGACCTTTGGCACTTTTCCTTTTTTTATTGCATTCACAGATTTTTATAAAACTGAGGTTATCCAAATGGGGACCTGAATAAGTGTCCCCAAAAGTAAGGAAGTTTCAGGTTTTACCGCAGTTTGGGGACATTTTGGTCCCCAAATATGATCTATGCAAACACACACACACACACAGACACACGCACACACACACAGAGGTGTTTAGTTATATCTTTATGGAGACTCTCTACCCAACATGCTGACCTTAACCCCTATACAGCCCAAACCTTAGCCTTCAGTTACCAAACCACGTACGAGACTGAGAGATTTTGGCATTTTTACTATTTTGATTGCATTTACAGATCTTTGTGGGGACCTGAAAAATGGTCCTCACAACATTAAAAAGAACAGATTTTTATTACATTGTGGGGAACATTTGGTCCCCACAATGTAATATAAACCTAATCCACACACACGCACACACACACACACACACACACACGCACACACACATATGTGATGAAATGTATCATGTGTAGAGCCAGTTTGTAGAGAGCATTCATGTGGTACGATGCTTTTTACATGAGGCTTCCTACAGGACACAAAGGATTTGGCAGTCAGCATGAAGCCTTTGAGTTATGCCCCCCCCCCCCCTTCCCGCTGCACTCAGCCATCATAATGGGCCAGTATTTACTCTCCCTGCACGTGCCCTGTGTATTGCTGGTGGTGTCATCAGCAATTCCTCTGTGGCAACCCGGTGTCCTTCTCCAAGGCCGAAAACTGAATCTTAAGCACAGTGCGCCGAGCTCCGCTTCAAATCAAGGCTTTGTCATGATTCTGCTGTATGTATTAAACAGACATTTTGTACAACAAATGGCACATAGGCTGGAGAGCGCTGAATATGATGCTATTTTTGCAGTCACTATGGTATAAAGGCTGCTGCTGTGCTAAATGTGTTCCTCTTCATTTTTTTCTCTCTGAAATACTAGCTACTGTGATAAATCTTTTCAGTGGACAGACACCAAAACTAACTGGTACAATAAATCACTCAAAATCCATTTACTGCCACAGAAGGGGTGACATTGCTAAGTGACTGTACCCTTAAATCGCCTCGATTGATATTGGTGTGTCGCAGGAAAACTGCCCGGATACTCGTGTCGTGAGACCACAGCGCCATCAAGTGGTTCTGTCTTTCCATTGGAAGTTCATCCACTGGGGAAGAGGCGAATCTTTTTAACAAGGCTGCTGTTTCACAGATTTTGGTGTTATCTTTCCGTTAATGACTGACCTACTCTTGAAATTCTTATGTAAGATGTTAAGTGTTTAAAGTTCCTACAAATCAAATTAGCCCAGGACGCCCAGAATTGTCCATCTTTAATATGCAAGAGGGTTCCTAATCTCAATCCCATTTATAAGATATATTTGACTTTTCAGTTCAATAAAGGTAACCATCTAATTTCAGAAATCGTATCCTATGTTAAAAACACTGTATTTCACACCTCGTTCGTAGGTCAAGTAAAAGAGACAATTCGCAATTTGGGCCAATTAAGCTGGACAATCAAATTCTACGCAAACCTTTGTACACGGGAACCTGCGAGAGTTTTCGGTGCCTGAAATCCCTATTAAAGAGCAGGAACATCCACCCTGATGAGTGGGAAATACAAATCTATAGTAGCCATCAAGCTAAGTCTGCAATTATTAGGCGTTGCTTTTCTATCTGTAATTACAGGCATTTTAGTGTCTTTAAAGATTATGGAAGCAGGTGGCAGACAGCTGTGAAATCTAAAGGTATTTACTGCTTAAAATACAATTTGTCCGAATTATCTCTATATCTGTGAATGCTAGGTTTCTAGACAACAGAGAAAATATTTCAATTGCTATACTTATATGAACGTGCACAATAAACATTCTTTACTACCATCTAGTGGTTATTTATGGAAATGACAAGGACCACAGGACCACATCGCTTTTTCGTTCCATCAAAACCCCAATATAGAAAGCTGCATATATATGCATTGCGGCTGGTTTGATTACAGGGCGTGGAAGAAGACTGCAGTGCAACAGAAAGGTCTCAACGTGCAGAGAAATTCAATAAGTTCTCAGGTGCTGAGAGGTGGAAGCAAGGGGAGAAAATCTTTCCTTTGGTTTTAAAGGATTATGTTGTGCTGCTAATGAAATGAGACACCTGTTCCAATTATTGATAAATATATGCAAAAAAGGTGTACATTTTCTTTAAATGGCAGTCCTGGCTCAGTAGATCAAGGGCAAACAGAAGCAATTATGTTCAAAGTGACAGAAAGACATCTGTCCTGCCCTCAAAATGAGATGACCGAGGATATTTGTCTGTTTGCCATTAGCCATTAATTCATTGGTCACATGCCAGCAGGGGTTTCAAAGCCAGAGCTTGGCAAGAATTTGCTGGAATAGGTATCGGAATCTGCTGTGTGCCACAGTGAATTACAGCATGTGAGTCATTTAAATTTAACAGACCGATGTGCTTGAATCCTCACACCTCAAACATGCTTGTTTTTCAATATTTGATGAAGAGAACTCAGGCAAGAAAAAAAAAAGATATATAATCCTTTCTAAAAACAAGTCTGTTTAGCTGAAGGTAGCTTTATAAGAAAAAGAGTGGTTTGTATAAGCAGTCTAAAGTCTACCAAGGTTTTAGACGAGGACTTCAGTTCAGAGCGGGCACTTTAGTTGTGTGCCACAATTTCAGCAATGATCACCCTACCGTAATTTTTCCGTTATTAAAACTATATACCTCATAAAATGCAAAGTTTGGAGCAGTCATGGATTCAGGTGACCATGTACGTGTTCGGTTTGTTCATAATAAAACACAGCTGATTTTGTAGAACTGAAGACTTTGTTGCTTGCAATTAAAGATGTAAAAGTAATGGCCATTCATAGATGCAAATTGTACACTTGCTAGTATTTGTTGCTAATATTGTACGTTAACTACTATGCCATCTGCTGTGCATACATAATCCTTACATCTTGGAAGTTCCAAGTTTTGTTACTGGCCTAACCTGTCATTCATATATTTTGGAAATTAAAAATATGTAAATTAAATATTTTGTCCAACTTTGGAAAGGAACTTTAATTAGTTTCTCAGGGATTAGTTCCTCCTGGAGCCGACACCTTATCGTGGTGGAGGGGTTTGCGTGTTACAGTGATCCCAGGAGCTATGTTGTCTGGGGC
>JAODJX010000001.1:37774454-37787173 GCA_026776945.1 Isichthys henryi
CTCCCTGCTGAGGCTACTGCCCCCGCGACCCGATCCCGGACCAAGCGGCAGATGATGGATGGATGGATGGATGGGATTAAGATAATTGGTAATCTCAGACTGAGCTTCCTGCATTTCATACAAGTGTATAGTTGTTAAATTAACATGTTTCCATTGGTGATAAACCCAAGAGCATAGAAACAAAGTGAACAACTCAGCTTATAATTAAGAAAAGGCTTGTTCAATTCCATGGTTTTATACTTTTTACCTCCTGATTACCACGATACAGAAAAATAAATGGGAATTATTAAACTGGCAGATATAGATTTGCTCCTACACTCTCATTTCGTTTTAAATGTCAGCAAGACCTAAACAAAACTATTGATCCCATGACAAAAGTCAATTCAAGACTGATATTAAAAAAGGAAAAAAAACTGGAAAGCTTTAATGACACGTAAAATCTTATCTGTGAAGCAGTTTGCGAAGTAAAGCTAACAGAAGGTTTATGAAAGATTAAATAGTTCATTAAATGAGTAATATTACAGGTGAACAAATAGAAATTTTCCAAAATATATATATATTTTTTTTTCATAAATACGAGTACATTTAGAAGTCTGAGAAAATGTATGTTTTTCCAATGACCTGTCTAGAGAAACAATCTTTTCTGTATCCCTCAATAGTCAACCACACTAGCTAGTGACTAGTGAATAACTGTCCTCAGAAATGGTATATATTAGCCATGCAGCATAATGAGAAACATTTCAAACAGCTATGGAAAGGTTAGGGTAGATGTAGCTATACAGTCTGTGATTAGTCACACAGCTTCTCAACACCATATTTGTGTAATGTGCAAAGATCCTTAAGTGTTACGCTGTGTAAGTAAAACGTGTCATACAAAACTTTTATATTACAATTACATATTACTGAAGGTCGAAATACATGAAATGACATACATATACCAAAGGCAATGCTGAAAGCATCTTCTACTTACCCTACTTATTTACCATTGGGATGTGTTGGAAAATGGCCCAGATCTTTATAATGTAATCGTAAATTATACATAAAGATGCACATTCTTCCAAAATGCTTGGTGGCAGATAGGGGATGAAGTCATATTCCGACAACGAGTAGCTGACAGGAGCCAACACTATGAATAATGCGCTTGGGGGTTCCTGAAATGAATTGGCAAGATCATCAATACCCACATTGTTCTAGATTAAAGCATGGATCCGGAAGTAGGACTGTTTAGTCATTTCTTACGGGTCCATTGCTTGCCTTTAATAACCCTACCGTTGTATGAATAAAGTTCTCGGAAGCATAGAACAATCATGTATGCGGGTTGCCCTTCTGACTTTTGAACGTGACAGTATGATCGCAGCTGTAGCTTTAACAAACTCAGACTTAATGTGTGGCAAACATGCAGGAGTTAAGGTATCCAGAGCATTAAAAATCAGTTCTATGTGTGTAGAGCTTGCTGATAGGCAACGTATCCATTCTCATCAGCTTGAAGAACTGGGCAGATCGTTCTCAGCTGGGAGTCACACCTTGCAGCAGTGGAAGGTTGCCAGTAATTCTACCCTTCAGCAGTTCCCTTCTGATAGAACGAGACAACGTTAATAACTTTGGAAATTGATTTTCTAAGACAACCAGCAAATCAAAGGCCATCTTTAATAGTGAGCTTTTTGACACTATGGAAAGTACACTTTATCAAGATTGGGGGAACTTGTAAGACTTGCTTATTACTCTTGTTCCTCACCACTATTATTTTAAAATTAGCAATAAATGAGTCATTTTCAAACTTAACTAAGGCAGCCATCACATCATCTGAAATATCTGGTATTGCTGGGCTGCCATTAGATGACAGGTTGTAGCATTTATGAATTTCGCATGTAGGCAATGTGTTCCCCAGTTTTATGGCCTTTGAGCAATTTGCATGCTATTATATCACTACGAGGGAACCCAATTTGAGAAGGAAGTACCTTGTCATTGCAAGTTAAAGTTTCATTTGACGGCTGGGCAGGAAACGCTCTGTAATACAGACAGGAGCGCCTGATCCATGGATATTAGTCTTTCCTTTATTAGGTCCCACAAGGTGAAGCATAATCATTTTTATGAAAGATTTCACAGAACACCTTCAATGATGCGCTTTAATGTAAAATAATCAAACGATCAAGCTAATTTCAGAACAGGCACCAGATTATATTTTAAGAGTTTAAAATGCAAGTCATTAGAAATAAACTGATGCTAACGATACCATGGGTTGAAGTCAGTTTCTGGCACTTACATAGCAAAAGATTTACAGAATTACATCCAAATATTTTTTAACTGAGAAACTGATTTGCCCATATTGCGCATCTCAATATTCTGGAGAATTATTTGAAGATACACAGTTATACAACTTAAAGGTTTTTTTTTTTTGCTTGATAGAGGAAAGAACCTCTTATGAATCATTTTCATACAATTGCAACCTTCTAGCATGTTCATCTCACCACCTTAGTAAAATGTTATCTTACACCAGCAGGGGGCGTGAAAGCATTTCTGAAGAGAGATGGAGTTTATATTAAATAACAAAAAAAATGCTCTGAGCACATTAGATGAATGACTGACCCTGTGCTCTGACCTCAAGCTTTGCTCTGACCTTTATGTGTGCATGTGTGAAAATGGACAGCAATGTGAGATAAGTGAAAACTGACACATTCCAATGTACCTGTTCTCATACAAATGATAACACAATTTCATTTCAGTTAAATCTAAATTCAATACTATGGAATAGATCCACTACAGGCATTAATAGTTAGACATTTTAAATTTTTAAGCAAAATAAAAAACCTGTTCTTATAGTAATGTAACTGTAAGATCTGGTTAGAAGGCAGCTCTGCAAGCTGAGCTAGATCTTTGGGATGATTCAGAAAATTCTGGTATCAGCACGGTAAATGCAGTCTATGTTGCTGTAGAAACTTCACTACACATCCTCAGAAACACAATGAGCCATCTCCTGATGAATTATAGATAAGCTGGAATCTTGCTATGGGGTATTAAAGGGTAACATTACATGACATATGGAGACACCGGTACAGCCATAGGTAAGTGATCTAAATGTGAACACCTTTCAAAGATAGATGGCAATATTTCTTAAGAAATCAGGAGCCTATTTTTGGTTTCCACCAAGATATGGGCTCTAGAAATTCGAGGCCATTGACTGAATGTGATATACAGCAATTTAACATTTTTAAAATTACCATTCCTGCAGCTACTAATCTGTAACACTGTTATCCCACAAATAAGAAATCACTGTCTTAAATAAGTAAATGATGCTTCCATGGAGGATTATTACCATTAAATTAAATTAAACAGCACTGTCTCGCTATGTTAGCAATGTTGAGGTAGGAACTCTGATCAATCATATTAACTGTTACTGATGCGTGTTCCTGCACAGTACATTTGGGTAGCTGTCATTGGCCCTGCTTTCACTCTGCCTCTGGCTCTCAGACTCCCAGCTGGTGAGATGGTCTTGCCATCAGTGACGGAGGGGTGTCATGCAGAGCATTGAACCACTGGAGTCCTGTGATCATTGCTGCAATTGTGAAGTGAGCCAGCTCTGAACTGAAGTCCTTGTCAGAAAATGAATCCTCTGGAAACAAGGTAAACGGGGCCCGAGGCAAGGCCACACCCATCCACTGCTTTCCACTGGGGCTAGATGAGAACAGCCCCATTATCTCAGCTGAACTGAACTGACAGCTGACTTCGGTCCCCATGTGATTAGTGAATGAGGAGGAGCAGGCAGATGAGCGGCGATGCGGCAGAACGAAGAGAGGTGAATGAAAGATGTGTTTTGAAAGTCGCCTTCAGATTCTCTCTCCCTCTCTCACTGCTTATTCCTAAAAAGATGTATGAATGACTGAAAAGGATTTCACATCTGGGGTATTTGTTTGCAGAGCAAGAAATTAATTGTTTTGGGACATTCTGTTTGTGTTTTTGTTCTTTATTCATATAACTTAATAATGAGATGCTTTAATGAAGTGAGATCTCACACAGAGATGTACAGCATCAGTAATGTGAACAATCTGTTTGTGGCATGGGGACACCATATAAACTAGATGTTTAGTCTTTTCTGATGATGGGCAGTTGGAGACACTTTTTAAGTAACGTCATATTGAAACATCCATAATGAGTGTTCTCAGTTTTGTATGATCCATGCATATACACAAGCCACCAGTGACCTTTGTCTAAAAAAAACTGCTTTTCAGGTTGGAATGTAAACGCTCCACAGCTCCACGAGAGAAGGATGTTTCATGCAGCATTTCCTACTTCTGAAACTGGTTTGAGAGATCTGTAATTACAAAGATGTCCTCATTTCCATTATAGTCAGCTTAGGAGAAAGTGTCCGAGACTAAAAAAGGCTGGTAAACCTTGGCCTAAACACTTGAAAGCGAGAAAAACATCTTCATTTGTTCACCTTTGGCATTTGCAGACATTTAAGCAATCATACATTCAAATCTCTGGAACATCCCTCCCAAAAGTTCAACAATAATCCATAATTCTGGTAGACAGAGTTGTAGTGCTTTGGCAAGGACATCAAAAGGTTTGGGCAGATTTGACCTTTCCATATTGGTAGATTTTTACCTATTGTATCAAACTTTTCTGAATACTTAGCCATGGGCCATTGAATCAAATTGCTCTTTGTATATCTGGGGAGGGTCGTAGTTGCTTCTGGAGATTAATTTGTTTCACTACCCCAGCCAGTCTACAATGCATGTACCTATCTGACCTTATAACATTCCCCACCAGTGTCTAGCAAATCAGGCTTTTGCCTTATTCAGCAGATCACTAATAGTCACATAGTCATTGCAAGGCTCCCTGCCTCAAGGTACTTTACTTTTGGCTGCTGACATGGGTTTTCTTCTGCTCCGTTGTGGTGTTTGGTGAGGTGTTTCGCCTCAAAATCAAAGACTTCCGACTGAATAAAACAAACAATGTCACTACATCCTTTCAATCAGTAACAGTTGTCTGTCCAAACTTTGAATTTTATAAGCATCACCTGCTAATGATATTCATACCTTATAGGTTTGGTATCATAGCAGGATCCTTAAACTTCATTGTCACCTAAACAAATCATCTAGGTAAGGTTTATATCAGTTATCGTTTGTCTAAGTCATTGACAGTGCTTACATGACGCTACTTACACATGTCAGGTGCTTACATGTACTCATTTGTAGAGCAAACTTGAACATCGATGTATGCATTTTTGCATATGAAAATAACAGTGTTGACAGGGGGATCAGTTTCCAGCAAACAACTGCCAAATCTCCAGTTCTTGAATAAAGTTTATTTTTTTTGTATTGAGTATCTCTTTGGTCGGATATCATATACTGTCAATAGTTCTTCACACATCACTATTTGGTACAAACTGGTGTGTTAGTGAAATTAGCCACAGGCATGTGGTCCTAACCCTGTACACCTTTAATATGCAAGTCACTCATCCTTTATCCCACATAGTTCTAGTAACAGTAATTTTGTATCCAGCCTTGACCTTTTGCAGAACAAGATCTTCTACCAACCTTATTGCCTCCCCAATGGCTTTCTCGTGTTCAGCAACCATTCTAAAACACACTGCATAGTGACAGGTCGTTTCTCTTGTATACCAATGTGAGAATACCTGAGGTTGTTGTCCTCTAAGGATGAGGTAATGGCCTTCACTGAGAGTTGACAAAGACTTTTCTTGCACAAACTGCAAAGCACTCTTCTGAAGGAGGCATCACTAATTACTCCTGTGAACTGATCCCTGGTGACAAGTCTTTTCATTTCTGATTGTTTTAACACAGTATGTGGTTGTTTTACTGTCTGAGGAGTGCTCTGAAAACTCTTCCTTTGGGCCCACTTATGACCACAGAAAGTTATGAATAAGAGCAGCTCAAGACCCATTGCGCAGTTGAAGAGAAAGGTGTGTAGCTTCTCTAAATGCTACATTTCTGTATCTGAACTAGCTAACTAGGCTGGCCAGCCACATGAACTTATAAACACAGTCTAATTGGCCCACAGTGGTTGTCTCCCTATTCTAAGACCCCTAGTACCTCTTTGATGTAGGTGCTAATCAGCAAGCTATTTTCACTCAATCAGTGTTAAAGGGTTAAATATGATGTTCTCTAAGTACATACATTTCTGACAGTGTTGACACTGTATAAAGCCTTAATTGCTGCCGTTACCTTCTAATGATCCCTACTGAGCACCTGAATTCGAGGGTGAATCTCTGGATTACTCTCATCATCATCATTGCCATTACCATTTGTACTCTCTTCATTAAACCCTCATAACATGTGGAGTAGAAAATGAACATAATAATGTCTTTATACATCTCTATGAATGTTGCATGTTCAGCTCAAAGCCAGGTATGAAAATGAAAGGGAAATAGCATTCATAGTACTGCAGACCATTTAAAGCACATGAATAAAAGAATTACAATATCCAAATAACTTGACATTTTTGCTTGTCATGCTGTCTTGCTTGATATATGAATGTATTGTAACAAACGTTTTAACAAAGCCTTGAAAAGCAAAAATTTAACGGAATGCCTGTTGTACCCTTGGGAAAGGTACTTATCCTGAATAGCTGAAATACAGTGCATACATTGCTCTAATTTAAAACATTTTAGAGAAAAGGTCTATTATAAAAGCACTGGCAAAACACGCAGGACTGTGTTGTGGCCTTTTCACGCTTGACAGACATTCCCTTCAGCAACAGTGACGTGGCCTCCAGCATGTTGTAGAGAATGAACTGTTCGGATTTTTCCCAGTGGCAGCAGAATAGTGGTAGCTGTGGTCAGTCAGTGCACCCATTTAATGTAACCTCACTTACCATACTGGGGTTTCTTACTCATTCTTTCAAAAATACAAAGAGAGCTAAAAAAAGTCCACTTTAATAAATAGGTCCCACAGTGTACAGTTTTTTTTAAGTTACTCTTTCATGAAGCTTGAGAGACTGACACATTTCAGCGGCTCTTGGAGTAACCTCTAGTGATCCATTTGTCTGAGATGGAAGAAGAGAGGAACTCAGAGAGCTCAGCGGAAAAGTAAAAAAAAAAACCCATCTAGAATGATGTTTCAGAAACACTTTGACATTCAAATGCTTATCAAAGTTAAGGATTTATTTATGGTCTGCAAAGTTTGTTGAAAATGCGCCAACCTTAAACATATCTTGGCCGTAAAATAAATTTCTGTGATATTATGTCTGTCTTGGGGATGCCACTGTGTGAAAGCTAGCAATTTGGCAGAGCTCCTTAATTCAGGTATATCCTTGGATTCTAGTAAAAATGCTGTAGAAACAAGACCTGATATGAATGCTCATCCATCCATTTTCAATACCTGCTTACTTTATGCAGGGTCATGTGGGCCCAGAGTATATCCCAGAATGAAAGAGTACAAGGCAGGGAATAACCCAGGATGGGGTGCCAACTGACTGCAGGGCACTCACACACACACACACACACACACACACACACACACACACACACACACACACACACACACACACACACACACACACACGCACACACACACAGGCACACACACACTCACACACAAACACGCACACACTGCAGTTCACCTTAGCATACTTTTTGAAAAAATAGAGACCCTGGAAGAATCCCCATGACAGCATGGGGAGATCATGCAAGCTCCACAGATATACAGCCAGAGACTCAAACCCTGTTCCCCCAGGAGTGAGGCAACAGTGCTAATCATCGTGCCACCGAAAATCCCATACCAACAAATGAGAGCTGATTTTGTTCATCATTTTGTTATGAAACAGACTGACAAGTGTAATATGGTCAAGTTTTTATTTTTTGTTTTTATTAATTCATTCTTCAACATTGTGTTTTAATCTTGTACAGTTACTGGTTTATCCGACATGTGAGATGTTGTGTAATCCTACAATGTTTTGATAAATGTATCTTTCACAAATATATAAGATTCAGATATATTATAATGTATACAGTTTGGTACATCCATATTTCAAGACTCCCGTGATTTTTTGGTTTCTCTAGTGCAATTTGTGTTAATACGTAGCTGTGAAGATACTAGTAATTCTGGTACAGTAAAACTTTGGATTGCGAATAACTTGGTTTGCGGGTGTTTTGCAAGATGAGCAAAATTTTTAAATAAATTTTAACTTGATAAACGAGCAAGGTCTTGCAATACGTTTATTACGTATACGCTTTGTCTGCCAATTGTCATGTGATCGCAACTGAGTCGATGGTTCGTCTCTTGTTCTCGCTGCGGGATTGTGGGTAATCGTTTCCCATGCTCGGTTATAGTCAGCGTGCCTCACTCGTATAGTCGAAATTTAGTAGAAAAGTACCACCCGAATAAGGGCGTAGCAGTGCAAGTGATAAATCTGTTTAATGGCAATGTAATGTCAACATTTCCGAAATCGAAAAGGAGGCAAAAACGGCTGTCACTGGATAGGTTCCTTGTTAAAGTTGCACAAAAAGAAAAATATCCCAATGAGCCAACAGATAGCAGTGATTCCGTTACTTATAGTGAAAGTCATCCTAAAAAACAACCCTCCTCTTGTCCTCTTTCCCATCTCCCTCACACCATCCACGATTCTTTTCAAAGGTAAAGTGCAGGTTAATTTGTTTTATGTATTTTCACTTTATATTTTCTATTAATAATTTTTATATTAATATTTTTGGGTTGTGGAACGAATCATCTGAGTTTCCATTATTTCTAATGGGAAAATTCGCTTTGATATACGAGTGCTTTGGATTACGAGCACGTTTCTGGAACGAATTATGTTCGCAATCCGAGGTTTTACTGTATTTGGTCTTTAAACTTTAAAGTTTGACAATGTTTTTGTCAATAGTTACAACCATACAATATTTATGGATTAAAATGGAAATAAGGCTCCAGACTTGGCCATGACCCTGACCAGGATAAGTGCTTAGGAGAAGGATGGATTGATTGGTTGAAAAAACATGATGGAAATTCTTTCTGAAGCCCTGCTGTTATATCGCACTCCTGCCATTTTCATTTATTGTGCAGCGCTACATGAGACATGTACCTGGCAAACATCCACATCTTTGAAGCCCAGTAAAGTTTTTTGACTCTAAGCTGTTCACAAATGTAGGAATTATGCCTACCCTTGCACACGTACCTTATTCTGCTTCCTAAGTGAATCCCCAGATAAAGATATGAAACTAGCTGACCCATTGAGCTAGCAATGAAGTTGGAATTTTTCATACAATGTCACTGTATTGTCCATAATGAAAGAAAACCCTTGTCTCTCACCCTTCTGCTTTGTTACATCAATCAGCACTGTTGACTGAGAACTTAGGTAGCAAGTGATGGTGAATTCTAGAAGACTCCGTGTTGATCCTTACAAGTTGCAGTTTGCTACCAGCTGCAGCTTTGATCAGCTGTTTCCTGGAGCGAGACTTATTTTTTAAGAAATCCTCTGTAGTCCATTGACAAATCAACATATTGTTTTCTCTCCCTATGTCCCTAAAGTGATCCGAGTAAGGAAATGAGAAAACTAATATAACTCATCAATTATACTAAGTGACTGGGCTGTCTAATTAGTCACTGAGCTGCGTGCCTTGTGCGGCCTCAGGCTGGTAGTCATTTCTAACTGGCATGAAAAGCCGTTTCATGTTGACCAAGATGCACTGGAAGCTCCTGTCTGACTGTAGGGCAGGAGCAAGACTGTGGAGACTTGAAAGCTGCCTCTTCACTGTGTGATCACCCTCTCTCTCCCTTTACTAATCAAGTATCTGACTCTTTAGCATCAATATGTCTATTTAGATATCACAAATGGTCTCTTTGCATGCTTCTGTATTCCTTTAAACTCATTTAATGTGGTTTTTGACTCAGTTACTGATTCAGGCCATGATTTAACAGCAAGCTGAAACATTACAGCGATGTTTTATTCTTAAAGAGGCAGTACACCAAATCAGTATGATCTGACATGATAGATTGTGTTCATTGGAGAGCAGATATATGTTATGAACAAATTCTAGGTAGTAGTAATGTTTTTGAAGAAGAAAAATATGTTTTAGAGGCTGCAGGTCAAATCACATTACTAATTGCATGTCATGAAAATGCTGCACTGTTTCATGCCATACAGCCGGGACCAAAAGGTTCGAGAATGACACAGAAATTGATTTTCACAAAGTTGCCGCCTCAGTTTTTTTGACGGCAATTTGCATATATTCCAGAATGTTATGAAGAGTGATCAGATGAATTGCAATTAATTGCAAAGTCCCTCTTTGCTATGAAAATTAACTTAATCTCAACACAAGTGAGAGTGTTTATGAGGACAAGGCTGGAGATCACTCTGTCATGCTGATTGAGTTGGAATAGCAGACTGGCTGCTTTAAAAGGAGGGTGGTGCTTGAAATTATTGTTCTTCCTCTGTTAACATGGTTACCTGCAAGGAAACATATGCAAGGCTTCACATGCAAGGGTATTGCTGCTAGTACGATTGCAGTTAAATCAACCATTTATCGGATCATCAACAACTTCAAAGAGAGAGAGAGGTTCAATTGTTGTGAAGAAGGTTTCAAGGCACCCAAGAATGTCCAGCAAGCCCCAGAACCGTTTCCTAAAGTTGATTCAGCTGTGGGATCAGGACACCACAAGTGCAGAGCTTGCTCAGGAATGGCAGCAGGCAGGTGTGAGTGCATCTGCACACACAGTGAGGGAAAGACTTTTGGAGAATGGCCTGGTGTCAAGAAGGGCAGCAAAGAAGTTACTTCTCTCCAAGAACAACATCAGGAACAGACTGATATTTGCAAAAAATACAGGGATTGGACTGCTGAGGACTGGGGGTAAAGTCATTTCCTCTGATGAACCCGCTTTACGATTGTTTGGGGCATCCAGAAAAAGATTGCCCAGAGAAGAAAAGGCGAGCACTACCATCAGTCCTATGTCATGCCAACAGTAAAGCATCCTGAAACCATATATGTGTGGGGTTGCTTCTGAGCCAAGGGAGTGGGCTCACTCACAATTTTGCATAAGAACACAGCCATGAGTAAAGAATGGTACCAAAACATCCTCCCAGAGGAACTTCTCCCAATCATCCAAAAACAGTTTGATGATGAACGATACTTTTTCCAGCATGATGGAGCACCGTGCTATAAAGCAAGCGTGATATTGTAGTGGATCGGCGAACAAATCATTGATATTTTAGGTCCATGGCCAGGAAACTCCCCAGGCCTTAATCCCATTGAGAACTTGCGGTCAATCCTCAGGAGGCGGGGGGACAAACAAAAACGCAAAAATTCTGACAAACTCCAAGCATTGATTATGCAATAATTGGCTGGCATCAGTCAGGATTTTGCCCAAAAGTTGATTGACATTGTCAGGATCTCCGGGTAAGCGACGGGCAGGCAAGTGGGCAGGAAGCAGGCAAGGAGGTGAAATATGGGGAAAACTGGGAATTTATTATAGGAGCGGGATAGAACAGAACAAAACACTGGCACTGACATTGACTAACATCAATCACAGACAAAAACCAGGGCAAGACGTGGACTCAAATAGACAAGACTGGGCGAAAATAATCGGACACAGCTGGGCAAGATCAGGGAAGCACACGTGGATAATCAGGGTGCGTGGCACACACGAGGATCATACGAGCCGGGCATGACAGACAGCAGCCAGGGTGAAGTACAGAGGTCTTGAAAAAGAAGGGCCTGCATTGCAAATATTGACTCTTTGAATAAACTTAATGTAATTGTCAATAAAAGCCTTTGACACTTATGAAATGCTTGTAATTATACTTCAATATATCATAGGAACATCTGGCAAAAGATCGACAAACACTGAAGCAACAAACTTTATGAAAACCGATACTTGTTTCATTCTCAAAACTTTTGGCCTGTACAGTTCAGTAAGAATCAAAAAATATACTATGCATAATCACTAGTAATGTTACCCTTTTCTATTTTAGCCTTTCTATGGTGTTAGGGTCGGCACCGACCCGTTTGTAAGTTTAAAATGCATAAAAGCACCACATAAATTTGTTTACTGCATCAAAGCTTTCTGACTCTTAAATAGGTGCCTCTATTTAAACAAACAAAAAAAAAATCATTAAATTATAAATGCCCTGGTCAGCATTATAACAGCTCTGGTGTTGGGGTCAGTACTGACCCCTTTTTAAGTTTAAAATGCATAAAAGCACCACATAAATTTGTGTACTGCATCAGGAACCTCTATTTAAACAAAATAAATAAAAGAAAACATGTTTTTCACTAGGCATGCCCAGACATGTAAGACAAGATAAGACCAGTTCAGTTCTCTTCAGGTTTATTTTACCATTATATTTTTTATTGAAAACGAGAGATATGCTGTCAAAAGAAAGGTCCAGAAAGCCACACCAAAAATATTAAAACCAATCTTTTTAAGGATAAGGAAGCTTAACAAGGTAAGCAAGAGGTAAGAAACAAATTTCATGATAAATTATTCTTCTGAGGGTATTTTATGGCTGATTTAAGACATGGGTCGACACCGACCCATTTAACATAAGAGATAGGAACAGAAAGCTAACATAGGACAAAGGTTAGGAAGCTTGTACATTAGAGATGAATAAATGTTATTTTTAACAGATATGCTTCAAGGAGGGGCGGCATGGTGGTGCAGTGGTTAGCACTGTTGCCTCAAACCGCTGGGACCTGGTTCGAGTCTCCGCCTGGGTCACATGTGTGCGGAGTTTGCATGTTCTCCCCATGTCGTCGTGGGGTTTCCTCC
>JAODJX010000001.1:37820763-37836325 GCA_026776945.1 Isichthys henryi
CTTGCATCGCACCCGACCCCTATGGCCCCTCCCATGGGTGGTGAGCCCATTGGAGGGGGGACCCACGTGCCTTGTTCGGGCATGAGTGTAGGCCTGGCCACCAGGCGCTCGCCCTCGAGCCCCACCCTCAGGCCTGGCTCCGGGGGGGGGGCGGTGACCCGCGTCCGGGCAAGGGAAATCGTGGGTCCAAAATCTTTTTCTTCATTGGAGTCTTCTGAGCCGCACTTCCTCTGGTTCCTCACCCAGGACCTATTTGCCTTGGGAGACCCTACCAGGGACATAAAGCCGCAGACAACATAGCTCCTGAGATCACTGGAACACGCAAACCCCTCCACCACGATAAGGTGTCAGCTCCCGGAGATCATTTTTGATCATTTGTATATTTGTAAAAAAAAAGTTTATCAAAATGTTTCATTGTATTCTTGTCTTCACTCTCCCTATCAAAGTAGTACATTAATGCATATTGCACAGTAGTTCCCTCAGCGTCCCATACTTATTTTATGTGCATTTACGCTGATTTGACAAGAGATTACTATGCATTTTAACCTTTATATGCAAATTCATACTACATTTGCGGTATAAAGGTTAAAACATACAGTAATTTCTTGCCATAGCAGCACAACATATAAAGCTAAAAATAATGTAAACATTTGCAGTAAATTCAAAAAAGTCTTGTGTTCATCGCATCCATTTTTCTCTTTACTTACGAAATGGTACCCCTCCCACAGCAACACGTACACACTTACGTCATCTGTCTACTCTTTCGACACCAATTGCAGAGTGAATACTAGGTGGATTTTGGTGGGGCCAATGTGAGCTCCAGGACAGCTCCAGCCAAGCATCGGCACCAGCGCCGGCTCTGTCGAGGGCTTGGTGTGAAAGGGGTAAGTGTCATGTGCAGGAAGCGAGGGAGCCGAAGGCAGGCGTGAGGGTCAAACAAAGGGGCTTTTCTGGAGTTAAGAAACTAATAACAGAACTAGGGAGCACAGGACTGGGAGGCACTTTTACACAAAGACTAATAAGGTATGAGAACAAGAGGCAGTTGGAGTGAATCACAGGAAGGCAAGAACAAGAGGAAAGACTAATGTAAATCAGGCGTGGCTGCTTAGCGTCATGCTAAGCATGACGGTATTGGCATTTGGGAAAGGCAACAGGAGGATCGGCTGGGCAGGGCGTGACAGAAAGAGCGTTCTATTGAGACTATCACCTTTTTAAATAAACTTTAATTATTTGGAACAAAGTCTTTATGGTTACACCACACAGACATTTTTGCCATCATCCCCTAAATATTCCCTCAAAATTGATTAAAACTGGAAATTTTAGACAACGTCCAAAATGATGTATGCATGCAAGTAATTTATACGTTTATTTTCAAATCATAATGCTTTCAATTTTAATTAAATCACATGGACACGAAAAAAATTATTGGCACATCATTGGCTCAAGTACATATTCTGCATACAAAGAAACATTTTCCTATTGCAAACATTTGTATCACGGAAGAACATGACATTGGGGAAGAAATTTCAGAAATCTGTAGATAAACATCAACTGTAAGATGACATAGTTCATTGTAGCTCAGTGTATAGTTATAATAATTAAAGTTTCCAATCCTGATGACCTGTACTGTCTATGTAAGCATTAACACTAAGCTGTTGTATTAAGCCTGTGAGTAACTGAATAAGGCAAGTCTCTTGTCAGTGCTACTGGATAGTTAGAAAGTTTCAGCCAGCCTGTGTATAATTACTTTTGAAACAATTACAGTAAATTACTGAATATTAATGCATACATAATGCATTACCACCTGTATATTAATGAATACCACTTGTATCTTATACTAAAACCTGTAACTCTAAATTGGATAAACAGTTACTGAGAGTGAATGAATTATTGGATTGACAGTATCAAGCATTACTGTGTAATGAAATGAAAATACAAGAGATAATTTAATGCTCTATATTAACCTGCTCTCTAAATCTGATTGAAATTTGTGCATAACATATTGCATTATTACAAATAAAAAATTCTTAGGATAAAGATGGGAAGTGCCATGGTCCTTGGGGCTTAAGGACATCTGCTAGCAATTACAAACAAAAACAGGCTAAGCAGGATTGGCAGCTCTCCTAACAGATTCTTGAATGATCGAAACACGCTAGCTGTCTGTGAAGTTGCCCAAGCACAGCTACATACATGAATGTGCCTACATATAATAAACCATTTTACTTAGTGTCAAATCAAAGTGCTAGATAAAACTTGAGCTAAGTGAGGGAATCAATTCATCACTATCAGAAAGGGGGTGTTTACTGAAACATTCTGAAGGTTTCACGTCAGTTCTTATTATGTCCTACTATGTCCTATGTCCAGTGTCCTAGACACCATTCTAAGGATCTCACACCATGAGCTGAAGATACAAACAGGCAGCCCATCAACATCTCCCGTACACTGTCATTCATCACAATTCCAAAATTGTTATTCAGGAAAATGTGTTATCCCAATGATGCAGAAATCTGGGCTTCAAGAACGGGATAGAAACTTCTCACTTCTCATTTACAATTAATTGCCTGAAGTTGTTTTTTGCCAAGTGGGACAGAATTTAGAAATTAAAAGATATGTCAGGCTTCATTAACATTTGTCTTATGCAACTACCCTCAAAATCATTAACAGCAAGAATGAAGAAATGCTGTAATGTGGATATAACGCTGATGGAAAAAAAAATCTGGATTCTTTAACAGATTACAAAAAGCAACTGTGAAAGAAGAGAGACAGACACAAGCACGTATAAATACACTCAGCGATCCATCAATCGGCACCGCTGATCCTGGGCAGGGTCACAGGGAGATCTGGACACTATCCCAGGCAACCTTAGGCAAAAAGCAGGGGTACACTCTATTCAGGATGCCTCTGTAAAAATACATATAAAAATACATTTACAAACGCATATTTGAATCACTAATGACAAGACTGAAGCAGGCTTATTTTGGACATATTCTGAAAAGTCCCAGTGTGTTGGAAGAGACCAAAATAAAAAGATGGCCAGCACCACGAGGGATGGACCCAATAAACTTCCTACTAGCAGTACAGGATCTAGGATAACCTGGAGCCTCTCGTGGAAAGAACATGGTACAAAGACCTTGGATGGGATGCCGGGTCGTCGCAGGGTTTAGCAGTCATATGGATATGGAAAACCTTTAAATACAGTATAATTAAAATAACTGAAATGTAGATATACAGTAGAGCTTCAGCAGCATAAAAATGTTTAGCTCATTGCTTTATTTATTTATTGCAAAAATACAGCAAAATACAAAAGCTTCAAAAGAGTAACATATGTTACCTTTTATGTATTTCCTACTTTAGTTGTTTATTTAGTCTATTGTAACGTTTGGCATTAAATTTAAATGTGTTTATTTATGCATTGCATGTAACTTTAGGCACAATTTAAACGTAACAAGACTAGAGGACATAAACAGATACTACACAGTCTAGAACAAATCACTAACAAGGAACACAGAAAATATATCAAATAGCCCAGCGTTGAATCAGGAATAAAGTGCAAAAGATTTGCTCAGATAATGTAAACATAAAACAGTGCAAATGGAATATTTCAGAAGACAAATAGCATGTCACTGATTAGAGGAGGAAGAGTTGCAAATTTATAGATAAGTAGCCTTGTAACATTGGGGTAGAAGATATTGTTAAATTGTCAGGTTTTGGACTTGAGTGATATGACTCAAACACCTGAAGGGAGCAGCTGAAATAAGCCATGCACAGGTATGAAAGATTCTATTGACAACTTTAGTGTTATGTTACCCAGATAATAGAGAACATTCCCAGAACTTTAGTCAATGTTATGTGATGGTCTGCTCAAGGTTGGCAAAGGACATTTTGACTATAACATTACAATGGAACCTTCTTTCCACATTTTACATTTGAACAAAGCTTCAGTCAATGTCAGCATGATAAAATTACTATCTGAACAATTATTTTAACAGAATCAATGTTGAAAAATATTGTTTCATAATAAAATAATATTTCATGAAAGTTCTGTGTACTGTAGTGCTCATTTATACTACAAACACACTGTCCAGACTTGAACCTTTGATGTGTAAAGCGACAATATTTAAATTACTTTGGGTGATTAATAAGTTGCAGTTTGAAGTTTTGAGCAAAGTCACCTGCTTCAATTTGCTGATCATGTGTAATACTGCAATTATATGATGGAAAACAGCTACAAGACAAATTACAGAGAAGGTGAAAGTCTTTAGAAGCTGTTCTTCAGGAAATTCAGAGCACCTGCAAAGCAATCCTGTTTTTGCCATGACATATATCTGCCACAGTGACGCACCAAGACAGTGAAATTCATTGGCCTTGCTTTTTTTATTCACACTACAGGTGAACTTGGAATGAACTGGCATCGTTCACCCTCAAGGACATAACGCAAAATGACATTCATGTATTATATGAGAAGCCAGTGCTGCAGCACTTTTGGTGGTTGGTGCAATTATCTGTAGCAGCAAGGAAAGTCCAAAGAAACACAGCTTGTGCTGAATACTGAGCAGATCTGTGAAAATGCTGCAGTTAAGCCCCCCAAAGTAATGGACACATCTTTCCATATTATGGTCTGATCTGACAGTGATATTTGCCTGAGTGAGAGGTTAAGATCAGTGCTGCGTCCCACAGATGAATCCTCTCCAGTATGTAGCAGAATTCAGTGTGACGGAAAAAAAAGTGGTGCCGCAGTTGCCATGGAAACTGCCTGTCGTCACGTATTTTTATTTTTTTCATTCTCATATTAACACATTAACACATTTCTGTATCTGGTGGTATGATAATTAAATAAATGATTGGATAAATGAATGGATGGATAGATAAGATAAATAAAGTTGCAAACTTTGAACAATTTCTTTTGCTTATTTCTACAGCAAAAACATTTATTGCTTGGAAAACTGTCATGTAGAGTATGTAAATTACTATTATATTACTTTTAGCTGAAAAAAAAAAAAATAATAATAATAATTAATTATTATAACACGGATTGACCAATGATTTGTTTTCTTCCAAGATGTGAAATAAAAATTTCCCACTGTAAAACATGAAGAATTGCATAACACTGAAGTCTGACTAGATGCATTCGCAAACTGACATGGCACACATTATGAGAGGCTGTAGGAAGCGTGTTCAGTGAAGTAGACATGGACAAATTAAGCTTTTTATGACTCTTTGATATTTCGCTGTATGTAAAAGAAATACATGTATAATCTTTACAAAAAGTATTAAATCTTTTTTCCAGTATACAATCTTCAGGGCTTTCAGAATGGTGAAATGGCACCAGCACCATGTGTCAAAACGCAGCTATAGCAGGTCTTCTACCCTGACATGCATCACTTTCATTCCTTAAGACATAATCACTGTGCTGCTCATTAGGTTTTTGCAGAGTCACGAAGTAGCACAATTAGGCAATTGTTAGCTGTAGAAGTACACAGCCATTGATATTGGGGGCCAATTAAGCATCACTTATTACTAAACAGCAAGGAATGGAGTATTATAATTGTGTAGTTTCACTCACTTTCCCAGGCGAATCTTTTCATGGAAGCCCCATTGCACAATATTATACAATAAAATGAATCCCTGAGTAAACTTGTGGTTTCAACATAGGTGCACTTTTTCCATCTAAACCTAAATCATCAGTACCCCTAAAATATGTATATACTGAATGGAAAAAGAAGTCAAAGAACAAATAGCATAGTCTGCTAAAGATAAGCAAAAAATAAAACTGTCTCTTTCACATTGGTACCTGGCAAGCTGTAGACCTTCTTGAACCAACAAACAGCAATGGAATTGGAAAAACCTTCGGAGCACTAGAAGTAACAACTGCAATATTTACGGTTGCTCATTTTGCTTCATGCAGGATAATGCAGGGTGAGATGTGACATTTTTTACTTGGACAAAGTAGAGGCTTTGCTTTATGTTTAAAAATCAGCTGTTGTGCCTAGAAGAGCAGTTTCTTGGAGTTTGGGGGCCTTTGAATCCCTTGTTCACCCACATTTGCTCGAACCAACCATAACTTTGACTTCTTTCAAGAAAATGTTTCAAAACACCTTTTCTCTTTGTGTCCATCTAATTTATTATTTAGAATTTAAAGATTTAAAAAAAAAACCTGTGAAAAAACAATGCATTTTATAAGCATAAGTATGACTCGTAGGGCTGGGTATTGGCACAGATGCCCCGATTTAATTCAATTCTGATAAATATCCGATAGGAATGAGATATGAAACACTATATAGCAGCCTTACATATTTGGAGAGCTGTTTAAAAAGCTTTAAATGGAACGACAGAGTCATTAGAAGCAAATTATGAAAACCATTAAAGGCCAAAGGCTTGTATACCATGATATTTCAATTTGAGGAACATATGAATATAGTTCCTCAAAACCAGAACTAACCTCTCTAGGCACTTTCATACCGCTGGAATTTTTTCCTGGAACTGGAACCTTTTTCCTGAACCAGGGACTTTTCTTATGTTCATACCACAGGAACTTGACCCAATTGTAATTCCTCAGAGGCAGTTCCAGAACCTTTTCAGTACCTACTCTAGGTACTTTTCATTTGAACACAAAGTACGAGGGAGGTCCTTACAGATAGCTTGCTGATTGGTTGAAAGCACCAGCACTAACTTGGAAGTTATGCCAATGAGTAGAAAAAGCGATGTAGTGGAGCAAAAACTGAGCAGATGTAATTATTTTTTTGTACCCCAATTACATAAATGCATCAATTAATGCATTTTTCATTGTGTCTCCATATTTTTGCATTGCAAAATTTGATCGCTAACCATTATACTTTTGTCTAATATTACTGGTGTTGGTGGTGAAACTTGGCAACACTTATTGGCAGGATAACATTACATAAAATTTGTGTCACAGTATAATTTGAACCATGGACGTTTCTCTTTAAAATTTCAATGTGAATGCTTCTGTACAAATGTAACATTTTTTTCAAATAAGATGCATCTTATTGGTTGCATTTGAACTTTGAAGCAGGACGTCTTACAGCACTGTGATAAATTTTGAGGCATTTTGATAAGTGGTCTTGACTGTTCTTGAAATAAAACCTTGAGTCCTCTATGTCTGAGACTGAGACAAGGTCGAGTCAAAATAAATTTGATTCTGAGACGAGACCAAGACCACAAAAAAGTGGTCACGAGACCACCCCCGGTCTTGAGTACTACAACACTAGTTTGTGCAAAACAATTGAATGTGCCAGCATTGAAAGCCAAATACAAAAGAAACTAAAACTAACTAAAAATATATATTTCAAAATGAAAACTAAGTAAAAGCAAGCCAAATACAAAACACATATAAGTCCAGTTCACATGTCAAAACAGACAATTAACTGTAATCAGCCGTTTTTTTTTAATTTATGTGAGTTCATGAGATGTGACTTAATGGTCTATAATTGATAAGGCTGCAGGTATGGCCGATGGTCTGAAGTCCTTTATTACTTGAATAGTTTAATGCTTTATCATGGTTGGCTCAAATCCTGTAGTGAGAGAGAAAGTAGCATCACCTATATGATAAAAGGATCAATGCAAGTAAAATTCAGCAAAAATGTTTTCAAAGTCAATGCACAAAATAACTAAATCAATCTTGGAGTTTTGTGAATCGATACTGAATCATCAAAACCAGTATCGCGATTAATCCTAAAATTAATATTTTTTCCTACCCCTAATAACTAGCAATGGTACCCCTACAGTATGTAATACCATGAAGGCCCACCTTCAGTCTCAAGAACTTTTCAAGGGTAAATGAGTTATAAACGTATTTTCATACTTGAGGCCTCCTTATTAGTTTTAAGAGGTGCGGCCAATCCTCTTTGACCATTTTCCTTAACAAGATAATTTTACCCACAAATCAGCTTTTTTCAAATATGCCATTCTGAGTAAATTCTACATAATGTAGTGTGTACAGGAGGGTGGCTATTTCTGAGATACTGGAATCACTATGTCTGGTACCAACATTCACGCCCTGTTCAAATTCACCTAAATATACATTAATACATTAAGTTTCAGCCGCACGATTCCCTAACTGCATTTGTATTAACAAAATTAAATATATATTTTTTATTTATAACAAATTCCTAATAAGATCTTAGTAAAATACATATTTGAATATTAAATTTAATATCTATCTATGAATTGAGATTGTGGTGACCTGAAATCAGGGTGTTTTATTATCATACTTCAAGGCAAACAGTTTTTCTTTTAATACAAATGGGATCATTTTGTGTTTATTCGTATGTTGTGTTTGTTCAGAAACACAACACAGATGTAAATATAGCTGCTACCCAAACTCAAAGGAAAACATAACAAAGACGGGAGGCTGTTCAGCATAATGTTTTATTCATTTTGTACAGTGTTTCTGTCTTAATGTGGCAAAGCCCATCGGACACCATGAAAGGGCTGCGTAAACAAGGACTTTGTCACAACAAAACTTTGTGTCTGTGCGCCACAGAAGACAAGCAACATACAAGTGATGTCCTCCAAGAACGTGAGCTATCTGTAAAATCTAAGTCTACACTCTTAGTAAATAAAAGGTCTACTTACTGACTGTCGCTCATCATCTAATCTTGGATTAAGTGATTCTTTGCAAGAACATGTCCGTAACTCAGTTGCCGAAATGTAACCTGGAGACAGCTATTTAGGGAGGATTTAACATCGATGCCTATTTTGAACCTGCCACTTTACAGCCATAGAAACGAGAAGTGTGTCTCTGTGCTTTTATTGAAGGAACTTGAGGTCAGTGCGAAGGATAGGTATTGGTGAGAAGGTTTACAGTCCACTGTGTTTTCCCAAAAAAGTACCTTCTAATGAACAGAATGAAAGAACCAGCCTGTTACCAAAAAGCAATTATCCTCTGCTTGCCTAGATGCTGGTAAAGCTGGATTTGTAAATCCCAAACATTATGCCCCGTGTCTTAAAGACGTGTAGAATGTTATCCCATATTTGTTGAGATAAACCTATAATAATGAAAGGTGTGCAGAATCCTTATGTCAAAAGCATGATTGAGAAGTTCAATTCTAGCGTTTAAATATATATAGTGTTCTTTGCTCAGCTGATGATCATACCATGTTGCCAAAAGTTGTGGGGGGAATATTAAAAACAAATAAATAAATGCATATATTTTTAAATCAGCCTTGTTAATCTGAGTGTGTCCTGCTTTAATGGGATCTGATGGAACAGCAAATCTGCCTCTCTTCAATTAATACTGTGATACTATGATCACAGTCATTGCTGAATTCATGTACAGGATTCAGATATTATATATCAAGAAGTTAAGTACATGCATATTATAAAAGCATAATGTTAACTTATCACAAATTAATTTTGTACATTTTTTCCAATTAAATTGAGTTTGAAATGCTGTTCACTGGGGATTTCAAACCCCAGTTATCTCTGCCCAGGGAGCATTCTGGTTACAATAAAATGTATACTTATTGATAAGTATTATTTTCTGGTGTGTTAAACCTAATATGTTTGTAGTCATTTCATTGCTGTTGATTGGTTACTAATAGCTTACATAATCATTACCAGTTGGGGTAATAACTGAGTAAAATGACTGTTTTGGAAAAGATAAATTTCATTATTATAGGTTTGTCTCAGCAAATGTGGGGTAACTTGTCATTGTCCCTGGGATGATTAACTCTGTCTCATTATTCAGAATCACTGTAAAAAAGAAATTGTTCACATGTTTGAAAACCTTGTTTCACACAATTATCAAAAGTAAATGAACATACATATACACACTGAGTACTTTACTTCAGAAGTACAAGTATTTTACTTCAGAACTTTAGGCATACATAGATCCTTCCCATATTTTTACAGCAAAATATTCTACAGGATACTTTGCATTAAGACAGTTTATTACATGACATGGGATGAGTGTTTTGAGTCTGAACTAATCCCACTAACACAAGTGCAAGAATTTTTGTAGTCTGTAAATTATCAATGGTGCTTTTTTAAAGATCACTGGACTGCACTGGGGAAGAAAAATGAACTTAAAGGCTGGTAGATGTGACATCATTGTATCTAAATATGTCCTCCCAGAATAGACAAGCTGAGTACCATTTGATAACTGCTGACCATTCATTTGCTTATCTGACTTTAAACTTGGTATTCTGGGAATCATAGTAACTGATCTATCTGTTTTACATCAATTCTTATATCTGATTCAGGTTAACAGGTTGCTTTTCTCCAGTTTGTGTTTGAAAATACAGCAGCTGTATTGATAATTAAAACATTGTATAATATGATGTTAAGTATCATTGCTCTAATAATCATATGCATATAACCAGTACTGATGAGATTTTGAATGAAGACCATTTGCATAAGATATATGTCAAGCGCTATTTAAATCACGATAATTGACAATTTTAGAATTGCCCAGAAGACCTCTGACTGCAGAGCCTTACCCAAAATTAATTTTTAATATCGCTGCTCACCTGAAAACTTGTGCACAAAGGGAGAGTGAGTAACAAATTATATCAGTTCCATCAATGATAATTCTCTCCAGGCCTCTCGCGAGGTGCTTAACCACACATTTTTAAACTCACAAGTCTGAAGACACCGATCTTATCCTGTAGCACAACAGGCCTAAGTTGTCTCAACTCACTTGCCAACATACGGTAAAACTTTTCATGTGTTTAATCGATTTGATTTTAATTGAATAAATTTCCATCTGAAATGCTCCCTCAGCAGCACACAGGACAAATTATTTATATCCAAAGTTCTCCCATTACCAGTTTATCAGAATGTAATCTGCATGGGAAAAGAGGTTTTGTTCATCCAGTATGGCATGGTGAGAACAGTGATGGCCGCCCGTCGTAAGAAACAGAAACATTATTTATCGTGCAAGATTACTTTCATTTGGTGTCTCTCCGTAATGGCATATCGGATCATGAACTCTCTCCTGGTAATCTGTGCAGCCAAAGTAATTATTTTAGTTTGCGCAACGCTGAAGATATCTCATCTGAAAATGTAATTAATAGGGACACACAACAGCAAGTAACAATTTTGTTAAAGTCTTAGAAGTAGAAGAATTCATGACAGAATTTAGCAACATTCTTCCAATTAGAATGGAATCATACATTCATATATTCTTAACACTTAAGCTGGTAGTGAGATGATACCTGATGACATGATGAAACATGAAGGATTACGGAACTTTGTTATGGTTCAGCAGCTTCATGGTCATTTACTGATGCTGCATGTGAAACAGTGAATCTCATAGAGGCTAATTGAATTTGCTTCATCGCTATAAAAACAATTTTATGTATTTCCCTAAAATGTCATTGTGCAAAATTTAAATAAATGACGGCAATTAGTCATAAATTATAATTATTTTTTTCCTTATGCATTCCAGAAGAAGTTTGTGTATTAGTATCAGCATTAGACAATTAACTAATTCAGCATTGGGCAATTAACTAATTAAAAAAAAAAAGTGAACTTATTTAAGGAAATTTACAGTGCAACAACCACCTTCTAGTGAACAGATTTTTGGCTTGTGGGCAGGTTCCTAGAACAGATTATCAGATTATGTGTATAAATCTTTCACACTGGGCTCAGCAAAGTAGAGCTTCCAATATATAAAGTATATATTCTATTTCTGTTGAGTGTCAGGTCACTCAGAGCTGATGCAATCTTCTCAAGCTAAGTAATTATCCAGCTATAATACCAATGTGAAATATTGACTTATTAGAAATATTAGCACATTCAATCAAATGAAGTCATGTGTTCCATTACACTTCTGATAAAGCATACAGAAATGGTAAATCATTTGGCAAAGCAGTTGGCAGTTTATAGGCTTATGACATGAAATGAAATTAAATGAAATACATTTAACCAATACATTTTTTTTTTGTTAAAAATTGTTGGGCATACATGCATTTGAAAGGAATTTGGTTTAATTTGCTCTTGTGTGCCGTTTTCTGTCACAGTGTTAGTATTCATATTTATTTATCTATTATTAATTTCCAAGACAGACAGACTGACAGATAATATCCATCCATCCATTTTCCAAACTGCTTATCCTACTGGGTCGCGGGGGGTCTGGAGCCTATTCCGGAAGCAATGGGCATAAGGCAGGGAACAACCCAGGATGGGGGGCCAACCCATCGCAGGGCACACTCACACATCATTCACTCACACAGGCACATCCATGGGCAATTTAGTAAGTCCAATTAGCCGACAGCATGTTTTTGAATTGTGGGGGGAAACCAGAGTACCTGGAGGACACCCCACGACAACATGGGGAGAACATTCAAACTCCACACACATGTAACCCAGGCGAAGACTCGAACCTGGGTCCCAGAGGTGTGAGGCAACAGTGCTAACCACGGCACCAACATGCCACCCCGACAGATAATATACAATCATATAATATACAATCAATAGCAATGATATAAGGGAGTATCTTTAAGGACCCTGTGTGAGACATAGACTTTTTAGTGCAATGTGTCTCACAGCAAAACTAATAGTCTTATGTCCAAGACTTAAAGGCTAATTGTGAAATCTGTTATGAGATAATGTAACTCATTTTATTTGATACTTCAGTCATTTAAATGACATTAAGATGCACACAACCACACATTAGGCTAATGAAGTGACCTTGATGTTTCCTTGGAACATTTAACTAACCCCAAGGTGGTCATTATAATGCTTAATCTATAGTACTTTGGAGTTAACAATGTTTTTTATTTACTGAAGATGCACTTCTGTTGATTTGCTTGAATGGTCCACGGTAGATTTACAGCTTTTCATTTACTCTAGCTCTCAGAAAAAATGCATTCAACATTGAAAGGGATGCATAGCTTCCGAGGTTGTTTTTCCTTTGTTACATGGAAAATGTTCTGGTCCCTACTGTAGGATATCAAGGATTCAGGCACTGGGTCAGTGGCTAAGAGGGCAGAAATGTTCCTCTGAGAATAAAAAGCATGGCTGTTATTTTTGTTTATTTTGTGCTGAGCACGAGAAGGTTGTCAGCCAAGATAAATTATGAAAAAAATTTACCAGGCCGACGCTCTGGTTCTGAAGGGTAGGAGATGGATTGCTGCAGGATGCTCTGCAAAAGATATTTTTGAATAGGGCATAAGAAAAGTCAACAAGGGTCTCCGCTGGTAGAAGCAGAACCTCAAATGTCAGGTTTTAGATTTGGATTACATTGTGTGTTTTTTCTCACATTGATTAAATATTTATAGATTTACTAGCAATAAATTTAAAATACTTTGCTTATACTCATAATAAGCAGTTCTAACATAGCATCATTTTGAGAAACAAGATCAATAAGCAAATGATTTTCGTAAGAATCAACATTACATCAGATGTTTGACTTTACAAAACTTTATTACAATTTAAAAATGGCGTGACAAATAGTATCAGTTGCCATTTAAAAATGGCATGACAAGTAATACTAATGAAACAGTAGACATGTATTGTTACTAATGTATGACTGTTATAAAGTTTGTCTATTTTGTTAGCCCAAAAAATTCAGTGAATTTTTGTTGCAACTAAACAAAACACTAAGCTATGTACTTGTACCCCAAACGTTTGACTGGCATAATCAATCAATAATCAATAAGGCATAATCATAGCATCATTTTGAGAAACAAGATCAATAAGCAAATGATTTTCGTAAGAATCAACATTACATCAGATGTTTGACTTTACAAAACTTTATTACAATTTAAAAATGGCGTGACAAATAGTATCAGTTGCCATTTAAAAATGGCATGACAAGTAATACTAATGAAACAGTAGACATGTATTGTTACTAATGTATGACTGTTATAAAGTTTGTCTATTTTGTTAGCCCAAAAAATTCAGTGAATTTTTGTTGCAACTAAACAAAACACTAAGCTATGTACTTGTACCCCAAACGTTTGACTGGCATAATCAATAAGAAGAAACAAAAAGATGGTCCTAAAGTATTAATTCTTCATTTTAATTCTACAAAATGCATGCAGGCTATAAATCATTACAAAAAGACATTTTTGTTGCTTGCAGACCTTTCTAATGCATTTACAGAATAAAATAAAGTTGTATGCTTACATCGCAAATCCTGTGTTACATGTCATTATGAATTGCAGGGTAAAAAGGGGCAAAACTGAAAGAATGAGAAGAAAAAAAGGCGATGTGATAAATGTCAGAAGTTAAGCTCTTGGGATCTGAGGACAAAATAAATAAATAACTGAAGTCCAAGATAAATATCACAAGAACTCATTACGCTAAATGTCTGACAGCTAAAATTCATCAACATAATGAGAGAAAACAAACAAACAGCAAAAATGTCATAAACATTACTAACATCTTCTTAAAGCCTTGGAGGCATTCCTGTTATGTTGACTCTTCACAATCGTACAACTGCAACTTGTGATGCATAAAAAACAGTCGATAGCTTAATTACCTCAGAAATTTGCATGCCCTGGTATCAAAGAACTTTTTGGAAATTATACCCTTAGTGTATAACACATTTATTGGTGCACTCATAGCAGGCAACTTTATCCATCGAGTGCACACACATATTGCAATTCCCCCAAAGCTTTGGTTAATGTGACCCCATCATCGCAACTAAATCAGCAATCCCCCCCCCCGTTTATGCGTGTGTGATCAATGCGCAATTATGCATCTTCCCTGCGGCAGCTCGGCCATCAAAATTGTTTATGAAGTTCACAATTAATCATGAAAGGATGACATTGAGTCAGAGATGGCTCGGTCCCTTAGAGGACCAGAATGTGCCTGGGAAACGGCTTGGGAATCTAACTCCCTGCTTTATGACATTCATTTAAATGGAAGTTGCATTTTTACCCTGAAAGTTTTATAACAGTTAGAATCATTGGTGTTGCTCCTAAAACATTTGAATATACAATTCCACGGAAAACTATTATCCATCCACCTGCAGTGCCCCCTAATTTGGGTAAATAAAGGGGTGGTTCCCTACCTAACCACAATGTGTGTCTCTGTCAGTCACTAAACAGCATTACATTTGAATTGACCCCTTGAGTTGTTTAGTTAATTTAACCCCTTTAGTTGTTTCCCCAGACACAAAGAGAATATACAGTGTGTGTGTGTGTGTATATATATATATATATATATGTAGACAGATTAGATAGATACCTAGATGGATAGATGGACAGAGAGATAGATGTTTCACTTTGCAACATATTTCAGGATACTCCTACCCCAACTTTAAATCCTGATTTCAGTATAACACCTTTCAAGCCACCAAACAACTATATGTGATTAGTCCGATAAACACAAATCCAGACTATAACCAAAGTAATTAAGCTGTAACAGTAAAGCTTTAGGTTGGCTCATTGCTCAGGGGTCCATTGGCCAGGATAAACTGACACTAGAAAAATAAAATAAATGGATCGTGTTGTACCTGAGCTCTCGGTGTTATGGTTTAAGTGGTAATCCTGTTAATGAGTGACAAACATACGAACCGGATTCCAAAAAAGTTGGGACACTATACAAATCGTGAATAAAAACTGAATGCAATGATGTGGAGGTGCCAACT
>JAODJX010000001.1:37843091-37855092 GCA_026776945.1 Isichthys henryi
TTGCTCTCTCTCTCTGTTGCTGAATGAAAATCTGCAGGTTTGCAGTGTGTAAGTGCTTTTAAACCCCTGTACTTTTCTTCCGCTATACATGGGGCTCTCCCTTTCATTTCATCATCTAACATCCTCCTCACACAAAATGTTTTGCATTAACATAAAATAAACTGAATGAATGATAACGCCAATACTACTTATATCCAGTGGTTGAGATCTGTTCAAAGCACAACTAAAAGCCTCTAAATTGTAAACAGTTGTATCACAGTAGGAAACACAGAATCCAGCCATACAGGTGGAATATGTTTAACCATCCTTCAGAAATTCCTATGCATTAGAGAATAGGACCCTCGGGGTTCCATTTCTGCAGGTATTTAGGTAAATACAGGAGGAAATCATCTATCAGAAATTCCCATTATTTTATACTCCTGAATATTTTGAGCCTGTTCTTCAAAATTTAATGACTAATAAAATCTTTCTTGAGATACAATATGCTACTTAGTTTTCTAGGTCATTCCTCAGAGAGTGCCTTTGATCACTGCTCGACTTTATTGGGTGGAAATTAATGATTTAGGAAACAAAATGCATGCAGAACACACGCAAAAGACATAAAAAGGTGAAATATTTCATGCATATTAAAATTATTTTTAATGCCTCCAAAATTAGAGACCAATGCAAAGTCAAAATAAAGTGAAAACCATAAATGCATTTTTTAGCATCATTTAAAAAATATTTCAAATGTTTTAAACATGTTCATGATGAAAAGAATGCCTTTTGTTTATTCCATGAAACCTAGGGCACGACACAGGGGGCACCCTGGACAGGGTGTCAGGCCATTGCCGGGCACATACTCACACCCCATAGACAATTTTGGAAAAATGAGGATGGATACAATAACTGTATCTAGTTGAACAGTGACAAGAAACTGAATTATCTGTAAGAAAAGCTACACAAACAAAGAGAGATAAGGCAGGCTCTATACACATAAAGCCAGTGTGAGAATCATGCACATGACACAAGAGTAGTGAGGTTCTTACAATACTAAGCGCTTAAAATAGATTGGTAAACACTCAATGCATAAAATACATTGTTAAATGTTAAGTCATAAAAGGAGATATGGTGGGTGGCAAACATTTCATGTGTGAACAATAAAGTGAAAGACAAAAGAAAGAAAAAAGACAAAAGAGAAAGAAAATAATAAAAATTTAAAAAATGAAAGACTTGGTTGTGGTTCATTCATTGCAAGCCATTGTAATGGGAGGAGAACGAACCATGTTACTGGTGGCTACCTTTACAAGATGCTGGTTGGCAAGTGGCAGGCTTCCAACAGTGGCCTGCCAAAAAAATTCAATCTATGCCCTGTGTAATGACCTGGAATTTCAACTCTTCCTCATCCACTGACTTCTATCCTTTCCACTCTATCACCTTCTCCTCAGCACCTATTCATTATTGCATCCCATTTTAGTGGAAGGCCACCAGATCATGCTTTGTGGTAAATGATAAAACCACCAAGAAGGTTTTTAGAAAAAAAAAATGTGAAAAATATCCAGACAAGGAACAGCATGAAGGCAGGTAAAGAATAAAGCTAACCTTCTCTCCTACCCTCTTCTCCGTAGGTATGCACTACACGCTCTCCATGAAGTTGTCTTTGCAGAAGTCACAACCAGGCCAACGTCTTTGATTACAACTTAACAATTTTGAGGAAAGCAATCCCATCATTGCTCTCTCCGGAAGAGTAATATAGAGAAGACCTCCAGGTGATGGAAGCTGTCCCATAATACTGATATGGTTTCACTGGTATTGCAGGTTTCTCTGGTTGACCCTGGCGGTAATAGTAGTGTCACAGCCTGGTCCACAGCTGAATTTCTATTAATAAAAAAACTGATGGAAAAACAAAAGAAGAACATCTGCATTTTCTGAAATCATCTCCATTGATACTCTGAACTTCTATCCATAAGCCTGTGCTTTTCACAGTAGCAACATTTCGTAAATCAGTCATATTATGCATATTCTGAAGCCAAAATACACCAGCGATTTTTTTTATTATTTCTTTTATTTTCCTGGTTTACCGCACTGTTGTCACTTTCAAATAGTGAATTAGGTATATTTTTCAATATGCTCAGTCAAAATGAACAGATTGTTTACATTGTTATTGCCTTTTGTGGCTTGCTACAAAAATTGGAGTTAAAACATAACTTTTCAGGAGAATTTATGTCCATTTATTTCATACACTGCTGGTATCAGATTGGAAGTAGGCACACCTGTTCTCTCATCTAAAGCTGTCATCTAGAGGGACTGATTGGATGATGGGGCTTAAATGTTCTCACCATTATCCACCCTCTCTTTTTTGATAATAGTTCAGTGTAAATTGGAGCATTTATCAAAAACACTTTGCAGAACTGCATGGATTTCATAAATTATGCTGCTGAATGATGGCATCTTTAATGGAGTGTTTTAAAGTCTCACTGTGAAAGTTTTTCAGTGTCTCATTTAATGTGAATAAAATCAATTATTCAGGGGCAACTTGTCAACTTTCTGTTAGCTACACAACTTTACACAATACACATATGCGAAAAAAACATGAATAAATTACTTATTTGCTTTGAATTTATTATAAAGTCATATGTGGTATGCCTTTTATAAATTTATTTGGGTAGTTATTTCCTGGAATATATACATTGGCTATCTATCCATCCATCCATGAATTTTCCATAATTGTATGTCTTACACAAAGTTGCACCAAAGCCTAGAAATTGAGTACACAGCTGTGTGTGTGTGTGTGTACGCATATTTTATATGTAAAGTCATAAATTTTAGGGATGTAATGGTACAGCTTCAAAGTGTCTTTTTATTTAAGCAGAAAATAAAAACGCATCACCCTTTAATTAAACAATGAACTCTTTATTTTTCCATATAACTACTGTACTTTCAGAAAATTTGCAGCATGACTAATTAGGCCTAGTTTACTTTATAATGTATGAAATCAAGGAAATAAATAGTGCTTCCTAACTTTGATAATGTAGAAATATCGCAAAAAAAGGAAAGAAATACGACAAATCTGTGACAGTTCTTTGCAGCTAAAAGACTGTGTACGATGTCAACACTTAAATACAAATTTCACTTGCTGCAGTAATGTGACCTTGTATGTCAAGATGTTGCTTTTTATAAAAGCCAATTTGCATGCATGACAAAAATAATAGTGTATTTATGAATGCCTTACACATTGTTACAAATTCCTTGCAAACGTACAATGAAGCAAAGAAATGTTAGCATGTATTCCTAGTAGATGCTGGCATGTTGTCAACAAGTACAGAAAAAATAAAGATACATACATTGCAGATCTATCGAAATTCATGTTTTTATGTGCATTTAGAAGTGAAGTGGAAGAGACTAAAAGAGAAAGGAAGAGCGAAAGCAAAACAGAATTGCAGTATTCAATAGTCAACACTACTGTATGTGATGGGATGGGACTGCAGTGGCTGTTGAAGGAGGAGAGAAACTGAGCATCAAGAAGAGCCGTGTAATTCATGTTTCGCATCTCAGATGGAGGGCAGAGCATGAGGACTGAATAATGAAACAAGCATGACAGATTTAGTATGCTGTTGAGGTTTTTGTCTGGCAGGGAGAGTGTCAGATTATTTAAAGAGGTTTGTCTATAAATATACGTGCCTCATCAAGGTCCTTCACGAAATGAAGGAAAGATATACTGATGAATAATGAAAACACATCATTGCACTGTACAGACCAAAGTATAAAATCCTTTTCTCTTTTTAATGTATTTTGAAAATGATTTATTTCGTCCTGCATGGTTTGTCCAAAAGGTCAATATATTAAATTACAAAAACAAGAATATATATTCACACATACACACATACATATATATTGACACACATATATAAATATTATACAAATTATACATGTATAAAGCAATGTTGGATTTTCGTCAAAGTGAGAAATGTTAAACAACTTAGTTAACTGGAATTGCATCAAAGAAGACATGCATTATTTGATGGGAAATGTTAATGATATTGATCATTCTCTGCAAGACGTTTTCAGCTATTTATCTGCTCTGGCCATTCACATTTTATATCAGAGTGGAAAATCCAGACTGGTGCAGTTTTGGTGGAAGCAGAGGTCTGAACTAATAAATCAGTGCATGTGTCTTTAAATGCTTGAAGGCCTTTTCTCAATCAAGGAAATGAATCACAGTGCCCATGAAGAACTTCAGGCCTTCAGTGCTTTTGCAGAATTCGTATGTCCTTTACCTTCACACTCATCCTTGCAGGAAGGACGGATGTTCTGACATAATTTCAGTTTTCCATTTTATTTTGTGTGTTTGTCCTCCAAGAGAATTATCAAAAGAGTTTGAGGAACTGGTGAATGTCCTTCTAGCGATGACCGTAACACAAATAAATTGGTCCTTTTGGTCTCTTATCAGGGAACATGTCATGAACACATCAGACACTGAAAATGAAATACATACAAAAGGTTAAGCCTTTCAGGGCAGTGCATGCTGTACATGAAAAAAGGATGTGAGTAAATTTCTTAATGCTTTAGATTTTTTTTTATTCGTGACTATTATATTATGCTTCAACAAGCACTGCACTTAGCCCTCAGCTGCACAAGGTGAGAAGCGTCCTTCGGTGTTACAGTAAAGAATGTGGTATATATAAAGAACAGCTACACACATGTTTACCTTACCACTGTGATGATGTATATAAATAATCAATAAATTAATAAAATCTCATTCACAGAAATCCAGGGAATTTGATACTAATAGGATAATGGGGTTATTTACCAGAAATACATAGGATACATTTCAGTTGTTTCACATTATCCTTAGGATTGCCTGTTGTCAAGTTATTGACAAGTTCAGAATGTTTAGTACACATGCATGCAGTGTTATATTATGAACCTCATAGTTTGTATACAAAAGCTTGTGGATCAGTGTTCAAGGTCTGAAAATAAGTTTTTGTGGTTATAGTGTGATGTACTGAAGTGTGTTGTATATACTGGAGTGAAGGGAAATAGGGATAATATAACGGTGTTTCAATGTGATTTTTTAAAATCCAGTTCTATTTCTGCTGTTTTTCATTGACTCACGTGGCCACTAATTGTTCCGATTCATAAAAGTCCCATAAGCACACATACATCTGCATCCACAAAATAATACTTATTTACAGTATAAGTTCCAGTGTTCTTCCATTGTTTACCACAAGTGAATGCAGTGAATTCTGAGTACTGGGTGAGTTATTTAGGCGGAACTGAGGTGTCAGTGCAAATAAATTATTATGGGAATAAATTTCACTGACGTGGGAGAGTAGGAATGTGGATTAATACTATTCAGTGTCTCTGGACAGACTTTCATATAGTATGAGGCCAAGCTGAAACTTTGCCCTCTGCCCCTGCTCAATAATTCAACTCTGGGATTCAGACAGATGGTATATTCAATCTATATTGGCTTTCTTGTGAGTGGTGCACGTGAAAGTCGTATAAGAGGATTATAACAATTATTTACATTATGTGTAATGCACAAAATTAACATTAGAGGTTAAAAATTGTGTGTGGGATGGTTTTAAAGTGATAAAGTAGGAAAAGAATTATGAATACAAAAGTCTTAATGTGTAGATGGTAATTCACCGAATGTTTATTCATATTATTGCAATTCCACTGTATGGCTGGTCTCAGATATAAAAGGATCATTGACAATTTGCACGATGATCTAGCAGTGTTTCAGGAATTATTTTTATGTAACAATTCATTATTTTTAAGTAGTTATAAACGGATATTATTTGTTCTACACACTGATTTCAAGACCTAAAAAAGTAAGCTAGTGGGGCATTTACTACAACACATTATGTTTTATATTCATAATTTTGTAAATGCACTTTTTTCAGATATTTGACTTTCATGGAAAAAAAAAAATCCATCTATCTTCCAGCCACTTATCCAGCACATGCTCTCAGGGAGTCCTGGAGCCACACAAAGGGCAGGGGTAGGACTCAAACCCCCGACCCTAGACATGTGAGGTGACAGTGCTACTCACTATACAGTTCTTTTTATGGAAAAAGTAAATAAAATACATTTATTGTGACAGTTATGATCAATTAGGCCCAATCTCAGCTGACTTCATTTAGAGATATAAAAAAAATATTTGGGTCACACTGACGCGCAGTATTACTGTGTAGGCTCTTACCTCTAGGGTTGGCAGTTAAAATCCTGTTTCTCTGTGTGTGCGGAGTTTAGGATGTTCTTACCATTTTGGGTTTTCTCCTGCCGCCCAAAACTATGCAATTAGGAAAACTTGTGATTGTGAATTGCCCATCATGTGGGTTTCTGTGAAGTAGTATGTGTCCTGTGATGCAGAGCTATCTCATCCATAACATCCTCCTGCTTTTTCTGTGTTTTCTGAAATAAACATTCATTGACGCTGACTGGGCGTGCAGATGGAATATGGATGGATGTAGAGTTCCAATTTGAATACAAAGACAATCAATAAGCACATTTCATCTCACATGCAAGATGTCTGTGGCAGAGTGGGTTAAAATTTGCCATGGTGTGCAACTTGTGACCCCCCCCCCAATTAATTATGCCATTTTAAACACAATTTGTTATTTCTAAATTCAGTATACTGTCACCCCAGCCTGTCATACTGGCGTGCCCAGGCTGTCGTGCTCGACCATATGAATTCGGCTCCTTCATGGCTGGCTAATGAGACTAGAGAGTGCGAGCGTGCGGCAGTTAACTGTAACGTCAGTCCTAGTAATAAAGAATAATCCTTTATTATTGTTTAATATGTAAGAAAATGAAGATATATATATCTGGCCCTTTTGTACATGTAATGACCAGTATAATAACCACGTTTGGTACACATGTTTTGGTTATTAGAGCCATTAATTCATTTAGCAAGTGCGCTTAAGTATCTCACGGTCACACAGCAAAAGAGTTTGAACCGCGGATAAAAGCAGCGATGATATGCATATTATTGAGGGTTTTATTTTTACATTTTGTCAAAGGGAGCTGGAATGTTTGTATTATTTCCTTGTATATGACTATGTAAAGGACTTTCCGCGTGCTCTTTTTGTTGCGGACGTGGGGACGTAACGTAAATATTTTAACAGGGGTTGGCTGCATGCGGAAGGCCATTTGGGACGTGTACTTTGACGTCCATGTCAACACGTCAAACAAATTACGTCTTAACACGTACCTTATTTATGGCAGGCCATTTGGCACTTAGCGTATACTTTGATGTCTGTGTCAAAAAAAATTGGGTGCTACCACTTTATCGGTTTTTGAGGGGAAGCCCTCCAAACAGTCATTGCAAGAAGAGAAAAATGTTCCTCGGTCACTAGATAATGACCTCAGGTAGCTGATTGACTGTCACTGCCTGAAGTTTTTTTTTTTAATTAGATTTGTTTAAAATACGTGGAAAAAATAAACAATGTAGTTACAGAATAATTATTTTGCATTTTAAAATAGTTTAATTCTGCAGCACAGGAACAATACATGCAAAAGTATGGCAAGGTGTTTTAACATTTAATCGATAGACTGGATATGTATTGCAGATATATCTAATTCAATTCCTCTTAGTCAAAAATAGCATTTCAGATATCTGTTCTGGCAGTTTAAATAAGCCCGCGATTCACCCCTCCAACAAATGGACTGTGCCGAATACAACATCACAGTCATGTTTGACACGTAATACATATGTTGCCTATATGTAATAACAACGTAGGACTCACATGGCTGAGCGTAGAGATCACGTGACTACAACGTACAGGGCACGTACTGCATACATATAGCCCACTTCAAAAGGGGTGTGTACGTTTATGCCAACCAATAGGATAGGTGCATTAAAGGTACAAACGTCTAAAACTTGTACGTAAACTTTGTACTTACAATTTCTTCAGCTCAAAACAATAAATATTAATAACGCTGGGAACCTTTTCATATATAATTTTAATGATATATTACTACGGAGCCCCTAAGAGGTCAGGGTGAGAAAATATTTTTTGAAAGTTTTACATTTAAAGTACGAAACATTGAATTGATCGACTAATAAGTATAAACCTAAACGATACAAACATCTCTAGTTATGTTTGCTTTACGCATTAAACTATAGGGGACAATGCCATATAACTTTCATATATATGTTTTTATCCGTATTTATGAATAATTGCACTGTGTCAATTATTCACCACCAGTAAATAAACAACACAGCTTGACTATTGAACGCAAAGTGCAGACACAAACATTATTTAGGTTTATCCTTGTCACGTTGCAGCAAGTAGCAAGTGTACTGGGTTCGCAAAACTATTTAAAAAAATATTTTCCCTCTCTGACCTCTTACGAGCTCCGCATATTGCACCTGTTTTATTATTCATTTCTACAAAAAAATCTCATTTTATAACGAATCAGATAGCACTTTAAGTGAGAAATGTGATTGGGCAGAGGTAAATATTAAACATATTTACTGCCTAAATTGTTTGTGAGACAAACCGACTAAGTTAAGTAGTTTTACAAAAGAAGTGTTTTTATTGTTAAAAAAAAAAAACAGAGAAGAACACTTGCGGTTATATAGCGTATCTCATCCTGCTTTAGTGTAAGCTTCTTTCAGACCTAGGACATGTCATCTGCACTCATCTGCTGATCCTGAGAAATATCATTGCAGTACGCATGCATCGACTGCAACCATCTGCATCCACAGTATGAATGTAAGCTGCCACGTGGACAAACATTCCCCAGACCGGAAGAGCACGAATACGCGAATGGAAAGAATAAAGTATGAACTAGACCTAACCATGCAGTCATGTGAAATCAGTTCATTCATGGTTGCCGAGTGAGACTAGAGAGCACAGCGGCGAACTGTAACGCAAGTCCCAATAATAAAGAATATTCCTTTATTATTATTTTACAGCGACTCCATTCAGTTAAATTGGGTGGTTCCAAAGGACATTGAATCTGCTTCTGCATGTGTGCAACATGTGCAGTGATGGCATCATTCAAGGTTTCAACAATTTGCTAACTGCAGGCTTGTTAACATACTATGAACTCGAGTGCATGTGAAATAGTCCAGTTAGCATGTGAAATTCAAGGGAATGCAATGCAAACACTGCAACAGAAAAAAAAACAAGAAATGCAATTATTACAAAACCCGGTAACATGAACACAGTTAATTTCATAGGTTTACTTACCTTTGTGCTTGACCATAAAGGTTTGCAGCCACATCAGCTAACAATTCAAACGTATTCAAATACAAAAAAGTACATACCACCAAAATAAACATGACAGAAGATCTTCAAGACATGATTACTTTGGGATGTAGGGGAAAGATGCTCTGCTCATCATGTTAGAGAAATAAAACAGACATCCATCCCATGTGCCCCCCTGCCTTGTGCCTGGGGCTTCCTAGCATGGGCTTCAGGCTCACTATGGTTAAGTGGTATGAAAGATGGATGGATGAATGCAAGTACGCAGAAAGATTCATGAGATGACCTGCCACATTTTCTATACGAACCTAAAATCATAGCATAAAGAATTTTTTCAAACATTCTATTCCTATGCCACAGTGAGCACTGGTTTTGATATTAAGGGTTTTAAACATTTCTTATTTTTTTCTGCACAGAAAACACAGATTTACCTGAGGTAAACAAAACAACTATAGCGAATATTGAGTTACACATTTGAACTCCCACTCCTCACTCTTCAATCCCACAAGTGATATATGCACAACCATTTTAATTGTGCTGCACCAATGTCTCTAATCGAGGGTTTCCTAAATAAATGAAGGGCCGCCATTGTGTTCATCAATTCAGTGAATTACATAAGAAGGATTACTCTTTTAATCTGCCTCTGTTGACCCAACAAAAGCACTCTGCCGTCTAAACAAATATTCATGCCAGCCACAGCATCTCGCCAGCCCTCAGCCTGTCAGTCTGAAAAATTGCTTTATTTCATTTCATGTGGGATGTTAAAGAAGCATGAGAGTATAATTGATATCTGAAAAAGTTGCAGGAAGCCTGACGTTTAACTGAGTCAGTATTAGCAAACATGAACGTACCCCTACTAAGCAAAATGCATCTGCATGTGCCTTGTTTTCTTTTACACCGAGTGTAATATTTTTACCCCTGGAGAAGGTCAAATTAAGCAGGACATTCACGGATAGTTAATATTGCAGACATGACTTTAGACTGAGATACAGCAGGTCTTGTTTTCACGAACGCAGAGAGGTCTGGCTGAACGCCTGCATGTCTCCTTCCAAAAGGCTGCCATTATCACCGGGCCATCTGCTTCTGTCTACTAACCTCCGTCTGTCAGGGGAGCAGCGCAGTGCTGCAGAAGAACAGCACCTTTCTTGTTTACAATGCTCCTGATCTCACATTCAGCAGGCGTCTTATCAACCTGGCGCGGAGCATATTAGCTGCCGATTTTTATCCCATCTTTACCAATTTCGCATACGGCACGGCAAAACCCACGGCTTCCGTTGTCCGGTGATGCAAGACGGTCACTTTGCTGATGGATTTGATCTGGCGGTGTCTTTGCTTAGACATGTTGTAGCGGAGATTCTCTTTAGCCCGCTTCATTGTGCAGGCGGCCGGAAGGTGCGGTGAATACTAATACGAGGGAAGAGAGAAAGCAAACATCATTTACTGAGAGAGGATGTTAATGATCTTCCGTTCAGGAGGCTGCTGGATTTATAGCTAGTGACAGTGTTCTTCATTTCAGATAATCATCAATAGTGAGCCAGTGTACACATGGGATCATCACATGAATACAATTACTGTACAGAAGACCTTAACCTTGTGCATTGATGGCTTTTTGTTGCTAAACACCTTTATTATAGCACATTCAGAGAAAGAATTTTCTTTCAATGAAAAGCAAACAAATACTTTTTAAAAAAGACAAAAGAAGTCTACCTATTTCAAATATTTCTACTAGAAAGATTAGTGTAATTGGTTTATTAAATTATTGTATTACATATCACCAATAGGTAAACAGCAGCTTGCTTTAGGTGCTGTATAGGGACAGCACGAATTGCAATGATTAACTTGGGTTTTCGATAATATCTAAAATCACAGCTTGATTTTATACAGCTATCAGGGGGATTTATGATTTTTCATGAAACTTTTGACTTTCCGTTGTTTATATCAACATGCATAAAGTGTGGTAATCTATGTTGCATGGGTTAAATTACATGCGGCTATTTGCAAAGCCTTCTTAAGAGGGATTCATAATGTCATTTTCAATGGTGCTGTCTGGTTTGTTCAGCTAAGACTAGTGGCTGCCTTTTTAAGCCATTCAAGAAAACGGTGATAATTATATGGTAATTTAGTAAGATATAAACTGTTCAATGTTTACCTTCATTACCAAAAATGCATAGGAAATTTTGACATGTTTACATCAATGACGAGCTTAGACCCTTTGAGAAAATAAAGTGCAACCAATTATTATGTTAATTTATATGTAAATGGAGAACATTATTGCTTTATTTTCATCATTAGAAACCTATCCTCTAGCTGCATGTGATTAATCTGTTTCGTTACTTTTGTAGCAGAGCTAACTATCCTCCCCTTTTTTCTTGGCCTTGTAATTAAGCCTGGATCTGGATAAGCAATAAAAATACAAGATCTGTATCATTCATTCTAATCAAAAATTCGAACTGATAACCCCGACTATCTTCATCCTTCTATAAAGACATTTTGTCGAAGGAACATGCAAAAATACAGTTTTTTTTTTTTTTATATATCATACTGTCATCTTTTACATGTGATGTTTAACGTCAATATTAATGCCTTGCAACATAGCTGGTAAGTGCTCATTCTGTACTTGCCTATCAGTTAGAAATATATATATATATATATATATATATATATATGTCATGCCCCGCTCGTCCGATCCTCCTGTGTGCCACGCCCCCTGGTTACCCACATGTAATTCCCCGATTGTCTCCAGCTGTGTCTGATTAGTTTGCTCTGTCCTGTTGTATTTAAGTCCTGGTCTGACTTGTTTC
>JAODJX010000001.1:37881143-37906118 GCA_026776945.1 Isichthys henryi
CCGGTTTCCCCCCACAGTCCAAAAACATGCTGAGGCTAATTGGAGTTGCTAAATTGCCCATAGGTGTGCGTGTGAGATTGAATGGTGTGTGAGTGTGCCCTGCGATGGGCTGGCCCCGCATCCTGGGTTGTTCCCTGCTTCGTGCCCATTGCTTCCGGGATAGGCTCCGGACCCCCGCGACCCAGTAGGATGAGTGGTTTGGAAATTGGATGGATGGATTTTATTTCAGAAGTCTTATTAGAGGTTGGATATTAATATGTTTGCATAATATAGTATATACAGCAGACATTTACCTATTGGAAAACAAAAGGGAGATGTTTTGATGTATTTTAGATTTTTCTCTGCTCATTTGAGTATTCTACTTATTGAAGACAAATTCATATTTATGAAACTGAATTAAGCAGAATCAGGTTCCTCGGACAAGTCCTGTACTGTATATGCTCTCTCTCTCTCTCTTGCTCTCACACATACACACACACACAAACACGCACACATGTTTGTAATTATATCTTTGCGGGGACTCTCCGTTCATTTCTAAAATTCTAAGCCCAACATAATGAACACTGCCCTAATCAGCCCTAACCTTAACCATAAGTAACCAAACAAAATACATCCATTTTTAGTTTTTTGATTGCATTCATAGATCTTTGTGAGGACCTGAAAAATGGTCCTCACACAGTCAAAATAACAGGTTTTTTATCACATTGATGCAGCACGTTGCCATACTCACCACACAGCGAAACTCCTCGGGATCCTGGCTGGCAATCCCCCAGGCAGATACATGGTTCAGTCCCACCCTCCGGAAGTAGCCATCCATCTGCCACAGCCAGGTGTTACGTAGGCGCCCCCTTGGCCTGGTCCAGCCGCTTGGGTCCTCAGCAAAACCCTCAGGGAAACATGCCACATGGTCGTAATGCTGTAGCTGATGCTCCCTCACAATGCAGGTAATGTGCCTCATTCGGGACTCCTCAAGCAACCACTCATTCGACATCCAGCGGTACCCAAGGATTCTCCGAAGAGACACAGTACTGAAAGAGTCCAGTCTTTGTCTCAGCTGACTAGATAGCACCCATGTATCACAGTCATACAGCAAGACAGGGAGCACCAGGACTCTAAAGACTTGGATGTTTGTCCTCTTACAAAGATATTGGGAATGTCACACACCCCTTTCCAGCGACCTCATGACCCCCTATGCTCTTCCACTCCATCTGCTGACTTCATAGGAAAAGTCATCAGAGACATGAATGTCACTGGCGAGGTAGGTAAATATATCGACAAGGTCGACATTCTCTCCGCAAACTGACACACTACTGATGGCTGTGCCCAAGAAGTCATTAAATACCTGGATCTTGGTCTTTATCCAGGACACCCACAATCTCAGACACTCAAACTCTTCATTCAGTCTCTCAAGAGCCCCGATCAGAGCCTTCATTGACTCCACTAAGATCACAGCATTGTCGGTAAAGTCAAGATCAGTAAATCTTTCTTCGCCAACAGACAACCCACAGCGACTGAACCCTATAACCCTGACCAACACCCAGTCCATACAAGCATTGAACAGAGTAGGAGCAAGAACACACCGGTGGCAAACTCCAGAATCAAATGGAACGAACGCAGAGGTTCTCCTTCCATTCTGCACAGCACTCACAGTACCAGTGTATAGGCTGGCCATGATGTCCAGCAACTTCAGCGGGATACCGCAAAGTCGCAGGATGTCCCACAGGGCAACGCTTTTTTACAAAAATTGACAAAGGCTGCAAAGAACCTACTGTATGCCGATATTCATATTTGCTCTTGATGAGAACCCGCAGTGCAAGGATATGGTCGATGGTAGACTTCTTAGGTGTAAAACTACTCTGCTCTGGTCGCTGACAGGCAAGCAACTGATCACAGATCCTGCTAAGGATGACCCTAGGAAGGACCTTACGCTGCACTGAAAGCAGTGTTATCCCCTTATAGTGGCCTCAATCCAGGCAATCACCCTTCCCTTTCCAGATAAGGACTACAAGTCCCATTTTCCAGTCAGTTGGGATGATGTCTGACTCCCAAAAGAAAACAAAGATTGTCTGCAATGCTAGTACGACAGCCTTACCACCAGCCTGGAGAAGTTCATCCCACATACCACAGATCCCTGTGGCCTTCCTTACCCTCAGCTGATTCGCTACCTGTGCAATCTCAGTGAGATTGGGTGGTTCACAGCTGATTGGAAGGTCAGCTTCGAGAACCTTAGACCCAGAGATGTCCAACATCTTACGCTAGAGGGTCAACTTTAAATAGCTGCTCAAAGTAGCTGGCCCAGCGGGTTACTACTCCAGTGTCATCTGTAAGGACCGGTCCATCACTCACCCTGACTGCAAGTCTCCGAGTAACAGATTTAGATGTGTGTAATGCTTCGATTCAACTGTAAGCAGGATGTGGGTCACTAGACCACCAACGGTGTGTCACCTGTTTACAGATTCATCTAACAAACACGTCCTTATCTGCCCTCACAGTCATTCTTCTCAGTTCCCGGTACAGCCTGGAGTTGCCACAAAGTCGTGTGCTGCGATTCCTCTTAATAATATCCAGCATGCCCTGCGAGATGAAACACCTCATTCTGAGAACACCGGCAACACCGACACAACCCTCGGCAACCTTCAGGGCCTTATCACTGAAGGTCTCCGCATCACATTAGAGTCAGCAGTAGCATCCAAATCTGCAAGTTTTTCACACAAATTGCATGCAAACTCATCAGAAGCAGCTTGCTCGTGGAGTCTGGCTAAGTCCAGCCTCGTTCTCCTAGTTGGTGGTAGCCTACTGGATCTAACTGAATCTTCAGAGTAGCAACAACAAGTCTGTGGTCAGAATTCACAAACTGGGCACTTCTGTAGAGCCTGCAGTTCTGCAGGAGTTTCCAGCATCTGACCACGAGGATGTAATTGATCTCCTTCGCCCCGCCACCAGTATTGGAGTGCCAAAGATGCGGCTCAGGGCATCGGAACCAGGATCCAGTGACCCACAGCCCCTGACCTTTCACAAAGTCAAGGAACATGGAGGAACAGATAGACAAGACGTTCCATGCGCCTACCCAGATGGGTCACCTCAAACTGAGACCCAAGCACCTCCATGCAACAGGTGGCCCCTCAGCATCACACCAGCCCCGATCCTCAACAGACCTGACCCTATTAGTTCTCCGATGGTTTTGACTCATCCAGGGATGGGGATCTCAAAGGCTTTCCCCCATCCCCTTCATGATGCGTGCAACCTTCCTGCAGGTGGCTGTAGCAGAGCTACTCCCGTGGAGAGCAGAAGACTGCCAATCCCAACACAAACCCCCAAAGAATTTTTTCCCCTGCAAGTTGGAGGACCACTTGTAGGGCCAGATGAAGTTTAACATTATACCCAGGACACAAGGAATGCTGGAATATATATAATATGTAAAATATAACACAGTAAATGCAGTGAATTTACAACAATGACGTATTGTGTAGTAATGGGAGGGGGGTAACAGTACAACTGAGTTGAGGCAACTGGGTCAGCTGTTCATAAGAGTGAAGGCTTGTGGGAAGAGCCTGTTCTTATACTGCTATCTTGGTGCACAGGGATCTGTAGAGCCAGCCAGAGGGGAGAAGTTCAAAGAGGTTGTGGCCCAAGTATGAGGGATCTGTGATGATTTTCCCTGCCCGTTTCCTGACTCAGGAGGAGTACAATTCCTGGAAGGTGGGCAGTTTAATATCAAAGAATAAAAGTGTTCCCGAGATTTTCACTTGTAAAAGCCATCTCAAAAGCACAGTGCAGTTGTCTAGAGAGTAGAAGCAGAAGATTAAATGAAGGAATGAAAATACTTTTCATGGTATAATTTTAGAATTTCACCTTGCAGTCGTTTTGTTCAATAACTATAACTAAATCAGTATGATTCAAACTAATTGATTATTGAGAGGAGTTTGCATGAGTGTCTTTTGAGAGTCCCAAATCATGCAGCTACACATGAAGCTGTAGGTGAAGTTGTGACTCTAATTGCATAGAGTATATGACAGTTTTAGTATGCGTGTTGCAACAGTTTGGCATCTTGTCCAGGGTATCCTATCCTTGTGCCTTATGTTTCCCAAAATAAGCTTCTGGCTGACCATGACCCTGTACTAGATAAATCACTATCAAAGATGGAAGTAGCACACATCATATAGTGTGTACACCCACCCCGGGGAAAGAGGTGGCAGTGAAACGTTATTCCAAGTACTCATTCTCAGTAAAGGTGTGTGAATAAGAGCATTTTAAGATATGTAATATGTTCAGTCTTATGGGAGCAGTTTGTTCGCGCCCTGTCAGAGAGTGAAAAGTATCATGAACACTGTTCAACACAACCATTGGATTTGCTTAAGTTGCTTCAGTTACTGCAGCTGTAGCATTCACGTAAAATATATCATCTTATTTAAGAGTATTTAATTGTGTTTAATGTGCAGATCATTATTTATAGTGAGCCTGAGTGTCTGGTGAGTGCATTTGTATGTACTCTGCAACAGACTGGCATTCTGTGCAGGATATCCCCAGGCTAGTGCCCTGTGTTGCCTGGGATTGGCTCCAGGCCCCCCTGGGACCCTGTCCAGGATAAGCGGTTGGAAGATGGATGAGCCTGATGCTGGGAGTCTAGCAACAGAGGCAGTTTTTTTCTTTGTGAGTAATTATACTATAGAGGTTTTATGATATAGTTTTGCTCACAAACTAAGCCAAAGCTGATTACTACTGTAATAAACTAAATTTTTACATCTCATATTGTAAGAAAGGTAATAAAGCTGACACTAAAGGAAGTCTTCCCCATTTAGTGGGTATATTTTTTCTATGGCCAATGATGTATAAATGTAATGTCAGGTTACTTATATCTCTACATAACACTACATTTCATATTTCATTAACTTCATTCTTTATGGTTACAGCTGTACATCTTTATAGGTGAAAACATACTTCTGGCTTAACTTGCTTTACTGCATGACATCTAATGCAGTGTATTTATAAGTCAGAAATCTCTTTATCCATTATGCTTGAGTAGGTAGCTGGAGAGAATGAAGCCATTTGGTGACCTGCTTTTATTTAAAGATCTGATAATTGATTTTGAGATTATATGCCGATGGCTTATTGTCCTTGTAATGAAAAGTAACTTTGGTTAATGGTGTTAAAATTTCAATTATGAATAATGTTGCTTGTGAATTTGCCTCTTTTGTGTGAATGAGTAAATTGTGACATACACTTTATGGTGTAGGGGCTCCTACCTTTTAGACAGAATTCATTCCCCCTTACCTATGCTCATGCGTGCAGGGTGTGGTGAGCATACATTTCCAAGCGAGAACGCAGGTTTTTTCGGGTGTTTAGTCACTGAAAAAAATGCACCTTTTTTTTTGACGCTTTACTTGTTTTGATTGCCTCTTTGTCACAGTGGTGACCCCGACGTTTTGGTGCGTTCGTTTTTGCTCCGACCATGCTCGTGAATGCCATTGCGCTTAAAAATACCAGGGTTCTAGTACGGCCAGGCAGCAGTTTAGTTTGTGCAGGTGAAGGCTCAGTTCCACTTGCGCGGGATTATGGAAGACGCAATAAAATATTATTATGTTGTTGCAGTGCTGTTGCTGAGCACTTACGAGCTTTCCGAGACAAAGTGTGCGTGCCGCTTGCTCGCACTGCCCGAGCTGGGCGATTCACAGACCTCGGAGCTGATGGATCACATGCTAGCTCTACTAGGTGACCATCAACCCTGCTTTATTTATAGGGAGCTTTTCCTACAACAGCTACCCGCAGAGGTGCAGGGGATGTTAGCTAACCTTCCGCTTAAAGACTGCAGGGAGCTTGCTAGGGAGGCTGACAAAGTGCATACCGCCAGGCTGGCAGCTTGTTCAGCCATGTGTGCTTAGAGCTCGGATAGCTCCCCGCCGCGGGCCAATGCTACTGTTTTTGCTGCGCCGCAGAGCGGTATATCAGGCCACTGTTTCTACCATGCATGGTACGGTGACAAAGCAAAAAAATGCATCCCCCCTTGGGGACGGGAAACGCACAGGCCAGCACTCGTTAGCGGCAGCAAGCGCCAGCTGGAGCGGGCGCACAGGTCAGTGTTTTGCCTGCGTTGGTGGATACGCGCTCCGGGACGAAGGGCCCGACTTTGGAAGCTGCTAATGGCAGTAGTATTCTGACTTATAGCACTTGTGTCGAGGCAGTCTGTTTTGGTGGCCAGCAGTTCCGGTGGCGTTTTGTGGGGGTGAAGGTGTCCACCCCACTACTGCGTGCCAGTTTTTTATGTGCTAACAACCTGCTTGTGGACATAAAACACCAGCGCCTGGTTGATACCAGGACTTTCCATTCAGTGTTGTGTTCATGCAGCAGGGCTGGTTCATCTCACTTGTCTAGCGCCTTGGGGGCAAATGATACTTTCCCAGATCTCATGTAGCCCACTTTTACATCAGTCACAGGCAAGCAGAGTGTTGAACACCACATTGTCATGAGCCCGACGCCTCGATTCGGGTATATTGGTCATTGCTAGGGCAGAGTTTGCTGCATTGGAGAGCCTCCGTAATGTTCGGCATTCCAGCAGCTCCTGGGCCTCCCCTCTGCATATGGTTACCGCCGGCGTAATGATGCCACATCCCCGGATCGCTACCCGATCCCACATATCCAGAACTTTTCTTCCCGGTTGGTGGGGGCATCCATTTTTTTGAAGGTTGACCTGGTGCTTGGCTACCATCAGGTTCCAGTACATCCAGGAGACATTGCAAAGACTGCGGTCATCACCCCATTTGGGATTTTCAAGTTTCTTCGGATAGCTTTTGGGCTTAAAAGCGCTGCCTAGTCCTTCCAGCTGCTCATGGACAGTGTCCTGAAGAACCTTCCGTTCCTGTTCGTCTATCTGGATGACATTTTGGTAGCCAATAACTCCAGCTTACCTTCAGACCCTTTTTGAGCATATGAGCAGTCATGGGTTAATTATCAGCCTGCAAAAGTACCAGTTTGGTTTGTCCTCCATTGATTTCCTCGGCCACTGCATCTCGGGCAATGGGGCAGTTCCTCTGCCTTCCAAGGTGGAGGCCATCTCTACATTTCCGCAGTCTGCTATAGTCAGGGGCCTGCAGGAGTTCCTGGGCATGGTTACTTTCTACCATCCCTTTATTCCCAGATGATGAGGCCGCTGTAGGAGGCTCTCAGGATTAGAACGGCCAAGCAGGTTCTTGAGTGGACTACTGAGCCGACTCAGGCTTTTGTAGCTACCAAGTCTGCTCTGGCAAACGTGACCATGCTGACCCACTCATTGTCTGATGCTCCAGTCGCGCTCACCATTGATGCCTCAGACTACGCTGTGGGGGCCGTGTATGAGCAATTCGTGGAGGGTGCCTGGCAGCCGCTGGCCTTTTTCAGCCGACAGCTCAGGCCGCAGGAATGGAAGTACAGCACCTTTGACCGTGAACTTCTTAGCCTGTACTTGGCTGTGCATCACTTTCAGTTCCTCATAGAGGGCCGCCCAATCACAGTTTTTGTTGACCACAAGCCCCTGACGTTTGCGATAGCTAAGACATCGGAGCCTTGGTCTGCTTGTCAGTAACGGCAGCTCTCCTTTATATCAGAGTTCACAACTGACATCCGGCATTTGGCAGGAAAGCATAACCAAGTTGCCGACTGTCTTTCCCGCTTGGTAACAGGTGCAGTGCATTTGGAAGTGGATTATGCTCGATCGGCAGCGGATCAGTGGGTCGATCCGGAGGAGCAGGCTTATAGGACCGCAGTCAGCAGTCTGCAGCTGGCTTATGTTCCCTTCCTTGACTGTGGTGCCACCCTCCTGTGGGATATCTCAACCAGTGTAGCTAGGCCTATCGTGCTGGCCGGTTGGCGTCGTCACATCTTCGAGGTGGTGCACGGGCTTTCACACCCAGGCAGACGAGCGTCTCAATGTCTGATAGCCACCAAGTTTGTCTGGCATGGGCTGCGGAAGGATGTCTATAGTTGGGCCACCTCCTATGTTCCATGTCAGCGTGCTAAGGTACACCAACATACCAAGGCACCACTGGCGCCTTTTGTGGTGCCTGAGCGCCATTTTGATCATGTACATGTGGACCTGGCCGGGCTTCTTCCCCCTTCCTTGGGTTTTACTCACTTGCTAACAGTGGTGGACAGGTCTACTGCCCAGGACCACAGCCCCTTGGTGCACTGGACCTCAGCGTTCCACACTGCAGGACTTGGCTGGGGCTCTCGTTCCAGTGCCCACGACTCAACATGGGGTGCCCCAGATACATGTTCCAGAGGGTTTGGCCGGGGCCGCATATGTCTTTGTCCGCCATGATGCTCATCGGGGCCCGCTGTGATCACCTTGCGATGAGCCCTTCCATGTGCTACAATCTGGGGACAAGTTTTTCACACTGGACATTTGGGGAAAGCCGGACTGGGTTTCGGTGGACCATCTGAAGCCTGCCCATTTGGACGTTGACACCCTGGCAGCCCCCCCCGCTTCTGTGCATACGCAGGGGACTGCTCCGGCGGAGGCTGAGCCTCCCAGCCTATTGTGAATTGTTCCAGTCGAGTGGTCCGGCCTCCCCGCAAGTTGGACTGGGGGGGGGGCGCGTGTGTAGGAGCTCCTACTTTTTAGGCAGAATTCATTCCCCTTTACCTATGCTCATGTGTGCAGGGTGTGGTGAGCATGCATGCCAAAGCAAGGACGTGGGTTTTTTCGGGTGTTTAGACACGCTGAAATAAATACATGAATTTGTGGCGCTCTACTTCTGTTGACTGCCTCTTTCCCTTTTTCTGCACCGCAGCTCCACAATGGACAAAAATATTGAAACACCTGGCCATTGCACCTGCAGGATCTTTCATGACATCCCATTCTAAATCCATAGGTATCAATATGCAGTCGCCCCCCCCCCCCCTTGCAGCAATAACAGTTGCCGCTCTTCTGGGAAAGCTTTCCACAAGCTCTTGTAGTGATTCTGTGGGAATTTTTGCCATTCCATCCAGAAGAGCATTTCTGAGGTCAGGCAGTGATGTTGGACATGAACATCCCATCCCAAAGGTGTTCAGTGGAGTTGAGCTCAGGGCCAGTCAGATTCTTCCACACCAAACTCACCCAGCCTTGTCTTTATGGACCTTGCTTTGTGCAGTGAGGCAGAGTCTTCCCACAATTTTGGAAGCATAGAATTGTCCAATATGTCTTGATTTGCTGAAGCATTAAGAATTCCCTTCACTGGAACTAGGGGGCCTAGCCCAACTCCAGAAAAACAACCCTATACCATTATCCCTCCTCCACCAAACTTTACAGTTGGCACAATCCAGTCAGGCAGGTAACCTTCTCCTGGCAACCACTAAACCCAATCATCAGACTGCCAGGCATAAAAGTGATGATTCCTGGTCCTAGAGGAATTTCTTATGAGGAGAGTTTAGCTGAGCTGAATCTAATCAGCCTCGCACAATGGAGACTAAGGGGGGACATGATCCAGGTATATAAGATTCTGGTCTGGATGCTGGTCAGCCAAATGGCTACTTCAATATTAGTTAAAATACTAGAACTCGTGGCCATAGATGGAAATTAGCGAGAGAACATTTTAAACTGAATTTGAAAAGACATTTCTTTACACAGCATGTAGTTAGAGTATGGAATAGTCTTCCTGTTCATGTAGTGCAAAGTAAAACCCTGGGTTCCTTTAAATCAGAGCTATATAAGATTTTAAGAACTCTGACGCTATTAGTTAAATTCTGCCCAAATGAGCTTGATGGGCCAAATGGCCTCCTGTCATTTGTAAATATCTTATGTTCTTAGAACAACCCATTGTTTTACAAATGTTTGTAAATCTAACTGCATGGCTAGGTGCTTGATTTTATATACATGTGGTCTGAATGAATCACCTGAATTCAATGATTAAGAGGTGTGCATCAATACTTTTGTCCATATGGTGAATGCATATAGATGCACATGCAGACATTAATTGTTTTGAATTGTTTTAGTAATTGTATTTGCACAAAATATGTGATCAACACTAGAAAATTACTAAAATGCAAAAGTAAATCATATTCTTTTTTGACTTTGTCACTAGTTATACTACAGTAATATCTGTGGGAAAGACATGGGTTGTCCCCTTCAAAATCTCAGGTTTATGGTATGACTATGGATAATTATTTTTGACAGAACAAAAGAAAAAAAATACAGATGGTATAGTAAGACAGCTCAAGCTCAATAAAGTGACATATGATTAGACATTAGCCAATCATCTGCTCGCAGCTTCTTATTTTCTACACACACACTGGGATTGTATGTAATAAATTGAAGTTTTCTTTAATTTTTTAAAAATGAATCAGACAGAAACATCTGCATAGACAATTAAAACAGCCTGGGCTTTCAGACCTATTGTGTTAATTATTGTCATCTGGTGGGAGGATGATTAAAAGAATACATGACACTGAGTTTGCCTTACGCTTTATTGAACACTTTCATTTGGAGTTGTTTGCAAATTAATACAGGGTACATAATCATCTTATTGGCATCTGTTTGGCTTAACTTCTCTGTGTATCACTCCAGATCCTGAGCATTAAATATGTTTACATTTTTGACACTTCCTGGTGCAAATTTGATCATCTGTCAAAAATCATCCTCCGTGTCCCAAAAAATAGTATTTTATGCAAGGATGTTAAAATTACAAAGAAAAGCAATGGACTTTTAAGTTTAGTTCCAGAAACTGAGCAGTTACAAACATAAATTTGATTTGGCTAAATGATTCAACCCGATCTCTTTGTTTTTGTATAAAAAAGTATACAAACATTGCAATTTAAATTATTTTTGATATTGTCAGCCCGCATTTCAGCATGCTCCCTGGGTAATTTTGGAATTATTGCCTTGAGTTTTCCACTTTTGGCATAGAAATAAAGATTGCCTTGAATATCCACAAAGAGGCGTGGTGAGAATACTAGGCTGAACAATGCATCATGCCAGTATGCTGATACAGCCTGGATTACTGTGATACTTCTTTACAAGTTTATCAATTTACATTATGAAAGAAATTATCAGGCATGCTTGTGTTCATATAATTGCCATTTTAATTAACCTTAACAACGTTCAAAGTCAAATGAGCCTAGATTAATGTATTCACCCATTGGCATTCTTATGGTTCCCTCTTAACCTTTGTGAATACTTGCTGTAATCATTATGCATCGATTACAATGATCTGGATAAATGGAATGATTTACCTTTGTCCCCTAAACGACTTCAGTGATTTTTATGATAATGAATTCAATTGGTCACATTAGTTAAATCTTCACTGTAGAGTGAAACTCAGAATCCTGCTTACACATTTGATGGTATTCTTAAAGACCCTTTTAAAGTTATATTCCTTTGTTACTGTATTATGAATGGTTTTTCCAGACTATTTGTCACATTTGTTTATACTTTTGTTGATGTTACCATAGTGAAGAAATTATAACCACAAAGCTGGTTTAGGAGTGCCAACTCAGAATCCCCCGAGAAGAGTTTTCCGGAGCTGGGCATCTTTGCTCATTGATCTGTAGCCCTGAAAAGGACAACAAGTGTTTACATGCATGGGTGGATGGATGGACGGATCGGTGGCTCGATGTTTATGTTCCATATGGTTTTGCATTGCTTAGTTAAGTTTAGTGTGCAGCACTAAATTTAAAAATTCTGGTGTTGCCACATATGGTCATACCTGTTAATTATGTCAAGGCTTAAGAAGAATTTTTACAAAGCACACTAACATGACGGGGATAATTTTCACGCAGAAAGTGCATGTTTTTCTGATGAAGGAGAGAAAAATTAAGGGAAAGAAAAGTGTGAGGAGAAAATGCAAAACTCATAGACACAGACATACTAGTGAGAAGCAGACGCACGATCCAAAAGCTAGCAGGTCAGTGTTGCACACAGAACCCACTAATAATCTGTAAATGTCTCATATATTTTTTATAAAGTAAAGAAACTGCTAAGGAAACCAAGTGAAATATTAAGTTAAATTCTATAAGCACAAGTATTCGACTCAAGGTTGTCTCTTTCTGTCTCTTTGAAAGGTAGGTGACTGCACCTCTTAACTCAACCATATGTTGGATATGAGAATCTGTCTGGAGATTCATGCTCCATCAGCTGTCATTTACACTGCATTATGTCTGTAGCCAAGGTCAAGCAGAACACCTAAATGCAGTTTCAGTCCTTCACTGATGATTGGGATTCAACCTTCACTGGATGAATGATTGGAACATAATGTACTCACGACCTTATCTCCATCTGGAAGAATAACCAGCCTATCTTGCAGTGTTTTCCACATGTTTGCCTAACAGATCCCTGACATGCATTGAAATATCTTTTCTGACAGGTCTTCGTTTCATTAATTATATATAATATTATATATTTGTTTTCTGGGGCGGTTTTTTGCTTTTTTTAACTCCAACTTTGGGAACTGCCTTCTGTCTTTTAATTTTGACATAAACTGTCAGTAATTATGTAATATTCACCATTAATTCTGTTGCTTCAAATCAGCATTTGTTGAAAGCTTTCGGAAAGCTACAGTATGATGAAATGTGCAATATATAAATTTTTCTCTCTCTGAAGATTACTCTCTCTGAAGATTAAATTAGTGAATAAGTTCAATTTTAGTGGCAAGTATTATGGTGATTCTCATAAATTCTCATAAAGGCAAATCTGTCATAAATATTTTCCACCAATAATTTGTCTAAACACATTATTGGATTATTTGAAAGCAATGTATTCATAATAATCGGCCTCAACTAGCAAAACCTTTATCATTTATCTTAAAATTGCCCCTGCTATTAATATTTTTATCACTGGTAAGCTGAATGTTCAAACATGGCTACCTTGTCAGCGTGTTATATACAGATCTTTAATGTTTATGACACTTCAATTAGTCAGGAGTGTAAAGGGATATAATAGCTTCCCTGAGATTTATCAGATTAGAATAAGCCTAATCTCTTTGGCTTTATTGATTGCACTCTCTTGTAACTCAGAAGCTGCTGGTAAAGATTTAGTCATGGACAGGAAGAGATACTTGTTTCTATGGCACCCTTGGTCCTGAATTCAGTTTGCTGATTTTATCTGAGTACTAAACATCATGACGTCTTACTTACAACAGGAAACCACAGTATTTGTTATTTTATGTAGGTTTATTTGTATTTATTTAGACGGGGTCACAAAGGACTACCTTACAGAGATTTTTTAGGCTATATAACTTCACTTTAATCCTAACATTAAATGAAATATTCTGAGAATGAATGTAATGGTCAAATATCGGAAAACATCTGAAATCGGTAAATTCATGTGGTCTAAATAACTTTTTCCAGGACAAAAGGAATTGTAAAGCAGATTGTAAGGGTTGTTTAAGTCCTATTATCAAATGCAACTTAGACAAAATGGCATGTTGATTTGATATTCTCTATATGCAATGTCTTTTGATACACTCTTTTGTCATAAAAGTGGCACAAATTAGAATAAACAAATAAGAAAGCTAGCTTCATGAAATATTTAAAACAACAGATTTATTTTCCACTGTATCTGTATTTGAGACATTTGCCAAATAAAATGACAGCCAGCCTTTTGAAAGAAATGATTTATTGTTCGTACCTGTTTCTGCTCTCCACAATCAAGTGTTTATTTTAAAGATTAAAGCAGTGATAAAATTATCATTTTAGCTTGGCATTAGCTCTCCATGTATTCCAGTGGTTAAAAATATGACAGGAGAAATTTCCGAGGGATTTATGAAGGATTATTAATTATGTACTCTAAGATTAATTATCCAGTTTTGACATTTAAATCAACAGCTTTGACTTGATGTATCCACATATTTTGGGAAACTGATTAAAACGCCTTCAGAGCCATTAGAGGTAATGAATGTAAAGTAATTACAACAGGCATAGCAGGTGTAAATGCAAAGCTGTATGACAGGGGAGGTAATGCACAGTTGATCCCAGCATCCAAAATGATATGAGAAGTAGCTGGTCTGGAACTACGGGGATAATTGCAGTTCCAGTGTTGTATGCTTTCCATTTCCCTTACAGTCAACGTCTGGGGGCTTCGCTTAAACATGCCCTTTTCCCAGTGGCTTTAGGAGCAGTTCACATCATTCAGCTCAGCGTTTAACCTTGCATGGAGGGCAAGCTGGGGAGATTTCTGCTTTTCTCTGCAGAGCAGGTCTCACTGGGAGGAGCACTGGGACTTGGTTTCTCAACCAGCCTCCAGCTCCAAATGGAGTGTAAAGACTGAGGAATTCTGCTCTGAGCACCACTGAAGGTTTCAGGTGTATTCTCTATTGATTTATAGTGTATGCTCTAAGCATCCCTGCTGACTGCCTTTTTCTGCAGTTCTGGGCAGTCGGATGATCCTTTAGCGGTCTGGTGGGAAGCAGAACTTGCTTGAGAGAAGAGGAAGAGCAACTAAATCATCTTTTTTTGGGTAAAATGCGAGGGTAATTTGCTTGCTTTCATAGTTTGCTTTTGTTCTTGCGGTCACAGCAAGTCTGAAATAATACACCGTAAAAAAAAATAAAAAAAATTAGACATGAATAAATAGATCCATCCATCTTCTAGCCACTTCTCTCAGTTAGTGTGCCCTGGGGTATAACCTGAATGGGATGCACACACACATTCGCACACTGTGGGCAATTTACAGATGCCAGTTAAGATGAGTGTAAGTTTTTGGACTGTGGGAAAAAAGCGAAGTGCTTATGGGAAGCTCACTCGGATACTGTATACATGCTTCCTGAACAGAGCAGAGGTGAGAGTCAAAGCCCTCAACCCTAGAGGTGGGAGGTGACAATATTACCTGTTGAGCTACACTACATTTTTTGTTTTCTAATTTCCTTATACAATTATTTATTATCATTTTCCATCCATTCATTTTCTGTAAGCACTTATCCTATTCAGGGTCAGTAACCTATCCAAAAGGGGCTGACAGGGGGCAACCCACTGTGGAGCGCCAACCCATTACAGGGCACACGCACACACCTACAGGCAATTTGATAACTCCAATTAACCTCAATGCGTTTTTGGGAGAAACAGTGTACTTGAAGGAAACCCCATGATGACATGGGGACACCATGCAAGCTCCACAAACATGGAACTACAGAGAAGATTTGAACCCTGGACCCAGTGGTATGAGGCAACAGTGCTAACCACTGCACCACCATGCCGCCCCTTATTATTATTATTATTATTATTATTATTATTAGAATGTAGAGGACATTGCAGACAGGGCCTTCCAGTAGGCTGAAACAGTGTGCTGGTAGATCAACAGGGATGAAATACTTCACGAAGAGGATGCATGAGCCCAAAATTAAGTAATCATTATAGGTCAGTTTCATATCAAAGCATGCAGTGGCAGAGAAGTCACCCACACGCACAGATTTATTTTTTGAAAATTGAAGTTGAAAAGTCATTGGTGAAAAAAGTACAAAGTAAATTGTTGAACTATTGCTTGTTGCCCCTGGTTTGTCTTTATATTTAAATATCTGTCATTCATTTCTACCCGTCTTCCCTTGTCCTTCTCTGTAGCTGTCCTCCTATTTTGACCCCTCACAGTTCTGTTTGTTTTTCGAGCCCCTGTTGTTCTGTTCAGTTTTTGTTTCAATAAATCCTCCCTTTGTTTGACCCAAACGCCTGCCTTTTATCCTTCGTCCCACATTTCATGACACAAACTGTGACTTATAATTACATTGTAATGGGTTCAAACTAAAACAATGGGTTGAGGATCCTAGCAGTCATGTGATGCGCTGGGCATTAATAAATGTGAATACTGGAAGAATACCCTCCCCTCAAATGTTTGGAGGCCCATTGATTAAAATAATCCTTCACCAATTTCCCGTATTACAAATTAACAACGTGTCACTGCACATATTAAATGCCAAGACATTCATACCGACCAATGCCTTTAGGGATAAAATGATGTAGCAAACATGCTCAGCTTCTCATTACCCAATTTGGAGAAACAGTATTCAGTATTATTATCACAAATAAATCTTAATCAACAGCAAAGGGATTCACAGCAAATGGTTTTCACTAAAAGGTTAAATAGAAGAGGATACAGCAGCTGTAAACACCTAAGACTGCAGTGAAATGTGCCTCATCACAATGAATCAACACAAATAAATAGACCCAGCTTTCTTTTTTGAATTTAATTCCAGAGCCAGATGTTGGTAGCTGTTAATGATACAGTAAAATGCATAATCTGGTTTTTTAATTAACAGCACTAAGAGCAGTGTGAGCATTCATTTATCAAGAGCATTCTTATTAATACAGGAGAGTGAAACAATTAAAGATAATTTATTTATATTTTCCCTAATCTTATCTCAGTGACCAAATATATACAATTTGCAATTTAACTAGTCAAAAGAAATAAGTTATGAGTTGCTTTAATCGTTTTTTTCAGGTAGCACACATGACCTTCAGATGTTATTTATTGAAGTCCTACTGATTTGATGAGATGACCTAAAGCAAATGTTGTTATATTGAATTTGTGAACATAAACTTTGCAACAGTATCTTATTATAATGATTTTAATGTTTTTACACCAGTGTATAGTGTCTGGTGACTGCCTGCAAAGTCTCGATTGAGAAGACATTCACATATATCCTTCCCACCACAGGCCTACAATGCTTTTTTTAAACTCAGCATGCAGTCTGTCAGCGGAGCCAGAGGACAGCACCGCCGTTGCATCACAGCTATGACTTTCTGCATACTGATGCTGGTATCTAAAACCTTCCTCTGATCAATTCTTAAATGAGGTTTTGCTCGGGGTCAGAGCCTTGTGAACTGTAGAGGTTCTCATAAAAGCTAACAAAAACTTTCTGATTTGCCCAGAAGTCTAGTTTTACCTGCAATTACAAAGGGTGATGTATTTGCATTCCTTGCCCCACTTGCATACTGGACTGATTAATAGTGCAATAGATAAATATTTTAGAGAAGTGACACCTGGCCCTTTAGCTTTATGCTGAGAACATGCAGCCAATCACTACTGGTGATCATAGAGAAACTGATCAGAAAAAACATGTTTCTCTGTTTGACTCTCTTTGACTTTTATATAGGTATATTCTGTCTGATGTTGCTATATCACCTCCAACCGCCTTTATCCACAAAAAACTGACTGCCATCAGGGTTTATTTTTATTATTAATTTTTTTTTTTTTATTTCTGCACACATCAAAAAGTAAACTGAACATCACAAACTTGAGCAATCACTGCAATCTGTGGAAGACATGGGCTCTTCTCCACCCCCGTACAGAGTACTGCTCTAGTCACCTTCCAACCACCATCAAAAAATATAATATTGAAGCATTCTTATGTTTGCTCATGAAATATGTGCGTTTTGTCTGTGCCTTTTTGTGGGGCATGGATGTTAAGAAATATAAATAAAGAGGTGTATAGCTACCTCAGGATAACATTTTTGGGTCTAACCTAGTTGTAAAACAAACAACTAACCTTGTGCTTCCCCATCAGAATGCCCTTCCATACACACATTGTTTTTTATGAGTATGCTTCCTTTTAAAATATCTTTTTTTATTTTGTTTTATATACTTAAATGTAGGCCAGCTTTCTTGGCTACTCAATTGATTTTTTTCTGACCTTGTATCCATTTTTAATTATTTCCAAGGGCTGTTTCTTTTCAATGAGTCCTCAGTCTATTTTCCTAGCATACCTGCAGCGTGTTTTTGCCTTGGGTAGCTGATGTATAGACATAGAAGACGTCTTGGCGTTACATTAAATAGCACTCAAGGCTGCCGAGTTCAAAAATTCACTTTCAGTGAAGGAGGAACTTTCAGTATATGGGACAGCACTTTTGATGTTTGTGCTAAATATGTTGTTATAACCATTCAGCCATGTCATGTGACACATTGAAGCGTCTGTCCCATAGATCTGAGTGTCAAGATATTTCATCAAAATATTTTGCTTATACTGTACTTGTGGTGGTCACAGTTGATATTGTTATAAAGCATATTTGGTCCAATCCTGAATTCAAAAATCTTTTCCAAAAGGATTTTGTATAAATAAAAAATGTTCAGAAATATAAAGATTCCTTCAATAATGTACCTCCAATATGAGGATGGGCTATTCTGTGTGGTTAGATTGTAATAGAGGCGGATTGTTGACTGCTCCAGGGAAGAGTACTCTTATTGGAAACATGTCCCCAGTCTAATGTCATCCCAGCTGCTATCATTACAAGCCTAAATTATAAAAGAAAGCTTTGGGACACAGCCTTACTTTATGAATAATAAACACCTAATGGGAAAACTCTTACACTTTTGCTAGCAATCAGGTCTTCCTGACACTTAATTTGGAACGCATTAATGTAGAATTATCTGGAAAGCTTTCGCTGCATTAAGCCTAAAGTAAATGGAACTCTCAAAAGAGACACTTTTGCGGCAAGAGTAATTTAGATGCAATCATTTATATAAAAAGTCTGTACTAAGTCAGATGTACTGTATAGGATAGTTGCAATAACAATAATAATAATAATAATAATAATAACAGCAGCTATAATTAAACATAATCATAATGGGGATATACTCTCATTGATTATTCGTGAATGTTAATCATAAAAGTACACTTTGGTTTCTTCCAAACACCCCACAATCTCCAGATTCAGTTCTCTTGGTATGGCATTATATTCCCCTAAGACTTTGCTGTTTATGTCATTAAATGCAAAGCAAATACTCCCATTGGGAGAAACAAAATGTATTGTTATACAGATGCTAGTCCCATCACTAATTATAGTCATAATAACAAGCATTAATGTAACTCGTCTGTGACTCTTTCCATCTACTCAACTAATCCCTTTGAATAGCTAATGTCATATATGATTGAGCTTACAAAATAGTAATGTTCGTGAATCAAAATAAACTGATCCTGAGTTGATCTGTTTATACCTTTTGTATGTCCCCAGTGGTTTTGGTTTTGTACAGTACAGGACTGGTAAGTTCCTCTAACCACACAATGATGTCCTGGGGAAAAAAATGTCTTTGGAGAAGACTTATAAGTAAAGAGTATAGAGGCATATGCTACAGGCAGACATGACATTGCGTTGCTCTTATAAGTGAGGATGCAGTGGGTAACTCACATGCAATGTGCTATTTTTCAAAAGCAATAAAGAAGATGCATGAGACTTAAGTGCGTAAAATGTACTTAAACTATGCAATATTTCCTTCTGCATCTCAGGTTTATTCCCTTGTGTCCTTCTTGCCGGAGAGATGTACCCTTGGAAGGAGGGGACACAGAATTGCAATGTGCACAACTGAGCTGGCAATTTCAATCTTCCTCGCCTGTGTCTCTTGCATTCTCCAGCACAATCAATGTCCGATTCCCCAGCTGGCTGGCCACACTGACCCCGGGCACTCTAATTTTAGATTCATGCATAGGCAGAGCCACTAGCAAAGGCTGACACAGAGAGCTTTATTTATCCTCGTTGTCCCTAAACTCCAGGTAACCCAGCTTTTTGGTTTTTTTTCTTTCAGACAAAAACCGAGAGAAGAATTTTATAAACTTTACTGGCAATAAGGTAATCATTCACCTTTATGATAGTGCATTGATTTTTAAGGGAGGGTGTGTTACTTGATAAGAACAACATTTTAATAGGTTGAATGTTTATTTTTTTGTTTCATCATAGGCTTGTGATTTATATTTAAAGTACGTGCGTACATATATACTGTATATACATACATATAAACACACACACACACACAAACATATATATTAAATTCCTTGTGAAAAATAACATTTCTGAATTGCATTGTAAAACTTCTAGTTAGAATTACCATAGGATACACTCCAGTATTCTTTTTATTCTCTATGGGATATTTTAAGGCACCGGATATTGGACTGCTGTTTTATTTGACACTAGATGCTACTTTTCAACATGCAGGTCATATAAAGTTTGGTCTCAAGGTTTATGTCAGAGTGCAGAGTCAGGGAAATGCAATCTAGCACTGCAGAAAGTGAAGCCATCATGACAGTAATTAAGGGAGACGGCATGTGTTTCAACTTTATAAGAAATCACAAGTCAACCCACAGGCACATCCGCTATAATAAATCACCTAGGAATGATCTGCACAGATACACACACACACACACACACACACACACACCTTTATAAAATATACAGACACATAGACACGCATAATATATCCCTGTCTATCTATGTATATTTATATATGTATATTTTTCAATCTAGCAATATCTATCTATAATAACTGCAAGAACTAAATTAGTTATAACTTTTTTATTATGCATGCCATATGTTTATTTCAGCCACAGACGCTTTTCTGGCAAAATAAAAAAAAAAAAACATATCTTCATGTATGTTATTGAGAGATGCCAAATGAGTGAACAGATAAACAGTTCTGCCTCAGAAGCAAACCATGCATGGGGAATTTTGTTCCTATTAACGCCCAAAGCGTGAAGAAACTTTATTCTTCAAAAGCATAATTGTAAAATAAACCCTATTTTCTTTTCTCTTTTGAGTTGAGCCAAGCTTATAATGAAAGAATTTATTCAGCTGAGACTAGTCAGATGTCCGTTTCGGGGGGCTGGCACCACTTATTTCATAGGCAGGCTTTGTTACTGCTGTCGAACCTCAGGTTGTTATTTGAGGGCTGCACATTGTGTATTTTTAAATCAGCTGCTCTCACTGCTCTGCCTATTGTACATGTTACACTGTCATTCGTTCCTTGTAATACCTACATAAATATATATGGACAAATGCTCTTTAAAAGCATTAGAGTTGGGTTTAAGAAGTAAAACTGTAACAAGTGCAAAGTCTGTCCATCAACAGCACATAAAAGAGGTTCTGGAAAAAACCACTGGATGAAAAACAACCTTTAAGTGACCTTTAAGTTTTAACTGTACAATATAGAATATATTTTAACATCACCATGTTAATCGTTGAAATATTTTATTATCAATTACAAACTGTACAAAGATATATGAAAGGAAGGTCTCTCTGATGTCATCTTCTTGCAAGTGCTTCTGATGGAAGGAAACGTCTGCTCATCCCAGAGACACCTCTATACATCCAAAGGCTTTTGCTATGCAAGAGCTCTATGGGAGAGCAACAACAATGCCAACCAGAGGAGAGTCATGCATCCCAAGATAGATGTCTTACAGATGACCTTCCCAGAAGGCACAAATACATCATTAAAGTGGTCTTAGCTAGACCATGGCTGGCATATATATTTTTTGCTTAAAAATGTTAGGAACCTATAATTATTGATTATGTTATGTTTGCAGAAGGCAGCCTGTATGCACATCTCACACAGAATTGTCAAAACATTCTTACCTAATTAGATTTAATCAAAGAATTATTTTACCTTTTCACTATTTGTGGATACCAAATTTCATGCAAGGTTTTTTTGTTATATACAAGTCGACAAATGACCATATTCCCCTCAGCCCATCAAATCCCATAAAAGGAACATAACCTCTAAGTCAGTGAGGAACTCTGACAAATGAGTTGTCACTCAGTCCAAGAATACAGGGATATATGATCACCTTCACCCTGTTCAGCACCCAGACTCGTAAGTTTGGTGCAAGTGATGGAACATTATGCGATGCCTCATCACCTTGAAGGTGTGATTCCATATTTATCATAAAGTCAGCCCTTCCAGACATTCTGACAACATTTTGATGTGGAATCCTTTCATGGCCCGGATGCTAAAAGTCCATAGTTTCTTGTAAAAACCTATGCTTGGGTATATATCTACCCAGTATTAGCTAGCTATCAATACTAGTTGCATCCACCAGAAGTAATGTGATATATTCCTACCTTATGAAACGAACTTGTTGGATGCCAAGACTTGTTGGACCGACCTATCTTGTTATCCATTTACTATCCAATCACTTATGGCATGAGTTACCTGTTGACATTTCATTTGTCAATCTGATTTTCAGTGGTAATCAGCTATTAGTAACCAATCTTGTGTTCAATGGGAGCGCACAGGTGTACTTTAACCCGGTGATCCCGGGGTCCATGTGATTGCCTAATGAAAAATAAGCAGACGCAAGATGAGTAGAGGGATGGATAAATAAGCAAATAAACAAATACACAAAGATGCACTGCTATGCAGATCTTATCCAGCAGAGTTAAGTATACAGCTCATTGCCTCAGCTATGTTTAACCTGCAGCTAGAGATGATGGTCACAGCTGTTGTGCGTTCTGTCAGTGTCTCATGGGTGGCAGCGAGCCCAGAGGAAAAACTCACAGATTCCATGCTGTCACACTGTCCCCCATGTCTTCAGAATGGAGACGGCATAATTTATATTTATTCTACCACAGTGTTTCTCAGTCTGGATCTCGGGGACCCCCAAACAGTACACGTTTTTGCTTCCTTCCAGCTTCCAGTAGCAAAAACATAGACTGTGTGGTAGTGAGCTAGAAGGGGAAAAAAAACATGTCTCTGGGTGCCTGAGGACCAGGTTGGGAAATACTTTTCCACTGCATCGCCTTTCAGCTGAAATTTCTCGCTTGCCCACCAAAATTACAGCTTGTAGCCTCCTTGCTTTAAGACTGCTGTGGCCTTCTTGCCTCTTCTTCAAATTTTTACCTTCTTTCTGTGGTGTAGTACTTTGCTCACAGAGCCATAAAGTCACTCTATCAATAAAATGTATGTTCTTTGCTGTGCTGTGACTTTAGAGTTTATTTAAAATTTTTATTACAATTGAATTATTATTTAATTACAATTGAATTATTGGTATCATTATTATTAGGAAACAGAGGACATTTCTGAAATTTGAATGCATGAATATTGTATATTATAATTAAACAATAGTGTTTTCTTTACAAAGTATGTTACAGATATATTACGACTGGGATAGTTTTCAGGAAATCTGCCTTTATTTTCACACTTCAGGTCTTTAATTTTCGTTAGACATTCAAGGCCTTACATATGAAAGTAAGTAAATCCCCAAGCTTTTTTGTAAATATGTGTCATAATAAACAAGAAATAAACAAATGTACAAACAAACAAAATGATGTAAAGGTATGTGTGTGGATTATGTTTATATTGAATTGTCGGGACCATTTTCCAGGTCCCCACCAAGATCTGTGAAAGCAATGAAAAAGCTAAAAGACATCTCGTGTTTTGTTTGGTTACTTATGGTTAAGGTTAGGGATGGGTAGGGTTTAATGTTGTCATGTTGGAATGAGAGTTTTTCCCATAGAAATGAATGGAGAGTCCTTTCAAAGATATAATTACAAACCTGTGTGTGTGTGTGTGTGTGTGTGTGTGTGGGTGGGTGGGTGAGTGGGTGTGTGAGAGCTTTTATAGACTGCTATCCCATCCAGAGTGTCCTTAGCCTTGTTCATCTCAAGCCTTGTGACCTGTGCTGCCTTTGATGGGCTCCATATCCCACACTCTCATCAGCCTTGTAATAGCGCCAGTACTGAGAGACCAGGGATCTTCTTCAGCCTCTTAAAAGAATATTAGTGAAAAAGGAAGGATGCAGTTCCATCTATCTGGGACTGTTTCCTGTGTACTTGTGTAATTCCTGTTTCCTGTGTAATTAATCCAGTCCGGCTGGCTTTGTTTTGTATTCTATTAGCTTTTTTATTCAAACTTTGGGGTCACAAATTTAAAGACTCTAAAGGGCTGAACATTTTAAAGTGTTCTATTGGTGGCAATTCAGAACACAATGAACCCCTCCTATCTGAATGTTAATTTGCTTCCCCTGAAAAAGCTCCTCAAATGGTAAACTTTCTTTTTTTTAATTTTGTCATTATCTTTCCATGAAACGTGTCAAGGTGAACAATGCTGACAAAAAAACTCACAGAGCAAGGTAGTCAATGTCCCCACTTCTGAAATAATTATTTAGCTTTAGAGAAAGATCATTTATTTCCCAAAAGGCGAAAGAACAAAACAACAATAGCCTGAGGCTATTTGATGGTGTACTTCTCTGAACTGCTCTCGATTGCATTGTGCAATTGTCCAATCCAACAAAAAGCCATAATGTAGATTACAAACCATCAGGCCATTCTAGCCAGTTCATTCTTCCTGCTCAGGGCAGGGAAATAACTTTATGTACCTGTGAGAAGAATACAGTTAACAGACAGACACACAGACAGACAGACACATATGAGTGGATATTTGATTGCAGCAATGTCCACATAATGTTTATTTAAAATTATTAACAAAGTTGTTGTAGCTCAGCCTACAACATTGTGGCTGTTAAATTACACTAATTAAAGTGTGCATTCAAATGCTGGAATTGAAGCAGCGCATCCTTGGTAAAGATAATTATGGAAACGTTTTAGCATGTAATGTAGATGTGCACACAATGACAACCAGAGAAGAATTTTTACTATATTGTGCATTCACAGACACTTAGAAAAAGGGGCCAAAATGTTCTCTCAGTAAAAAGAATCCTCCATCGCAGCAATGTTACAAAACCCTGAATTGTACACTGAATGCAATTTCTACTTTCATGTTCAGCTATAGTATTTATGTTGTGGGAACTATGAAAAAAATCAAACTGGTGAGGAAATCATATTAATAGAAAAACAGAAAAAAACATTAAAGTCAATACCCTTTAAATAACTGAGCATTGCTTTGTATAATATTACTTGGATGAACCAAAACTGAACTGTAAGTACTGAACATTTTATTTTTTAAAAGTTGTGTGGGGGGTATTGATTTAACAAGGAATAATAAAGCCAAAGCTGACTCCAGATAATTAAGGACAAGAATACATGGAAAATGTGCAGAAGGTTTTTCTTCTTTAGTTCCTATTATGAGTTTGTGTTGTATGTTTAGAAGTGCTAAACATAGATTAATAATAATACCCTCATCTAGGTTTTATTTTTGCTTCAAATTTCTTTTATATCTCAGAAACTTCCCACTGCCCCCACAAGAAGGTTTCTTTGTCTTGACCTGGGCAGAGTAATAGAGAGTTTGACTCATTCAGCTCCTCTTTGAAGCAATGGGCACGAGGCAGGGAACAACCCAGGATGGGGGGCCAGCCCATCGCAGGGCACACTCACACACCATTC
>JAODJX010000001.1:37909886-37923710 GCA_026776945.1 Isichthys henryi
GCCCATTGCTTCCGGGATAGGCTCCGGACTCCCCACGACCCAGTAAGGATAAGCGGTTTGGAAAATGGATGGATGGATGGATATTACTTATGGTTGTATGTTTTGCATGTATGACATTAATATTATTAATGTCACAATATTAATTATTAATTATTCGATAATTAATAATTATTTTAAAATTATTAATTATTATACACATTATAAAATTATTGATGTGCCATTAATATTATAAACATTATATATTATTATTTTATTATTATTATTATTATTATTATTATTATTATTATTATGCTGTTGTTGTTCCATAAACCCATAGACACAGGCTTTCCAGACTCCAATTTTAATATTTATTTATACTGTACAAAATTGACGGACAACATTTACTTCACATATGCAAATAGTATACAATGTTAAATACTCATAAACATTATAATGGAGATGTCAGAGATCACGGAGGGAAACTTCAAGTGATCATTTTAGTTTCTAAACATACCTATTATTCTGCTGTCATGTTCCATGACAGAATGTCTCCATCAAGATCCAGCACTTTAGGTATCCTTCTTTGATCTTCTTCTTGTTTTTTTTTTATTAGGAACTTGCCTTGATTGTCACAAAGCAAGATTAAGTGCTTTATTAACTGGGAATTATAGTGATGGACAACTTTAATGGAATCAGGGAGATCTATGTTGTTTTTTTCAGACTGACAGATACAAAAAGTCAAATCAATCTCAGGATATACCATTGCCTTGGTGGATTTTGGTCATTTAATAATTCACAGATGCTTTCCTGCGAGGTAAAGCCACGGCCTGGTGCTACTCACTACATCCCTGATGGATAACTATGTCTTGCAAAAATGGATGCTTCAAGTAAAATGGCTCAGAAAATACAGTTTAGAAAAGCGGATCAGATGAAATAGGCTGTATAATGGCCAATCCATCATATTGGCTAACCAAAGCTGGCAAGAGGCACAGGGAGTTCAGATGTTTTTTGTTAAGTCTTCGGAGGTGCTTAGGTATAGAAGTCTAAAATAATGATCCTTGCAATGAAATAGCTGAATCAAAAAATAATAATAAGAAAAAAACAAGGTTTTAGAAATGAAAAATGGAATATATTGCATTCCGCTCTTTTTCCTGTATTTTTAAAAGTTCTGCTCGAAGGTCACATCAGTAAATGGAAATGTCATTCTTGAGTACAACTGCATAACTGGAGGCTCTATATCTAATGAAGGCATTTTATTTTCCTAAAACGTAAGCAGGGTTGCCAAGTTTGGTCAGCTGGCTGGAATGAGATTTTCAGTGTCTGAAAATCTGGAAATACATGCGCACGCATTTACATGTCTGTATATACCTTGTAAATAGTCTGTAGGGTTCACAAACTACCCCAGTGCTTGTAATGTAACTAATTTAAGGTTTTTAATGGAATAATATTGTGCCATTTGACAGACCCAGGTATCGTAGCAGCATGAATGATATGAAGTGGGATGGTTTCAGACAGGTTGGCTCTTTTATTGTAGTTCTTAAAAGGACCAAACACATGCAACAACCCTAACCTACTGTGCTGACCACCCTGACTGTCCTACCAACACATGCATGCACACACATACTATATAACACCTAACGTGAAACACTACATGTGTCATTACGGTAACCATACTAAAGGCACAATACGTGACAATGCAAGTAACTATTTGCATTATGCACACAGCTGGCACCAGTCCACCATGCCACGTTTGCAAGTATGATCTTTGGTTACCTTGCATAAGTGCTATTGAGCAATATGGTTAAATTCATAATTCTGATCTTACCACTAGCTATAATTTGAAACAATCTATATTGTAGATGGTTCCCACCTGGTAACTATCATTGCACTTTTGAGACTTAGAATACACCTAATACAGACATACAAACAAACAAAAATACAATACCTAGAAACTTTTTTCCATGTTTTGCTATCTAGTCTGGATTCACCGTGTGGTCCTAAAGATGTATTTCTGCTGTTTAAAAAAAAAAAAACTATATATTATTAAGTACACCTAGCTAGTGCTGGGCAGAACCCACTTTTGCCTTCAGAACTGCTTTCAAGGGTAGATGAGTTATTCAGAGAATGAGTGCATTCAGAGAAGACTTTCTACACTCCATCACTGCACTGAGCTGTTATTTTGCACTTGAGGCCTTCCTGTTAGCTTTAATGACTCTGGCTGTTCTCGTCTGACCTCTCTTATTAACAAAGTGTTTTTGACCACAGAAATGCCATTGACTGGATGTTCTCTTTAAACACTGTAGTTTGTGAAAATCCCAGAATGGTGGCTGTTTTTGACATGCTGGATCTACCACGTCTGGCACTAGCAATAACAAGGCCACTGAGAATTGTATGCATGCATTAACAAATGATGACATCACTTTAGTAAACTCAGTAAACTCAGTCTCCACATCCAATTAGACAGTAGCAGCACCGTGTCACTTGACTTTTGACACACATCACACAGAGCAAATGCTCCATTTGACGGTCGTCTAATTGAGCAGTTCAAACAAGGTGAAATTTTAGGAAGTGGGAGAGTAGTGTATGACTCTGGGTAGGGAACTGCTTGTTAAATCACACCCAGACTTCATGCTGTGTTCCATTGGTATGTTAGAACATTTATTGGCCTAACCCTCACTTTTCTTGAGTTTTTCATACTATGTGTTTGTGATTTCCTTTCTGTCGAGTGTAGTAATACTCAGAAATCATTGAAATATACTGTATGTAGATAGATTAAACTATTAAACTTTGTCACTTTTATTTTTGGGAAAAAAGAGTTTGTATGTTGCATGTGGTGCCAAATGTTGCACTCTCATATATCCATCCAGTCATTTATTCCTCTGTCCGTCTGCCCATCCATCCATCCATCCATACTATGGCTGCTTATCTAGACAGGGATTAACAGGAAGCAAGTATTACAATCTAAACATGCAAGAGATAAACATTAAAATCAGCCCAGAAAATCCTAAAAGGTAAACATTCTTTCATTTTTTTGCCATTCAAGACCTTCATTTTAAATGTATTGTCTTCTGTACAGACTGATCACCTCCCTTGACTGTAAGTGTAATTTTCACTTTTTTACGTAACCAACTGTATACATATGGGTAAGGCTCTTTTCCTGAAAATGCCTTTTAAAGTAATTGAAAAGCACTTTTATGGCATCCGAAACAGAGGGCCTGAAATAGTATCCTGACATTGAGCCTCTTTTCAGTCATGGCTCCATACGCATGCACATCCATGTATGACATTAATCTAATCTTGAATAGTTGTGTAAAATGTGCTCCAGCTCGCAGCTGGCAGTTGAGAATAGCGGGCGAGATGATTAAATGAGTACACCATGACTTTGCAGGCACAGAGAGGCAACAGCAGAGACCGACCAGCTTTCATTCAGCTGTTCACGGTGAGCTCGAGTGCCCATGAATCACGGCCCTGACCTCTTTATGAGTGGGCGACTGGGGAGGCAAACTCTGGTCACAGATGACATTAACACGATGTCAGATCATCAAACACCATAAGGTTGACTAAGCAAATTTACGTGTTCCAGAGGCTAATGGTTAGAGCAATAAACAGGGCAAATGTTTTGCATAAGTGACATCTAACCAACAACAATGTGACAGCACCTTAATGACATCATGATATAGACATGTGGGAAACATCTGGATTTTTTAAAGATTTCATGTGCCTATTAATCAATATCATGCTTTAATGTTTGTCTTGTTAATCTTGCATATCAATATTTAATTTCATATATTCTATGGTATTACAAAATCAAGATAAAGGAGTATTATAAATGAAATGTCCACCAACAGCTAGGGATCATATTATTTTAGTGTGACACTGCCCTAGTCTGGTATTGTATTATATTAAGATTAGAGTTCTAGATTGACTTATATTTAGGTTTGACACAAATGTATTTAGTATCAATTATGAAGACATTTACTGACAAGCACATTACAAGGATTATCCTTATTTGGAAAAACTGTATTAGGTGCAATGGTATTGTTTTTTGAAACTGGTGAGGCTACAGAAGTGATTGTAATATTGTGGACAGTAGGGGATTCTTGTGGTAATAAAGAATAATGGTCTCAGCTTGGTCACACAGTGATGGTGTAAGAAGAGTTAGTCATTGTTAGTCACCTGCCTTGTGAACGTGTTTAGCTTATCGTGATGCCCTGCGGTTTTCTTGTACGCTACCACAGTATGCATGCACTTTTGTGAAAACAAGAGCCGGTCAGAAAGTAGTTCTAACACTGAAAATTACTGTGTGCGTTTCGTTAGTGAAACCAAAGAAACATGTTGCTCTAGATGGTGTCCTGCAGCAGGTGGTATGAAACTCCAACAGGTTTTTACCTTGTTTCCTTATGTGCAAATCCTGTGTAAAGCTACCTTGTTAAATGAGGACATGGCACCTATCTACACTCTCTGCTAGAAAGGCATGTATTCTGTCTCCAGCACGTTTCACCTTTGGTACCCTCATATACAAGTACACAGTTCGACTGTAAGGTGTTTCGAGATCAAATATTCCCTATGTACAGCTACTCACATTTTTAATGCATTTCACAGGTACTGTAAGTCTCTTTCCCCTCGACCCATGAAATGAGATGTTTTGTGCTTATGTTTATTTTTTACATAGTTCTCTACCATTAAATGATTGACACATCTTTCTATCCAATTGAGCCATTTACTCTCAGCTTCCATGTGCCAGCATTTTCCATTATGTTGATGAGATGTTGATCTGCAGATGTGGTTTTTCACACCTTTCAGAAGTGTAATTCAGTCTTGAGTTGGGCTAAAGCTCTGCCTTTAAATGCTTTGTTATTGTGTTCCCTAACCAGAACTGAACCAAATGATTTGCACTGATAACATTTGACAATATATTGAGATGAACTGTATTTCTGTGTGTCTTTGCTACGGCGGTGAAAGATATGTACTGATATTGATTCTTCTCTAACTCTGGCTGATATAGTGACACAGCGGGTGGCATAGCTTATGTTTGCAGAGTGTGAGTTTGATCCCTGCCCTGGCTCTGCTGTTTTTGTGAAGTTTATGTTCTCCCTATGTGTAGGTAGCTCCCCACAGACTAAATAGAAGCAGTTTAGGTAGGTTGGATCCACAAAAACTGCCCGTGAGTGTAGGACCAGTGATGGACCAGCATCACATCCAGATTCTCCCTTCAACTGACCCCAGGCTTTGTACGGTACCATGATTCTGTACTGCACAAATGGTTATGGAAGACAGGTGTATTCTGCTCTTAATGTTGTTATTTTCATTGTTTACTTTTATTTTATTATGCCACAAAATTTCATTCAGCCAGTTCATTCATACATTCAGTTGGCATATCTATAGATATGTATAAAATATATTAACTTGCTATACTTGTGAAACACACATCTCTATAGTATGTTACCTGTCTTTCACTTCTTTCCACACCAAATAAAATAATGAATGAAACACAATTTTTGTGATACTTACGAAGACTCTACTGTCATGGTCATATAATTTAACGCAAATGCAGAAAGCTTGTGTAAGTGTATCAGGGCCATTTTGCTGATGCAAATTTTAGTTGAATACATGGACCCCATTTGCAAACAAATTTTTATGTTGCATAAAACAAGATTAATCTTCAGCTTCATTCTATCAACAAAGATTAATTGTAACAATCTTAATGGAACCATATGGAACAAATCCCGGAAAAAACCAAACTATGATTCTCCCTTGTGTTTCATACAGTGAGCGGTCATCACATTTTCATCACATTGCATCACTTTTCACACAAATTCTCTGTTCTTCTCCAATTTGAAGATGGAAGTTGTTATGCAATTTATGCTCATATCTATCAAACAAACAACAAATGGTATTTCATTAATTGTGGGTTATATAAATGAATGAATCAATCAATCAATCAATTTAACAACTATATAAATAATAATAATAATAATAATCATCCTTGGTTGAGATGAATAATTGATCCCACTGAACCATTATGTTCACATTCCTTTTAAGTAAGGCTGAGAAACTGAGAGGAATTACCATACGTCACCACAGAATGCTATGCAACTTCTTTTATTAAAGCATGCGAAATATTTAAATGGCCTATTTCAGATCAATACCTAAATTGCTGGTGTTAATGGGAATCCTATACTTTGTGGGGGACTAATTATTTTTTCCGTAATTATGCTCAAATCAGGAATACATAGTGTGAAGCTAAGCCAGTTCCCCTCTACCCTGGGAGCTGAAACAGCAGTTCCAACAGAGAAACAGGGGCTGACCAGGATATGGGACAGTAAAGGCAAGGTCAAAGCATTTTCAAATCGGCGCTTTGTTGAAATCATCAAATATAACAATTGATATTTGCTCCACCTTAAGATAATAACTAGAATGTTTTCTTTTGAAATATTCTAAACACTCACAATGCAGGACCTGGTGCTTTCTCATTGGGTCTAAAGTATCCATTTTTCAGACATTTGTAAACTGTCCTGTTTTTGCTCAATGGCTGTACCTTTGCTTTAGTCTGATGTGTAATAGAGAGCTGTTTTTATTTAACCAAGGAATGAAGTTCTATTTGAATGCAGAATTTCAGAACAGGGACACACACACACACACACACACGCACACACACACACACACATATTTATGTACATATATATATCCATCCATTCTCCAAACCGCTTATCCTACTGGGTCGCGGGGGGTCCGGAGCCTATCCCGGAAGCAATGGGCATGAGGCAGGGAACAACCAAGGATGGGGGGCCAGCCCATCACAGGGCACACTCACACACCAGTCACTCATACATACACTTCTACAGGCAATTTAGTAACTCCAATTAGCCTCAGCATGTCTTTGGACTGTGGGGGAAACCGGAGTACCCGGAGGAAACCCCATGATGACATGGGGAGAAAATGCAAACTCCGCATGTGAAACTCATGCAGAGACTCAAACCTGGGTCCCAGAGGTGTGAAGCAACAGTGCCATATATATGTATATATGGAAGTCATTCATATAAAAGACACAAAATGATGTCAGGGAAATCTTCAGAAACCAGGTGCCTTTGAAATAACTCTCAAAATCTTCACCTTGTTAGAAGACAAAAGGAAAACACATTACGGTATATGTCCATCAACCAGTAAAGTAGACTGGGTAAGAATGATAAAATCATGTTCATAGAAAAGAAAAAGAAAAACCAACGAAAAACACCATTCCCAGAATGCCAAACTAAGTAGGATGATTTAGTCAGATTAAATCAGGTCTTCTGTTATCCAAACAGTTTGGCATCACTTGGAGTTGGTAGGAGGGCATAACCCTGAATGTTGCCCTGGGCATAGAACTTGAGGGAGCCTTGATCTTATGTGACTATATGCAGCTTTGTGTATGTCGGGGTAGTAGTAGACCTTGCCCCTGGGTTGAAAAGTTCTAGCTCTCAGCCAGCACAGTTATATACATTGAAACAATATTTTTGCACATCCTGATTTATCTGCATGCTTTTGGTGATGCACCATACTCTCTGAATTCTGAGTACATTCATGAAAAACATGTGTACTCCTTTACTTATTCATACATGATTTCACGGAATATGTACCATTCTTCAATCAAAATTTCATTTTGAGAAAGATCATATGGGTTAACGGAAAAATCTTTAACAGATATTTTTTTTCCTTCATTTTTTGTCACGCCCTGCCCTGCCAGATCTTCATGTCTCCTCCATGCATATTGCTCATTTGTCATACCTCTTGTTCCAGTCTTCATGTGGTCCACTGCCACTGCCTCGTTATCCCTGTGTATAAGTGCGTCCCTATCCTGTGAATCTCAGGTCCATCATTATGTTGCGTCATGTCATGAGTGTCAGGTCCATATCCTCTCGCTTTTGATCCTCCCTTGCTACATGACAGAATGATGGACATCGCTGGGGACGTCACTTACTACTGCTAACTGAATAATTTCGGTTTTCACACTGTCCTTCACCCAGCGGCCTGCAAACCTCGGGTACCTCTCCTGGAATATATGAAAAGAGATCCTCTGTCTAAAGAGGTCTTCTGCTCCCTCTTGGCGGCCATCCAAGATTTGTGGTGCAACCTGGCGACCTGGAGGAGTCCCGAGGCGAGCACTCACCTCTGAACTGCCAGTAAGCCCTGCACAAGGTTCACACCACCTTCTTACTGTCATTTATTGTTAACCGCAGATTAGGCGCTTGTTGACCACAGTGCGGATGGCTGTGGAGCAGCGGGCTGGACAACCCATGGAGGAAACATTCTCGACCAGTCAGATGCCAACCCCTGCTCGCTCCGGAAAGACCCAGCCTGGAAGAGGCCACTCACCCATGGGACGCCAGCCTGGAAGAGGACGTTCAGCTGTGGGAACCTGGCCAAAAGGAGGCTGCCCTACCACGAGCCCTCACGCAGGCGAGGCCTCAGCCGCCCTGCTTCCGGAACTGCTCAAGTGTCGCCTGCTTCAGGAAGTGCCTGAGTGTCTCCCGCTTCCAGAAGTGCCCAACTATCTAGCTTAACCTGTTTCCCACGGTTCTATGCACCTCTTAAATGGTCACAAACTACCGCTATAAGTGCCTCCTGCACCAGCTTTGCTCATTTCCTGGAGCTCTGCTCTGTTCGGTAGCTCCTGCTCTCATGTCGGTGCCTGCCTCATCGGGCCCCTGCTCTGCAACCACCAGCAGTCCCGCCTGCCCCAGCTCTACAATGGCCTGGACTCTGGAGTCCTGGACTCTCCCACAGAAGATTCCAAAGCCGTCTGTGACCTGGCGCCTATCTCCGTGATGGCCTCTGGCCCAGAGGAGGTGGAGCTCAGGAGGACCCACATGCCGGGGTCAACACCCAGCTTCCTAGGCTCCAGAGGACTCCTAGGCCCAGCCCCATTGCCCACTACTTTGCCTTTCCTTAAGTCCTCATGTGTATAGCCTAATGCTTCGTCTACCATAACGACCATCTTCTATGGCTCCTACTTGTACCTGTCAGACCTGTCTTGGTGTGTGTCATGTATGTTGTCCTATTTATTGTCCCTCATCTGGCCCCTGTTTTCCAGTCTCCCTAGCAGTGTCTCATGTCCAGTGGGGTGATATGTTAGATGTTTCATCCATTTCTGTCCTGTCTGGTCCCGTATGTCTGCTGTGTCTCTTGTCGTACTTGGGCTGGCTACTGTGTGAGCAATGCCATCGTCTACCCTAGTATGGTGTTTTGGCCCCTGCCTGAATTGTGATTTTATTTTTCATTATACTCTATCCCATATCATTGGTGTTTCCCCTGGTTTTGGGTATGGTCGTCCTGTCCAGTGGCCCCTGTCTCGTCTGGTGTCTTGACCTGTCCATCCGTCCCATTGTATGGCTCCTTTGATCCCTCCCTAGTGAGTCGTATGTGCCCGGATGGAGGTTTACCGTCAAGTCCTGCCCCACCAGATCCTCATGTCTCCTCCATGGCATAGCTCTAACAAGCCACACCTACTGTTCGTTCATCTTACCTCTTGTTCTAGCATGTGATCCACTGCACCTGCCTCTTGTTATGCCCCCTCGTTATCCCTGTATATAAGTGCTTCCCTGTCCTGTGAATCTCAGGTCCGTCATTAACGTTGTGTTGCATCGTGTCATGTGTTCAGGTCCATATCCTCTCTCTTTCGACCACCCCGTGATCTGGTTTTCTTCATACCTTTAATAAATCCTCTTTTGTTTGACCCAATGCCAGACTCCATATTCTCCATCTTGCCTCACTATATGACAAACATGCCCATTGCCCATTTGCCACAAGTACAGGCATATTGGAATGCTTCATTTTTCCGACCCCATCTTGCTGTCCTCGGCTCGGGAGTAACAGCACAGCGGCAGCTAATGTGCAGTGTCCCTGAAACTGAGGGATCAGGGCCTTGTCTAAAGGCCAGTGGACATGTGACCATTCTGTTGAGGCCAGGACTCAAACAGGTGATCTTCTGATCATAGGCACAAAAACCTAGCCTGCTGACCCACTCACTGCCCTCCTGTTAGGAATTTGAAATCATATGTACGATCAGTACAAAACAAAAATAAAATCTTTTGAAACACTATCTCTGAATTTGTGAGCTAATATAAATTTCTGCTTTTCATCAGAGCAGCTTCTTCGCTGCTCTGTAACTATGTTATGTTTTCCCCACACGCAACATAATGCAGCAGAATCATAAAGAAATACGAAATAACAGGGGTAGAGGAGAGATATTTGAAGTATGGAGGAACAAACAGTGAGTCTTAGCACTTAAGCTCATCCAGCCATGCTTGATGAACCATTCAGCATGATTTAATCTACTAAACGTTTTGATTGATATTGACCGACATACATACAATGTTACAGTGTTGCCTGGTATGGAATTACCAATCACTCAGTAATGGCCTATTGGACAATAGCATAAATAACAGATTTCTCTACAGTTTGTTACAAGTTTAAATTTACTCAACCCCAGTATACTGTAATGTTACATTTTATGTGAGGACACGTTCATAGATTTATAGCTTTATCCTAACATACATTATTTAACATTAGGTCAGACTGGGATTAAGTCGTTTTCTTTGTTGCAGTAACATAAATTAGCCTATCAGATATGGGAAAATTATGTTGACAACTGCATCCAGCATAGGCTTGGTATAGATTAAACCCATATAGAGTTTATGTCTACATACATTGGTAGCTATTTGACAGAACACTGTGGCAGATCTTTGTTTTTTTCCCGGGTTGCTTTCTTCACGTATTGCATACCACTTTGGTCCGTGTGAACAAAACTGAATCGTTCACAATTTAGGACAGCTCAGCTTTTGACTTGTTCAGTATTTAAAAATGGCAGAATACAAACAGAATGCGCAAAGTTACAAATGCAGAAAGTATAGACGTTTTTAAATCGAATGTTTTAGAAAGTGACATCTGTGTCTGTTATTTACTCTGCGTTAAGTCAGTACATCATTGTGGAAGTGAATAATATTAAAGCCATGTATGGCTGCCACGTGTGCTTCCCCGATCGTACCCAGCTGTGTCCACTTATTTTCGCCCAGTTCTGTCTATTTCAGTCCATGTCTTGCCTGAGTTCATTGTCTGTCATTGATGTTAGTTTATGTCTGGTGTTTCCTGCTCCCCGTAATAAATCCCCGTTTGCCCCGATTTTGCCTGCTTCCTGCCTGTTGCCTGCCCATTCGCCTTACCCGCGCTCATCCGGATCGTGACAATGGGATAATATGAATGCATGCACTTTACTCTGTCTACCAACAAACGAAATAAAAGGAGCAGTGGGAACGCAAGTGTACAGGCAAGGGGATGCGTACGTGTCTAAGGGTATTCTTATCTGCACCAAACACATGCTGTGTATATTTTATGGTCGACACAATTTAATAAGTTGAAACATCACCGTATTTTAACCCTATTTAGCGATGCTACTTAAAAAAGTTATTTTCTTCCCCTCAAAAGTGGGGGGCATGGATTAGGGTCTCTACATAACTGCGAGGGGGCTGAACCTGTGAAATAAAATGTATAACTGTGGACTTTAAATTTAACGCCTATATAAATATTTACAATAAATGATATTTCATAGTTTATTGCAATACATATGTATTCATACTAAGGAATTTCAAGATATTACATTTACTGATAGAAAATAGTTATGCTAAACTATTCAAAGGTAACAGAGGAAGAGAAAGTAGCTTGATGCACATTTTGAATAGATGAAAAGGAAAACTTCAGGTTGTTTCTTGTTTGTTTTATATTGAATCTTTTTCCATGCACAAAACAAATCCAAATGGGACTTGAATATGAAAGAAAAATTATTTTGTTTGTTTAAAGATATATACTTGATTCTCATATGTATATATGTGATCAATTTAAATAGTTCCTGCTGAGTATTTTAGAATTGTTTCATATTGCAAACATATTGCATACTGAATAAATTATGATTCGTGATATATACATTTATATGTTGCGAAATATCTTCGGAATTCAGTAGATTTTTGCCATTAATGATCCTGCTATATAATTCAAGATTTACCTATGAAGCTTGCTAAGATTACAGATTATTTTGCCAAATATGTCCATTTATTTTAGCCTGAAGATGATATTTAATTTCCATGAAGGCACAGTGGAGGCATACCAACCCCTGTGAGGAGGTTTCCCTGCAGATACTAATTGCTTCCTTCAGGTCACACATTGGTTCAACGTCCCAATACAGCTGCTCACTCACGTCAAGAAGGGTTTGAAAATGTATCACTTTAACTTCATTCAATAAATCTGTTTAAATTTATACAGGAATTTCGGCATTTCCAGATTATTTGCTTACTAAAACACAGCCTTACCAACAGGTGGTGACGGGTCACAAAGACATTTGTAGACAGAAAGTTGACAAAGTGATGAAGAATGACGAAAAAAATGTCATTGTAGGTAGTGCACTGTGATCTTGGACATATAAACCACACTCTCACACACACACACACACACAAACACACCCATGCACACCGAATATTAGTGGGCTTGGGGCCATATGAAATAAATCACACCTTTAAATCCATTTCTTTGAAGCCATGACTTTAATATAAGAAATGAAAGTGCCATACATAACTAGAAAATGATAAATTAGGTATGTTTTACATTCCCCTTTTTTCATAGGATTTGCCCTCTGTTGTAGTAAATTGATCAGGTTTTATGCATTGGAACTAGGGCAGAGAAAATGAGGTAAACATCACCCAAATTAACCATTATGGCTCTACTTCTGAATTTCCACCATACAGTAATGGCATATGCTAATTTGGTAACTTATAAATTAGCAGTGTAGCTAAAAAACCTCAGCTACATGATTTGCAGCTAAGTTAGGTAAAGCAAATATTTTAAATGAATAGTACGTAGTTTTGCATTATTATTTTAAAAAATCGAATGGCTTTTCTATTATGAGAAAAATAAAAGGTTAATTGTCCCCATTGATTTTTTAAAGTCTGAATACACCAAAAGCTCCTGAGTTCTTTACCCGTTTAGTCAGCAATGTTGGTCATTCTGAGTGAGGTCTGAACCTGAGCGTATGCTGGGTGCTCTTGAGAATATGAGATATTTGTGTAATTCTGCCACTTATTTCATTGAACACGGCAACCAGACTCACAGAGTACCTACAAGCAAAAAGAGAGCATTCATTTCACCAGATGTCACCACTTCCCCCAAACTGCGTCATGGAGCCTGCATTATCTGAAGACAAAAGGTAATGCTTCATAAACACCTGTCTGAGTGAGGATGCCTGGCTATTCCTGCTAACAGACTATTTATAAATTTATTTTCATGATGAAACATGCATTATTTCTTCAGTTCAGAGATGAGCAGCAAGCCTCTTAATTGCTTCTATATTTTAACTTCATTCAAAAAAAAAGTTCAAGGTTCAGAGATATTTTATTATCCATTAACATTTTATGTGCAACACATAAATTTTATGTGCAACATTATACATTCTATATAAAAAAGACAGATAAGAAGACACAGGACAAACTGACAAGGCAAGAGACATATCGACAAAGTACAAACGGTAACAATAAATAAGGCAGTTGCGCAAATGATAACAGTAGATAAGGCAGTTCTGCAAATGGTAATAAATGAAAGGAGATAGATATTTAAAGGGGGAATAGTACTGAAATTATTCATGTTTTTAAGTTAGTGATAACAAACCAAGCTAAGGTGCAATTTATCGAAGATTTTGTTCCATGATTATTTTTTATTTTTTGAAAAATTAAAATGTAAAACTTCAAGCAAGGGGCGGCATGGTGGTGCAGTGGTTAGCACTGTCGCCTCACACCTCTGGGACCCGGGTTCGAATCCCTGCCTGGG
>JAODJX010000001.1:37932387-37948543 GCA_026776945.1 Isichthys henryi
CCCCCCCATCCTGGGTTGTTCCCTGCCTCGTGCCCATTGCTTCCGGGATAGGCTCTGGACCCCCCGCGACCCAGTAATGACAAGCGGTTTGGAAAATGGATGGATGGATTATCAAGTATTATGTACAGTACATAATTGTATGCGCTGCACCTCTTTACGACAGGCAGAGTAATAGGTTTTTTACACTAGCAGCACCACAAACACGTGAGTAATGCGTTGCTCTATGATGATGTCATGCCCTGGACAGCTGATCCTGTCTCTGTTCCTAGTGTGGTCTACCAAGTCCAGTTATACAGTACCTGTGTTGTATAACTTTTACCTCTCATTCCTGCCCTTCTGTGATTCCCTTCAGCTGCCTCTTGCTATGCTGACTTGTTAAGTCCTCTGTATTTAAATACTTCTGGTCTTGTGATCCATAGTCCTGTCATTGAAGTTGCGTGTGCTTATAGTCTGTACCCTTGGTCCCTTCTGTTTCCCCCATGATCTGGTTTTGTTTTCCCTTCCCTGCTGTTCATTTGAATAAACCCCTTTTCGTTAGACCTTACTCTTGCTCCTGCGTCTTCCTTTCTGCTGGAATGCGACAGATGGTATGATGGCTATGACATGACTAGACGATAGGCATTTTTCAGGTCAATTATACTGTAATCTTATGGGACCACAGTTGTATATGCAGTGCGTTGACTGAAATATTGTTATTAAGTGCATAACTGTAATTGAGAAAATAAATAAATACATACAAAACTAAATAAGGCATTTTGTATGTTTTCTATGCATTGTATAAACAGTCCATACAATACATATAAAGCAGCAAATATTTTTTTTTGTGTGTCATGTAAACTGAAAGAGATGCACTAAGATGCCTGAAATGGAGCTATTAGTACTATCAAACAGTCAGTCATGGTCCACATCCTCTACAGAAAATGAGCAGCATTCAACTATATAAGATAAATATAAGGATAATGAGTATATGGAGTGATAAGCTAGTTATTGAATTTGGAGAATTCAGAGTTGTAAGACTTTTTCTTCAATGCATATGCATATTCCCTGTTATATGCAAATCCCTCTTCATCTCTTTGTTAAAGGGTCTTTAGTACTATCAGGCATGAGATGACACTTCACCTCTCCAAAGTATCTCAATCACAATACTGAGCCCTTTGATATGCTACTTAGAGCAATGAAAGCATAATCTGAGCTCCCTGATGAATACAGGATGTTCTCATATGCTACAGGTCTTGCTCTCCTTCCTGTTTCCTCGCTCACTCCTGATCTCATTCTATCTGTCATGATTCTGTATGATCAGTATCCCTTCTTCTACTGAGGTGACCCAGCAGTACAGATCTTAGCATGTTATTCTTGGCTCGCTTTACCAGCAATGTGCTGAACTATGTTCTATAGTTTCAGTGTCATCCAGGGTTCATCAAACATGGATCTCTTGTTTGTCACTATGGTGTTTTTGTTTTTCCTGGTGTTTTATGTATTCTAATTTCTGGCTTCAGTCAAATGTTTTATCTTATTAATCTACTGTAAATTAGCCCTCTGTCTTGGATCGGCTAAAATGTAAAGTACCAATGGTTAAGGATCAGTCAATAAACAAACAAAAAATATATAAATAAGTCTGTTTGTGTGATACAGAAGTTGAAAGCAAAACTTTGTTTCCTGCTTTGGTGCAAAGGTCACCCTAATCAGCCTTTTGTCCAGTGAAGGTAGGACATGTATTTAACCTTCCAGGATGCTTTATTTCCTGCTGGGTTAGTGAATGCTGATTGATTTCTCCCACTGCATCTACCAGCTTGAAATCTGACATGGTTTGGCAGCTGTGGCATCCCACTCTTACAGCTATTGCCAGGCAGACAGACCTGCTTGTGGGCCCTGAAAAGGACAAACCAACAATACTTTGTACAGCAGGAGTCAACAAATCGAGATTTATTGTGATTTGTCTTGCTTTGACTGAACAAAATTTATCATAACAGTTTAACAAATTTGTGTATTCAGCTCAAAATGTTTATTTTTAATTGCCAAATATTCCTTGGTAAAGTAACAGATGGTGATGCCTGATATTCATTGATTCATGCTTATTTGACTTGATGGAAATATTTTGGTGTTCTGGTGGCACGGTGGCTCAGTGAGCATCACTTATTTATGTTGGTTTCTTGCCACAATCCATAAACATGCCGCTAGATGAATCTCCATCTCTAAATTGCTGTTATTATGTGATAGTGAATATGTGCCCAGAGATGGACTGGTGTGCAATCCAGGCTATACCCTGCCTTGTTCCCTGTGCTTCCTGGGATGGACTCCAGGCACAGTGTGGCCCTTTACTGGATAAATGGCCGAGGAATATGGATGGATTTTTGTATTCTGACAGGGTAGCTATTCAGTGTTACACACACAGCGTGGCATTTTACAAAGTGTACATGTGTCATTACAGCTAGAGTCGCGGTTCTGAATGACAATATCAGATGAATCATGCTGTGTTTTGGCCACAACAGGATTGCTTTAATTAATCATTCTATGAGTGTACACATACTGCAAGCTGCAGTGTTTTGTTTCTTGCATGTGTAAATCACAGCCACAGAATGCTCTATAGTGAAATTTGACAGCTAAAGCATCCCCCCCAAATTTAGAGAAATCCCCCCCCCCAGTAAAATAATCAGTTAGTTGTGGTGTATAATGTGATACTTTGTGTAGTTTTAAAAGTTCTTGATCGACATTGATCTTCAACAATTTTTTTGGCAGGAATACAAATGCAGCAAGGTGGGGTGACACTGAGTATATTGAAAACAAAACTGGATTGATGTACTTGACTTTTTCTTTTATTGTTTTTATATGGCTGTTCTATATAATGCTGTTCTCTTTATAGCTAGAGGGGTGGTAATATTCTTCAAAAAATCCACATTAACTGTAAAATTGTAGGAAAAAAAATACTGATATTATGAATCTGTAAAGCAATACGATTCACTGACATATTCTATAAATGACAGTGAGATCTGCTTTGGGCGGCTTTGGTGCTAAGACAAGGAGAAAAAGAAAAACGATGCCTTCCCACAGTAGGTAAATTATTGAAGAGGCCGCGTGCAGCCCTGACATCTGCCCAGCCCATAGATTAGGAGGGGCTGGTTGGAGCAGAGTGGGTATTACAACGCTGTGTGATTGACGGGTGAAGGTGTGGGGTGTGGAGCCCTTCAGCTGCAGGGGGAAACGGGTCTGCAGGGTATGTCGACGGGGGCACCCGACAGCATAAACAAACACTGGCCGATTCGTGTCATCAACCTGGTGCTGCTGCCTTAAACAGCCAAGCACTGGCTAGTGGTTATATATCTATGGTTTTTGCACATATTCATTTAAAAGTGTAACGCAGCACATATATTATTTAACAATTATATACAGTCTTATAAATAAGTTCACCCTGATGGTCCTTAACTTTGCAGTGCATAGATATTCCCTTTATATATAACTTTACATATACATAAATTACCTGATGTTTTCCCAAGCTGTCAGATCTTGAGTTACCTTTCGTACTTCTGAGGTATCAGTGTATTTATTTATCCATCCATCTTTCACAATCAGTACATAGTACAGGGTTATGGGGAGACTGGAACCAGGCCAGGAAGCACAGGGCTCTTGGAGGGAGAAAAACCCTGGACAGAACACCAATACATCACAGGTCACACGCTCACAAACACAGTGGCCAATTCTAAGATGCCAGATTGACTACCTGCATTTTTGGACTGCAGAGGAGATCAAAATACCCAAACATGTATACTAACCATATCATCAGACACTCAATTTTGAAACATTGTTAAAATGGCAATAGTGGGAAGTGTCAGTCATTAGTGCATAGCTGCATTACTGTTAAATTTACATTCCAAATTGCCTTTATAGCTGAAACATTAAGTGAAGGTCATTATTTTATTATTACTTTAGTTGGATAATCAAGATGAAAGGTCATTCTGTATTCTCCAAACGTCCCATTTGCATTGTATGATATATAAGGAACAAACTCCATTCTTTCATCTCTCTCATGCACACACACATATGACAGGGCATCAACTTCAAAGTTAGTCTAAAATAAATTAATATAATAAAAAGAAATTATTTCAAGATTATTATTGAAGTGTACAGAGGAAGGCTAAAGGAAATTCATTTTCAATGTTATTTGCAAAAAAAAAAAATCATCCCAGTGGTAACTATTTACTGGAATTATAATGCAGAGAAAATACTCTGTAAATGTAGTAGCTGGTCTAACATAATCCCCATCAGTGCAAGTAATAATTTTACATTTGGTATTCATAAGCAAGGCAGTAATCTGCTCCCTCATGCTTTTACTTGGATGTAATTAGGTTAATTAATCTTGCCTTGGATCCAGAACTCAACACGATTAAACATTCATGTTGTCGGTTACAGGTCCTTCCAGCCCATCAGATTTGTGCACGAGTCCCATGAGATCTGTTTATTTTTCAATTAAATCTCAGTCCTAAATCCTCTGCCAGGTTGGTGGAAATGGACACTTGACGCCAAGGGCACTCAGCAACCTGCTTGCCGTGCAGAGTTCCTATCCCTTGTTTAGCAATCTGTCCCTCATGCAACCTTAGTGCTGTTCAGCTCCCAGCACATTGATGCTGAGGTAATGCCCCTTAAAGAATCTTACATTTGTTTATATCGTTCATTAAACACCTCTTGATCACAAGGGGCGCCCCGCTGCATTATGACATATGTTTACACCCTCACGAAAAAATAATTGTGAGAGAAATTTAATAAGAAGGCATTATGTGTGGTTCATCATGTTATATCCAATGCGCAAAACAATTTTTACCTTACATGTCGAAGTATTTTTTTTCAGTCAAAAAATCTTGAAGGAAGAATAATTCTTTTTTTTCAATTCAGTTTATTTTTATATAGCGCTTTACATGGATGTGTTGTGATACATTAAACACCATCAGAGAGAATGAGAAAAAGGAAGGAAAGAAAATAAAGAAAGAAAGGCGGATGACAACAGAGGAGAGGAACCAAAAACTTCCAAGTAAGGAGAAAAAAAAACCTCTAGGGGGCTCCAAGGTCAACTGGCTGCCCAACTCCCCTGGGAAGACTAACATTTCTTTCAGCAGATTAACATTTTGGGAACGTCGGTTTTATGTCAAAGTCGGACTCTTAGGGATTGTGACTGAACATCCGAGTGATTCAGTCTTTTTTGGAAACTCATATGACTGCTGACATTTATTAAACATGCATTTTACTACAATGACAAACGTTCAACCCACAACAAAAAGTGTCTAGGAAGACAATGACTATAACAGGCAGTCTTTTGTTTCATATCATGCAAGAACACTAAAGCTAGACTCACATGTCTTCTTGACATAACGTCTGTTACACAGGCACTATGCACATGACTGTCTTGATCCATGTAAGCGAAATACCCCAGTGATTACGAGTGACCTTGAGAAGAGAAGGGGAAAAAAAAGAGAAACACACTCACAGAGGTTTGTAATTATATCTTTGTGGGGACTCTCTACTCATTTTCATTTCACATTCAATCACAACATTAAGACCTTAACCTCTACACAGCCCTAACCTTAACCATAAGTAAGCAAACAAAATGTGAATTTTTTTTATTGAATTCACAGATCTTTGTGGAGACGTGAAAAACTGTCTCCACAACATCAAAATTACTGGTCCCCACAAAGTAATATAAACCTATTCCACACACACACACACACACATACAGTATAAGCAAGAAAGATACAGTATTTTCAATACATTTGGTTGGCTGCTACAGGAAAATGTAATAGTAGGTGACAGAACATGCTAGAAAAGATGGATTGGATGCATTGCTTTAGAGCAATGCTGTTTGCTTATATACTATATATATTTATAGCTGTATGTGCACCATATGCCTTGGTCTAGGATGCATGGTTGTTACATAGGAACTCTTAGAAAATAATAAAACAGGTTCTGCTTTTATCTCTCCATCTGTAAATGTTTTTATTTATTACTTCCCTCCCCCCCCTCCTTCACAGTTTATTTTCTGCACCAGGTAAGCAATCATTCCAAGCTAAATTTGTAGCCAGATTTATGGCCAAACTGACGTGCACACTGGGAACAAGAAATCTCAAGATGCTCAAGGTCAGCTTTAAATAACAGGCAAATTTTTATTTTGGCTGGAGAAATTCAGCCCACTGCTGTCGTTAGGGAAAAAAAGTCCTCTGTGTTGATCTGCAATTTATCGACAGCCAAGGCACTTTTTTGCAATCAGAGCATCAATAAAGGAACATCGTACCAGTGGCGTGAGACCCACCCTCTGCACTACATCTCTGACTTCAAGGGTATGAGGAATATTAATAACGGGAGTGTGGAGTAGCTGGTGATTGTGGAGGATGTTCAATGTCAAGTGCAGAGTGTGGCATGGGCACTTAAACTGAAACATGATCGTGAGCGATAAAGAGAGGGGAGGCGGGTAGTCATCAACAGAGAATTATTATGGAAAAACCTTTATGTATACATTAGAAGAAGATTGAATTACCCCATCTTCACGCAAAGATGGATTTACATATGATTAGTATGTTTTGAAATAATCCGCAGTATATATGCTCAGATCACAGCGTAAACGAGCTACCTCTTACTGGAGTGTTTGTCCTGAGATAAACATCATCCCTTTTACATCACACTCTGATAACATTTATGTTCGAGTATATCAGTACCTAAGAGTTACACAGAATGGAGGATTTCATAAGCAATGTCAGCTACTGACTTTGTGCATTTCACTTAACTTTGGCTAATTCATTCAAGATGGCTTAGAGTAGGGAATTGTGAACTGCACATTTGTAGGTATTATAATTTAGATTTGTTTCTTTCTTTCTTTTTCTGACAGGTGCTGATTGGCAGTCAGGGCAGGGAATCCAATTCTATGCCCCTACGATTTCTTCTGACCAGTCAGGATCCTCATTTAGCATATAATGAGAGGGCGGTACCCTCCGCACTACAGTGCCCCCTTAGCTGCAGGGTACTGATGTTTTATTTAACTTGGTTGCGTTTCCTTTCATTTGAGACTTTAATTAATCAGTTAACCAATTAACTTGTTTGCACCCTGTTGAAAATCCACTTTTGACAAATGATAAGCTAAAATAAAATAACATTTTCCAGTTCGCTATCAGAATAATTCATCATTGATGAGGGAAACAAAAGACACAAAAAACAAGGGAAAAAAGTCTCATCTTTTGGGAGGCATCACTAATAAGTAAACATAACGTGTGCAGCTTGCATGTTCTAGCTGTTGCATAGGTTTCCGCCCATAGCCCAGAATTGTGTTCTTTAGATTTTACGTGTACCCCAGCCGCATGCCCTTTGTTGCACACAATCAGCTCCAGCCCCTTGCCACCCTGACCAGGGTAACCTTGGGATGGATAGGTGGATGGATGGATGTTTTATATGCTATTGTTTGATGCCTCATTTAAATTAGACAGTGATTGGAGGTCCTGAACATGGTGTGACTTGCACAACAAACATTGAATATTTTTTGCAACACATACATTATGAACCTCAAACTTAATATAAATAAGCAGTATGCCTTTGCATTTACTATACTTTTGTAATAAGATTATGACTTAACTGATGATTAACTACAGTACAACTCCTAATCCTTTAATTGAGATGGACTTCATTTCTGTAGCAGGTCAGGAATGAAAAATATTTTCTAGAGAGTAAAGATTTATTACTTTACTCCCTTATGGGTATGACATCTGAAATGAGCTGGTCCTCTCCTGTCACTTGGTTGTCCTTGTAAATAGTTGTCTTTTGTCTTTAAATTAAAAACATCAAGCTTTATGTATTTGTTGATATATGAGTTTTATGAAATTAAGTTTGACTTATCATATCCCAGTGCATGGGACTGTGCAGTGAGCTATTACAAACTTTAAATCATAATGCCAGCAAATTGGCCTATTAAATAAAATAATAAAAAAATAAAATTAAGACTTTAAGCTGGGTTGGGGGGAAGGGGGATGAAACTCAGGTTGGTATACTTTGGACTTTTACTGAACAAATTAATTTAATTTCTAAATGTGCTTTGACATCATCCTTACAAAAATTAATAGAATACTGATTTTATGTAAAGAGTAACTAATGTCAGTGGAAATCCATTTTACTAATAAAGTCCTGATCAACATAAATTTCATATAAGTGTCTGCAACAGATGCAATCATTTTGGGCTGCCCACAGTCATCTTGAGTTTTTACATGGATTTAATAGTCATTCAGAATACATAACATATTGTCTTTCCATCTCTTTTTAAAATAATTTTGTAAAGCAGTAGATCCATCTTTGATTTTAACAGACATACCTTAATAGCACATGAACAGAGATGAGCCATGTCCAATTTCATCTCTCTTGTAGACTCCTCCCACTGGACCCCTAGTATTTCTTACTTAGCCAGATAACTTGTTGGATTAAAGGTAGTCTGGGCTAAACGGACTTTATCTTCATTCAATAACAGTTAGCCCATACTACCTTAAATCCCACAAGTTATTCTGCTAAACAAGACCATTTTATAAGTAGGTAAATATTAACAATCCAACCCTGTATTTGTTTTTGTAAACACTGGATGAATTTTGAAGAAAATGGGACTGTCATTTCATCTGAATCCTCATTGGACATACAAGTTAAGGATAAGAATTAGGCATAATAATATTGTGCATGCTAAAGTGGTTTTTCATCTAAAATGGCCTCTGAATAGGGGACTGATAGGAAGCTAGTTTATTGATGGGTGAATGAACTGCAATGTTTTGTATCTTCATAATGGAAATAATGTGAAATAGTGAAAAATAGAGAAAAAGTGGCTTGAAGACATAAATGGTTATACAATGCATTAATGAATGAATGAATGTCACATTTATAAAGTGCTTTTCAAGACACCCAAAGCACTTTACAGAAGCAATGGGGAGCCACTTCAACTACCACCACTATGGCTACGTTCACACTGCCATGCTGAAGTGACTCAAATCGAATTTTTTGCCTTAATGTAACACAGATCTGATCTTTTCAGGGCTGTGTGGACACGAAAATCTGATCTTTTCAAATCAGATTTGTGTCACTTTCATATGTGGTACTAAATCGGATATGTATCCGATTCATGGCCATGTGACCTGAATGTGAACGCTCAGATCGGAATTCATGTGGCTTTTTGCTTATACGTATGCATTGACATCATCAGCCTGCACCGGCAGGCTCGTACCAACAAATCTCTTGGTGCAGCAGTTCCAGCAATAACTGCGAAAACAGAAAAAGCTAGCTGCCTGACTTTTTTTCTCCTTTTCGACCTGCCCATGTACTGCTGATTCACCGTTTGTCATCCTCCAGGGCAAAGTGCGATACATGTGTGAACTACTAACGCCTCCATTTTTAATGCCATGAGTCGTCCCACAGATATGATGTTTTTTGTTGTTGGCGACGCAGTTGACCCATGTAAAAACGTACAGTATCAATGTCCGAAATGTCCAAAATGTCATTTCGGAGGACTGATGCGTTCACATTACAGGTCACTTGTAGTTATGAATGTGAACTGTCAAGATAGGCAAATCCGATCTGAGCAAAAAATCTGAACTGAACGATGTGGCTGGCAGTGTGAACGTAGCCTATGCAGCACCCACCTCTGTTTAGTCATTACTGATGCCATAGTATGTACACACGTGAATGCGTGTGCGCACACACACACACATACATTTGTATTCATACCTTTGTGAAGACGGTCCATTTTTCTATATGGAAAAAAACATAATCCCACCAATGACAACCTTAAGCCCTACCCAGCTGTAACCTCAGTCATAAGTAACGAAACAAAATACAAGCCTTCTGACAATTTAGATTTTTTTGATTGCAGAGTCACAGATATTTTGTAAAATTGAGTTTCCCCTTGTTCCAACAAGGTCAAAATCGACTTCTGACTGGACTTGCCACAAATAATTTTTTGACTTGGACTTGACTGTGACTCGTGAACAATAAGATTCTTTAAGGCTGTGTTGAAATTTCTACACATGCGAAGCCTTGAGGGTATAAATTTCCTCAAACCGTAAAGGCATTAAACACATCACAATGTGCGAATTTGTACTGAGCATAGGAACTGGGTCCAGACAAGCGTGATGCCAGGTGGTATCAACAATCTGCAACACGCTTTTTCTGTTTTGCCACTAACTCAAATTGTGGACCTGATCTGACAAATATATTCTGAGTAGTGATGGGAAGTTCGATTAAATGTACAGATCTGATCCTGTTGAACTCTTCGTTTAAATGAATCGAACATTCCCTTCAAGGAATCAGTGGTGGGGAAAGGGGGCTGCATGCTTTCATCCTTGCCATTTCATCCATGCTGTTTAAATCACTCCTAGATGCGTTTGTGAGAAATGTATGAAGTCCTTTTTGCTTCATAAATGCCCCAATACTTTTACAACAAAATGACATCGCCTAGTGTATCAAACAAAAAACTTTTAAAATTTCTTGCCATGTCATTCTGATCTTTTTGCTGTATCAGTCCTTCTATCCAGATCATATTCATTATATTTTTTACTTAGTTTGTCATTGTTTTCTGAGTCCATAACTATTTTCCGCATTTGTATTTGCATAACCAATCGACAACAAAGGCGCCTGCAAGTTCCATTCTAAAGTACTGAAAAAGTACCTCAGCTGGTTTGCACTTTTAGTACTGGTACTCAACTGGAAGTCAATGGAAAAGGGAAAGTACCAAAGTGCCCTTTGTTCAGTTACTTTTAATAAAACTGCGTGTTTATGAAATTCTTATTTTCATTATAGTATTGGTCATCTCCGAGTCTTGGAATGTATATCTATAGCAGTCACGGTCAGCTCATTATTCACGTGTGCTTCCCCGATTGTGACCAGCTGTTCCCTGTTATTTCGACTTGTCTCTTGTATATCAGTCCACGTCTTGCCCTGTCTGAGGTCGGTCATTGTAGTAATGTGCGTCGCTGTACCCCCCGTCAGCTCTAATAAACCCTCGTTTTCCTGTCTTCCGCCTACCTGCCTCGTCCTTCGCCACTTCCAGCCTGCCCGTCCACCGCAGACCCTGACAGAATGACCGATCCACAAGCTAACACGCCGCAGCAGACCGAGAGCCAGCATCTCGGTCTGCTGCAAGAAGTAATTTATTGGCTCAAACAGCTGAGGACCAGGAGGACCCGGTAGCGCTGGAAGTGGTCGAGCAGAGTGGTAACCTCCTGGCGCGAATGTCCCCGACCGGAGACGCATACCTGTTAGGGGAGGTACGCGAGAATCTCCGGTGGCTGCTGCAGCGGATAGCCGAACGGAGAGCCCAGTTAGCCGCTCGGTGTTTTGTGGAGGCTGCTGTACCGCCTCCTGTCCCAGAGGACATGACGCAGCTTCTCTCCACCGTTGCAGGCCGGAGAAAGAGGAGGAGGAGACCGAAGGGGAGACCAGAGGAAGACCCGACAATCCTCCTGGGTGCCTGCTCTGTCTCCGCTGCCTTTCTCCCAGCCGAATATTGGGAGGAACGCTTCCCTATCCATGAATTAGTATGGCTCGTCCCTGACTTCGCTGACGCAGAGCAGCCACCGCCTCTGGCAGCTTACCACTATCGGGCGGTGCGGCTGGCGAATCGGGGAGCTAGAGCTATGTGGGACATTATTCCGTGAATCCCCAGGACTCTTAAAGGGGCAGCGCCCGCTTTTACCGTGCCTGAACTGCCTGTCCTGCCCGTGCCTGTCCTGCCTGTGCCTGAACTGCCTAGCAAGACTCTGGCCCCTGCGGCACCTCCTAATGGCCCAGAGGTGGCGGTGCCTGCTCTGCCTGAGGCGCCTACCAAGGCCCCGCCTCCAGCTACTGCTCCGCTCTCTGCACTGCCCGAGGCGGTGCCGCCTCCTCCGCCTGCAGAACCACCCGAGGCCCATCCGCCTGCGGCACCACCCGAGGCCCCTCCACCTCCACCTGCTTCTCCGCCCGAGTTCCCTCTGCCTCCGCCTGCTGCTACTGCAGCTACCTCTGTGAGATTCCAACACCTCTGTATACTGCCTCAGTGGCTCTACCAGTCACGGTCCCTAACCCTGCTCCAGTCCCCCCGGTTCCAACTCCAGTCCCCGAGGAGGAACTGAACTTTCAGATCTTCACTCCTCTTCCCTTGATGGAAGGAGAGGAGGAGCTTGATTGGGACCCCTCGGGGACCTCCCTGATGACTCTTCTTCCCTCGCCCCGGTGAGGTCGACCCTGGCCAGAACCCCACATGTCTGTGTCACGGAAGGGGAGAGGACACAGGGGCAAGGCTAGGGTCCCACCCGCCCTGCCCTCTGGCTATGCCGTCGCCTGCTGCGGCTCCCCCTCCCTCCTTGCCTTTGCCGGTGTCTTCTCCGGCTTCCTCCTCGCCTCCCCTGGTGCCCCCTCCGGCTCCCTCCTCGTCCCCTTCACCTGTCCCTCAGCCGGTATCCTCAGCCCCTCCAAGGGCCCTCCTGCTATGGCCTCCCAGTCACCTGCGGACCCTCCGGCTGCCCATTGCCCGTTGTGGCTCCCTTGGGCTCCCCTTTGTCCCCTGGCCTTTCCTGTCTGGTCTTCCTTGCCTGCTCGTGGTCCCTCTGTTCCTCCTGTCTCTGTTCCTCGTGCCTCTGTTCACTCTTGGCCCTTTTGTACCTCCGTTCTCTGTTCCCTCTGTGTCTTCCTTCCTTATCTGCCTGTCTGCGTTCCCTATTCTGTGTCAGGTCCTGTTCTGGCCGTTGTGCTTGTTTTGTCTGTCCGTTCTGTTCCTGGTTCCCTGTTAATGGTCTTGTTCTTGCACTTCCAGGTCCCACGTCCCCGGTCTCGTCTGTCACCTCCCCTGAGGCGTGCCCGGAGTGCGTGCCTTTGGGAGGTGTTCTGTCAGGCCCAGCTCATTCAATCTTCGTGTGTGCCACGCCCCCTCATCATCCACGTGTGCTTCCCCGATTGTGCCCAGCTGTTCCCTGTTATTTCGACTTGTCCCTTGTATATCAGTCCATTGTCGGTCATTGTTGTAATGTGTGTCACTATACGCCCCGTCAGCCCTAATAAACCCTCTTTTTCCCGTCTTCCGCTTATCTGCCCCGTCCTTCGCCACTTCCAGTCTGTCCGTCCACCGCAGACCCTGACAATAGCCTCAGATCTGATTAAAATGAAAAACAATCATGTAAGCAGGTTTTTGTGTTTTTAATATGTAGGAACAGTCAGCCTCCAAAAGCCTGATAAAATCTGGAGTACCTTCAGAAATTTCCAAACATATTTTCTAGGGATGTAATGATACACTCAACTCAGGATTCGATTCAGTCGAGTTCACAATATGATTTTATCGCTATTTTTTAGCAGAATGAACTTCAGACAAATTAATTGGAAAAAAAATCCTTTTTGTATCTTTCTAAACTTTGCAAGACGTGTCGTCTTCTTAACAGTGCTACTGAAATTCAATAAAATGCTGTTTTGAAAAAATCCCAAATCAAAATAAGTAAATAAAAAAAAAATCTTCAAATAAACTAAGGCTTGCATGTGCAGCTTTTTAGCATGGTTTGCCCTTTCAATAATCTTCACTGTGCTCACTGTGGTGCCGGTGGACATGCGAAAGCATGTTTATTGTGCTATTTGTGTATGTAATAACCCAGGACCTTCTTGCTGTGAGGCAGCAGCACTAACCACTGTGCCACTACGGCACTCAGTGGAGTGTCCTCAATTTCAAATTCGATCTCCATCTCGCGTTCGGTCAAAACCAAAAACTGAATAATCTTAAATTATTCGGATTTTCATCGCACATGGAGCTAAAGGGAGTGCTGAAGGAAGTGAGAAGGAAAGCGGAGCGACTGACGGGGAGGAGGGAGGCAAAGGGGACACTGGTGGAGGGGAGGAAGGAACAGAAGCCGCAGCAGGCGAAGGCGTAGTCACAGTTGGCCAAGGCGCAGGTGACCGACAATTCGAAACCGGGGGACCCGCAGGCGACCGACGAGGCGTCGGAGGCAGGACTGCAGCCGAAGGACCTGCAGGCGACCACCAAGCAGGAGCCAGGGGGACTGAAGGCAAGCCAGAGGGCTGGATGTGCGGGACACGACCCTGGTGCAGGTGTCCTCTTCCTTTCTGAGAGACTTAGAGACGAGGTCCTGGCTGAAATCTGCCACACTGAGGTGGTGACTGGGGCGACCCATTGGAGTGGTTCAGTGGGGCAATCAGGGAAATCCCCGAGGGGTCCCACTTGAGCTCCTCCTCCACCAAGGGGGAAGGAGCGGTGGTCCAATAGTCCAGGACCTCCTCGGGGACAGGGACTAGGGCCATGGGAGCCGGGGGCATGGGTGCAGGGTCTGGGCGATCAGGGACCTCCTCTGGGACAGGAGCCACAGGAGTTGTGGGTGTTGGAGCAGGAACCTCTGGAGCAGGAACCACGGGGACTGGAGCAGGAGCCATGGGGACTGGAGCTGGGATTTGCGCCTTGGTAGCAGGCACCACCCGTTTAGGGAACTTGGGGACCCACGGGATGGCATATCCAACAGGCCTGGCCCCTTTAAATGCCAGGCGCGTCCCCAGAATGGGGCGAGCTGCTGGCGCTGGCAGCGAAGTGGCAGTGACGTCGGGTGCGAACACCGCCAGATTAAGAATCAGGAGGGGTTCCCCCTGACTCGCTGCAGGGGAGGCAGCGGAAACCGAGACGGACCCCAAGAAGACCTCCAGTATGTCCTGCCATCTTCAATTCTTCCACCTTTTCTTCCCTGCAGCTTTCGGCGGAGTCAGGGCACCTCTAGTAGCTCCGAAAGCAGACCGTAGGGAAGTCCGCTGTCCCAGGCTACTGTACCTGCGGCATCTTGGACTTTGCCATCCCACATCTCAGCCGCCGCAGGTGCGCATCTTTGGATAGGGATATTTCTTCTAAAATATCCCTTATCCAGAAAGCGAGGGCTCATGCCACAGGGTCATCCTTGACCTCGGGCTGATTGAGCCAGTAAATTTCCTTGTAAGCCAGACTAAAGTATTGCTCCTTGGTCAGCGCAGGCGTCTTCTTTGTGAGTCCGATCATTCTGTCACGTCTTTTAGCGGAGAAGCAGCACAGACGCCGTGAGATCGAGTGAATGAGGGTCTAGTAGAGGAGAGACAAACCAGGAACATCGAATAAACGCAAGATTAACGTCAATGACCGGACTGGGGAAAACATACCTAACCAGACATAAATAGATTGCACTAATGACAGCAACAAGAAACAGCTGGTAATACTGGTAATTCCACACGAGGTAGATGAAGGGGTGTGGCACACGGGAGGATTGGACGAGCGGGGCACGACACACACACACACACGAGGTGAGAGACACAATTTTATCCAATAATTGGAGTTTATGCTTTGGAACGATCTGTAAAAATCCAACTCGTGATTTACTTTTACATGCATTTACTTCAGTAGCACGACAATGACTTTCAATAGCTAACCACGTCATTTTAACGTGGTTGACGACAGAGCCCAGCATGGTTTGGTCTGGCTGCCTCATGCAGAGTATATATTACATTGTGGGGACCAATTATATAAAAATCTGTGACTGCAATCACAAAACTAAAGATAGGGGTAAGGTTGTCATTGCTGGGATTGGGGTTTCAGCCTTAGAAGTGAATGGACAGTCCCCACGAAGATATAAGTACAGATCTCTCTCTCTCTCTCTCTCTCTCTGTATACATAGTTGATTGTTGTTGGCAAGTATAGATCCCCAGCGTCTGTAGCTGTTCACACTAATTAATGTTTACCTGTTCTGCTCAAGTCTTCATCATACAGTAATGCTATTTTTGAGAAAATATTAGTTTTTAAATCTACAACAGAAAAGTACTTAGCTTCTGACAAAGATATTACTGCTTCAAAGCCATTTGAAATAGTGATTACTTTCAAGATGTATATAAGCCTGACGAACTATGATACTCTAATTTTGTGACTCTGGGAATCAAACCTACAACCATGCAGGTCTGAAGCTACAGTACATTCCACTTCATTGACAGATAGTATTTTGATTTCGCAGTCAAATTTTGTATGGTCTTTTTGAATCTTTTGATGTGATGTATAAAATTATGCTTTGTATGATTATACTAGGGAGCGGCATGGTGGTGCGGTGGTTAGCACTGTCGCGTCACACCTCTGGGACCCGGGTTCGAATCCCCGCCTGGGTCACATGTGTGTGGAGTTTGC
>JAODJX010000001.1:37954980-37987902 GCA_026776945.1 Isichthys henryi
TCCGGGATAGGCTCCGGACCCCCCGCGACCCAGTAGGATAAGCGGTTTGGAAAATGGATGGATGGATGGAAGTTGTGTACATAGAGGATCCTGGCTGACCATTAATAAAAAATATATACAGTATATTATAACATATGATGGACCATACACATGATTGTGACATCCTGCATATATCTAGTTCAGCAGTGATTTGTTTGTTTGGTGGTAAGCCTCTTATTTAAATAAATATCCACACATACATATCAATTTTAAAAAATCCATCTATAAAAAGCAATGCTCATTTGTAATTCATAATACAGTTAATTCAAATTATTTATTTTACATGTTAATACTGAATTTTTGTGCCTTTTTGTATTATTATTTTTTTAAACTTAAGAGCTTGGCCTTTTAAATGTGATGTTATTGCCCTGATCCAAAAAGCTGGCCCAAACCAAACTGCATTACCCCAAACTACATCTTCAAATGCCTACATTTCACGAAGTTCATACTTCCAGTCCTTTTAAATTATGTTTAAATTTAAAATTTCAATTTTACCTAATATTAGCTCCCTTTGTCAATAAGCAAAAATAATTACAAATAAAATTGGTTTCATTGCTCATTGTAAAAAGTCTGGCCAGTGATTCTCAATCAAATTCAAACTTATGGTATTTAGGCCATTTAGGACATTAATTTCCCTGTTTTAAAGCTACTCAAGTGTGTCTTTGGCTTTGAGTCAGTGACCCGCTGAAGGCTAAATCTCTCTACCACTCTTAAATATCTTGCAGAATGAGACAGTTAACCTCAAGGTTCACCTGCTTTTAGATCCATCCAAACTGCCCTTTGATAAGCTCCCTGTTCCAGTTGATGAAAACCATCCAAATGACACAATACTGTCACCACCATCCTTCAAAGTCATTCTGTTCCAGAAATAGCCAACAAGTTCACTTTGGTTGAATAGTTCAGGCTTTGTTTCAGTAAACCACCACATCTTTTTCAAAGTCTCCCTTGGGTCTTTTCCTTTAATTCCAAACTGGATTTTTCACAGAAATTTTCAGAAGTCTTCTGTGTTTCCCATCTTCTGCACACGCCTAAAAAGAAGCAGGGTTATTGTTGACACATGGATGGTTTCTCAGCCATGGTGCTCTTTGGGTCCAATTTTCCTTTCTTATTTATCAAGCTACTAACTTTAGGAGGATGGCCTACTCTAAGCAGATTCTGAATGCCGCCATATATTTTCCACTTCTTAATGTTTGACTTGATTGGGTCCCAATGTATATCTAAAGCCTGTGAAATCTTTTTATGCGCCTTCATTGCTTTATGTCTTTTCCACAACTTTTTGCCAGAGCTGTTCTGAAAGCCCCACTGCCTTCTTGGAAGGTTTTTTTTCTTCCTGAGATCTCGGCCCTAACTATGATGAAGCCTTACAGAGACAGGTGCACAAGTGCGCAGTATTTAATCTGAAATCATGCAAGTGGCTGCTGCAGCACACAGATGGACTCCAAGTCATCTGGAGATTTCTAGCAGTAACTGGCTGCTGAGCATCTTATTTAGGAAAGTTTGAGAAAATGGTGAACGCCTACCTAATGGGGATTTTCCTTTAAATTTTTTTTCTACCCCAGCCCACCCCCTACATGCAGTGCAGATTACATTGTGTATATCAGAAGGAAAATAATTGATTTAAATGCATAACAGCTCAAGAGGGGGTGCCTCACACCTCCGTGGTTGTGGGCTAAAATTCAGCCCCCCAGCTGTGAGCAGAGTTTGCATATTTAATCAATTCGCCTCATGAGTTAACCTAGAAGATATAAAGTTCTATTTCAGAAGGACAAAAAAATGTATGTGCTTTTTTCACCATTTACAGTATAATCAGTTCTTGGAAAGGTGTTTAATTAGAATTCATTAAGAAAAAAAGAACCAAATCTGAGGATCCACTTCTCTAATTGGTTTTAAATTGAACTGTATCCTACACCTTAAACAATTTTGCAGTTTTTGTGACCAATGCACCTGTAAATCAGGCACCAACTACTTTTGTACTCTGTTAGTTGCCTCATTTTGCTTTGAAAACTCACATATCAAAGGGCTGATTGTCAGACCTCCTTTATAACTGACACATACTACTAATTGGCATTCAATCTAATAAAAATCACCGTTGCAGGTATCGTCGTTATGGTGCTGAGACTACTTCAAAGGTAAATTCCTATTTCATGTGGTGTTTCGGTTATTTTGTCCATTTGTTGAAGTTCAAATTGCTGTGTTTATTCATGTTTATTTTCATTCGGCGGTGTATCATTGATTAGCTGAGACAAAAAATTCTGTTTCTGGAGGCCATTTCTGGGGCACAAGGACTGCTGACAACAACCAGTGGGCATTGAGAATGAAGGCCTTTTTTAAGGGGTAATTACTCTCAGACAGCCTTCAAAGAACAAGAGGTGAACCAAAATTTTAACAGATGGAAGTATGATAGAAGGTACGTGCACAGCCAAAGCATTTGTTCATATAAGCCATGTGCTAAGCATATCACGGAGATTAGGGACACCCTGGAGACTCCTCACCGAAACACACTTGTCGGGAGACGCTGACATACGTGATTGTTTAATGTTTTTTAGCTATAGCTGCATAAATAACATAATATTGGCGATACAGTGCATAACCATTTCTGGAAATTAAAGAGCCTGAAATCTCTAGCTATATTAAAGCAGTTACACAAGAGAAAAAATTGAAAGTTTCATTGGCTTATCCTGATTAGGGTAGGGCGTGTTCACGCTATACAAATCAGGCATATAGAGTTCATGCATGTTATTTTTCAGTAATTTAGCATTAAGTCAATTTGATATTGTAGTACAGAAACAGCCATAATATACGTCACATGCATGCAAATTGAAACAAACAATCACTCTGATCCAGCCTCAGACTGAGAAACTTGGCATATTTCCTTAAAAAATAAATAGGCAAATAAACATACAGACACATAATGGCATATTTCATATTTGTTATTATTAGCCCCAGCCATTTCACAGCATATTCTAAAGGTTAGGAAGACAACAATGCAATGGCGCTTGTATATTGTAAGACCATACAGGCTTGTATAGGTTGGGAATGATAACACCTTAGTCTGATAACTTATCTGTGAAGAGAGTGGCGTTATTTTGGCCAGTGAGAGCAATTTGTGCTCAACAGGCATTCCAGAACTTGGCATAAACAACACTAACCCGTTACACGATGGCTCAGTGGAAAACACGTTGGCCTCACACCTCCATGACTGTGTGCTTGAATCCTGCCCCTGGCTCTGTGTATGGAGTTCGCATATTCCCTTGCTGTTTAAACAGGTCTGCTCTTGCAGTCCGAAAACATGTGGTTAGTTCAGGGGTGAGCGGCCTTATCCACAAAGGGCCGCAGTTTTTCGCTGCAGCCCCCTAATTAGATTACCGATTAGAGGACTGATTGGCTGAAGAGTCCTCACACCTGTGTTTGAACAGCTGACCTAAAAGTTACCCCAAAAACCTGCATACACACCGGCCCTTTGCGGATAAGATTTCCCACCCCTGGCATCTCTAAATGCCAAGAGTGTGTGGCCTACAATGAACTGGCATCTTGTCCAGGGTGTTCCCTTGCCTTGTGTCCTACCCATGGTGCCTGGGATAAGTTCCAGGACCTCAGCAATATTTAATTTGGATGGAGGGGTGTGTCAGAATTTGATTTTACTATTTAAATTTTTCTTTCAGGTTGATATAAGTTAAAAATCTGTAAAATATACGCATATATGAATCTCATATAAGATTATCAACGACAGAAATTCCCAGCACAAGGTCTCACATAAAATAGTTTTTGATGAATCCTTCTTGGCACCTTCAACAAGAGAGAGGTGGGAGGGTACCACTGTACATGGGTGGGGATGTTTTGTTTTTTTCCAAGTCAATCTTTTAACATCAATTAAAGACAGAAATGCAACACTGAAAAAGTAAGAATTTGTCTCAATTCAAATTGCTGTCAGAGGCTGATCTTTTATTTCCCTGGGTTGTAACTGACAGAACAATAATTACAGTTTCTATTCTGTGCGCTTATCTTGTACCTGCAGGAATGTCTGAGGTATGAAAGTCGCCACTGGGACATATAAAGACGACTTTCAACAAATACCCTCACCATAGATTTGAGGGAGAACATCTTTCAGACGACTTAAAAGCAACTTCTGACCACCCCTTTATTATAACTGAATGGCTAAACCTTGACAAAAATGGCACAGAGCTGATGCGACCTTGCACCAGTAGGGGTGTGTTTCAGTAAAGCTACAGTACGAATGAAGTGCTTTTATGAATATTTTTACTCTATTTGCTTGCTTAGCTGATTTGTTTATTTTAAGTACAGAATAAAGCAAACATTGTGATGAATCCATCGACTTTCCAAATATGCTTACTCAGCAGAGGGTCTTGGTGAGCCGGGAAGCAGGGGAACGTCCTGGATGGGATGCCAGTCCATTGCAGAGCAGATAAACGCACACCATGTACAATTTGCACCAAATCACCTAATCATGTTTTCAGACTGTGGGAGGAGACCTGTGAAAACACAGGCAGAAGTCCACACACAGTGAGTAGAGTGGGACCGAGAAGCTAAACCCTGCAGATATACTGCAACAGTGCTGTCATCTGAGCTACTGTGCCATATAGTATTAGTCATACTGTCTAGTATTAGCTGCTGCTTTGTCTGTTACTGTATGTAGTTTCATTGTTGGGGTTTGTAGTGACTCAAGTGTTTTAATTTCCCCTTTTTGGTCATTTTTAACACTTGGAGTAAAATTTGATAAGTAAACATACTATTGTTTCTTTCAGGATAGGCCTCTGTGTTTCCTTATATTCCTTTAAGCCTCTGACACATTGAATAAGCAAATGAAAATGTTATAATAAAGGGCAGATAGATTGAAACCAGCTCCATCAAGTATTTTTTTAACTTCCTGCCAGACTAAATGATATCTCAGGGGTTACACTAGTGTTCTAATGAGGTACAAGGGCAACAACTTGTGGAACCTTACATGACAAACCACGCACCAGCATGCTTCCGATGCTTTTCTATACCACACCGTCACTCTAATGATGAAAAATCATTATGCGACGTTTACAAAGCATGGTCATGGTACTGCTTAATGGATTATTTACTACATGCACACTGTATTATTTCACTGGGAAGGAACACATTTCTCTTTTTTTTGTGGGGCATAATATCAATTAAACACCCCCCCACACACACACACCCAATCAAAAAAGTGACATTCTAGTAGTGTTTTTCATTTCACTCTAAACTGAATTGATTTAAAGTGTTTCCAGCAAAAATACCTTTATTATTTCAATCAATATGTTTTACAATGTGCATTGTGTAATAAGAGTTTGCTTCATTGCAGTAGAAAGTCCTGGCTGATAGAATTCAATTCATTTTGATTGATGTCTTTAATATGCCTAGCTTTAGCAATAATACAACCAATTCTTTTGTCTTACTAATGCTTGACATTAATAACAGTGATTGAAATATTACATAGATTTGATAACATCTCTTCTGCCATTTACTTAAATGACTTATTTGGAGTACTGTCCTTTTGCTTAACGTGTCGACATTAGTTTTATTTCATCACACGATCAAGGCAACAGGTACTCTAATGGTTAAGGATGCAATCATGTGACCAATAGTTTGTCAGTTCAAATTTTGATAATGGAGTGTAATTTTGGACCCTTCAGTAAGCTACTATTGCAAAATCTCATGAAAGTCTTTTTTGTTTTGCAACAATGACTTTAAGACTTGTTATTCAGATTAGGCGTAAAAGTCTATAATTGACTTAAATACATAACAAGCCTGGGTGGAATGAAAGCCTTGAATGAAAATGTATGTATGTTACAGGGTAACTTAATACTTAAAAACACCATGAATAAACTAATTAATACAAATAACTCTCCAAGTACTAATAAACAGCAATTTGAAGCGTAATTAGCAAATTACATGCAATCATAATCCTTATTGCTTTTCAAATTAAATTTCCTAACATTCAATACTTTACTGTCAATGTGCACATCTTGATTCAGTAACTTGTGCCACCACTTACAGTAGAAATAATCTGATTAAAACCCTTCTGTAGGATCCAATCAGCCACTTTTTTTATTCCATGATTCAAGTAAACTGTAGCTCAGTTCAGTTTTTCAACCGTCCGTGTTTTTACCCACTTGTCTTATGCATGGTCATGGGTGTCCAACCCATCACAGGACACATGCACATCATATTCTGGGATTGTGCGGGAAGACCACACAGCGACATAGGGATAACATTCACATATGTTGAGCCAGGGTGGAGACTTGAACCCAAGTCTGCAGGAAGAACTTCACACATGTAGAACTAAGAGGAGACTCAAACCCACATTTCCACAGATGCATGGTGACCACAATAGCTTCACTGCCACTATGCCAGTGTTTGTATTAGGTCTATTATGGGAAAACTGGTTTAAAGATTGTCTGCCCAGAAAACATTGTTCTACATGTATTATTTCACTTCCAGTTTTCAAACATTTGGCCATATTTTTCAAGAGCAAGAATTTCTGTCTACCCATCCAAGAAAACCTTCCTATTCATAAGAAATAGATATTGATGTAACTAGGGTTGCGTAAGTTACTTTTAAAATGCAATATAAGTAATGTAGCTAATCACCTTCAGCTACTTTTGGATTATATTAGAGCTAACTAAAGACAAGAGTAAAGAAATGTCAAAAAGATCACTTTTAATAAGGCAACAAACCATGTGTTGTTAAAACATACATACATACACACATACATTATTATGGAATGCCGTAAGGACATGAGACAAAACATGTTTTCCCGTGGGCATTTTTTCCCCTCTAGACATAGAAAAGAACAAGTAAAACTACTCGTAGAATGGAACACAGTGTGACCGAATAATAATAATAATAGCAGTGAGAAAATTATCCTATCTTATATGAGGGTTTAAGAACAGATGGTATCATATTTATTGTCAATGTCATTTGGGGCTCCACAAATAAAACTGAATTTGTGCAATTTGCGATATACAAATAAAACTGAACTAGTACAATATTGTGTTAATTTGTGGAATTATTATTCATATAGCCTATGAACCTGTCCAGCTCTCTGTAAAGTGCATAATACTTTTGCTAACTAATTTTGGATATCGATACCTGGATCTTTGTAGCTAATGTCAGTGGTTGGTCTTATAGTCCGGGGCTCCGGAGCCGATCCTGGATGATATGGGCACAACCCTGGACAGAATGCTGCCAAAGACTTGAACCCATGACCCAGAGGTGTGAGGCAATGATTTTAACCACAAAAGGTTAAATAAATGTATAAATGTTTCTTTAAATTTGATGGTTGCTGGTATTTTCACAGCTCCTCTTTAAAATCAAAATAACTGCAAAATTTCCACGAACTAAACAGATTTTTTTTGATGGGCATCCATTTGGCACAGCAGCGTTGCTCTCGTCAAATGGAGTATGATAAAAAAAATAATATCCATCCATCCATCCATCCATTTTCCAAACCGCTTATCTTACTGGGTCGCAGGGGGTACGGAGCCTACCCCGGAAGCAATGGGCAAAAAATAATAAAATAATAAAAATAATAATAATAAAAAGAAAGACCAGAGCGATTGAGAAGGGTACATCTGCAACCTGAAGCCAGCTGCAAGTAGGAGGGATTGATTACAAGAGGAATGTCAACACATCGCATTAGAGGTGTTGTTTACTTACATGGTGCGACGTCAGCTTCACATTCTTTATAAACATATCAGAAAACCAACCTTCATTTTTAAGATGTATTATAATGTGATATAGAAGTAATCCTGATTTATTACAAAAGTAAATGTAAGGTAATTATGTTTCTTTTTCCCAGTAATTGTAACAGAATACAGTTACTTATTTTTTGTATCCAGAGTCCGTAAAGCAGTTACTTGTATTTTGACCCTCTATGTGAAATAAGTACTATTTCACTGGTATTTCTAAGAAGGCTAATGACGTACTCTACATATCATATTTGTAGCAGATATCAACAACAGTCCAGACTGAACTCAGATTGTCCAGCAATGGATAATGATCCTTGCACATTTATTTTCACAGTGGAAACCCTGATAAGAGATTTGAGCAATAGGATGCATAGTTGACAGCTTGTATGTACATCTTGCAGCTGTGACTGGTATGTTATTTGCCCCCAGCCATAAATATTATTAACAGCCACAAGGGGGCAACAGATCCAGGATCAGGGTGCAATCTTCCATCAGAATGACCTCACTCTTAACAGGCAGGATATCTTAATATAATCTTAATGATGTTGTTTCAAATTTCAGTGGGATATAAGTTAGAGCAATCACTACGTATGTAGTTAATTTGCCAATGTGAATAAGTCTGTACACTTAACTCAAATTCAGCTTGCATGAGATTACTAGAATACTACATATGGTTGTGGTGGTAGATTGCATAGTGGTCAAGAAAGAGCAGTTAAGGTTACGGTTAGGGTTGATTCCATTCCATGAAAGATATTTCAGTTGTACTCAACAAAAGCATCATAGCATTTTAATAAGAAATACGGTTGTTTGAATTTGCAAAAGATTGTATGCAAGTAACTTAAAACGTCACTGACACAAAGCACTGAACTGATAAATATGACTTTACCTCTCCTTTCCTCGTATCTGATAGGTGGTGCTGCTGTTCGGGTGGCACAGAGATGCTGAGAGCTCTGAGAGAATTTAAATTCAAGGAAGACCAGTTTATTGTCAGGGAAACTGCAAAGATGAATGAATCCAGTAATATTTGATGCAATCTTTTTATCTATTTAGTGTTATGTTGGTCCATTTATAGTTAATGAATACATTCTGACAGTGGAAAACATGTGTTGACATTAATTTAACATAGACCAAAACATTATTGTGTAGGATTATCTACAGTACATTTTTCATCATCTCATGAATCATTGTAAGAATACAATTAATTCTAACGGTTTCATGTGAGAGTATAAAACAATGTTGATTTGAACCACCCCCACCCCCTAATATGGAGATTATGCTACGTGCCCAGCATCTGGACCTATAAAAAGTCATTCCGTATTACAGAATGGTTAACGTCTGTCGATGGAGCGTAAGTCATAAGGAGCAACTAAACAACTGTTTGGAAGACAATGAATGGATCAAAAGCTTTATATAAACTAGTAATTACCGGAACTAAGTATACTGATTATCCATAAAGACGTTTTCCAGTGAAACACTAGACTTGGGTCGAAATAGAGAGAGAGAGAGAGAGAGAGAGAGAGAGAGAGAGAGAGAGAGAGAGAACGTGACTAAAATAATTACGTGGTCATACATGTCATTGTATTACGCGAAAGTCATTACATAAAACGTTTGGTGCCGAGGACGAAGCGTCTTTGTACTTATGACCCGATTAACTAATGCATTCATATAGCCACTGGTCACTACATAAACAACAATCAAATATTACATATACGACAGATAACCAAGGTATGCTAATTATACACAGTTGTCCTTGTAAAATGCATCTTGTGTGTTTTATAAAGCCGGAATAGTCGGGCAGTGCGTGAAATAAGGCAACACTAATGACAATGTAGAACCATAAATGTCTCATCGGAGTCTTCACCTCACGTTGAAGTGCAGTGGTAGATAACCTTGCGTGTTCCTCATACTATAACACAAAAATGATTAAATAAGTTTAAATGTCCTTTACTGAAGAATATAATTTTTTTTAAAAAATGCATTAAAAAATTGTAAAATAAAAAATTCAAAGTCTGAATAATATTAATTGAATTTCCTTCTGTAAATATGTGTTACAACCGTACATAAAAGATTCAAATATTATTATAAATATATACGTTCATGTATAAATGTTTTAACACTTTTTAAAGTAACGTCCTTCATACAATCGCTCATCTGAAGTAACTGTTCAACTCTCACGTATTCCCAGAACTGAGTCGAAAGTCCCGCCTATGATGCGCAACATTCAAATTCTATTGGTCAAATGGCCGAGTCGGGCTGCATCCCCGTTTTCTTCATTGGCTGGCAAGAGATCAGTAACGATCTTTAAGGCACCATGAGGTAAACTGAGTTAGTCAGTGAGCGGCGTTGATAGGGTGCTGGAAGGAGGGTTACCGTGTGTTAAATTATAATCTTGGTGCTTTCAACAGTTCTTGTGACAAGAAAAACCTGCGTGCTGTAGCCACTGAAATATCTGCGGAGAGGATCTGAGCATATTTCTTTTCACCGTTTTCACTGGACTTGTTAAGAGCAATGTCACTGCTGTCACAGAGGTATCCTACCCCGCATCAATGCAGCTTGCGAGACGGCTGATCGGATGCTTTCTACCCTTTCAAGATCTATATTTTATATCTGAACAGTTCTTTGCAAAAACAATGTATATATTTATTCAGATGCATCTGAAGAGTGATTGAAGACTCTGCGAGCGGAGGCAAGCCACTGCATTTTAATCAGAGGGAAATACAGAGAAGCTGCTCATTGATATTTCACTGGCATACTTTCTGAACCAGTTTACTTGTACAGTGACAAGCGTTTCAGGTCGTGGGATTTTAATCCCGAAGAAACTGGAGGTAGACACATTGCAGTTTCAATTTTGGAATTTCTGCTGAAATTTGATACCAGGTGTTGGAGGGTAAGTTTATCTTTTATTTAATTTGTAATGCCATTCCTTTAACTGTGTAAGTACATTTGCGCTCTAATAAACCCAACAGACAGTCTTATAATAATAATATTAATATATATATATAACCCCATGAGTGGACGCAACAGCTTATAACAAGCCCCAGGTCCGATATCATGGCAGAAAATGCAGTCTTCTGAATTTTTGTTTTATATTTCATGGTGCTGGTGTCCTTAAGTAGTCTTATTGTGTCGATTTGGCAATGCGTAAATTAACCAGCCCTGAACGCATTTTTGTCAATTGGACCACTTTCAGACAGGTATGGTCACAGCCAATCAATATATGTCTTAATGTGAGATTTATTTTACATTGTTCCTTTACAATACTGACCTGTTTGATTTAGAGATGGGTCACACATTTACATCACACACATCCACACACATATATATGCACCCTCACACGTATGTTTGTGTGTATACACACACACACACACACACACACACACACACACACACACATATATATATATATATATATATATATAAAACAGACAAATACTACACACAGGCATTAACTGTACGTAAGTGGTCCCTGCAATCTAGACGTTTTCATCCTTTACTCAAATGGTAATAGGAACCAGCAGGTGACAAACTGCTCGTGCGTAACTGTATTTTCTGTACTGATTGCGGAACATTTGATTTCCTTTGTATTTCAGACCAGCGCACGCTTTGCTGCCGTTTCATTCCGAGGACAAGGATTGCGATTATGGCACCACGGAGTCTGGGTGCTCAGATGAATTTAAATTAGGTGTACAGCATCGCCGTTTGAAATAAAGACGAAGCCGAAAGATAAGAAGAGATCGAGGAAAGGAGAAAAAAACAATAACAAAAATCTACAAGGAAATGAGTTTGTCCTGTTTTTTCTAATGTTGCATCGCTCTGATGACTCTTTAAGGTAGGGATTTTCAGTTCACTTCGCAAATCAACAGGTCGGAAGCGTGAGACCCACTGAAAAAAATACAAGCGCTCATGCTGCAAAGGATGTATCTTTCTATTTTTTACTTCTTAATGCTGTGGGCTCAAGCCCTGTCTTTGAAAAATTTAAATTATTCTGTTCCGGAGGAGCAGGGACCAGGGACCGTGATTGGGAACATTGCCAAAGATGCCAGACTTGGAGCGGGAGAGAGGGGTAAGAAATCAAACTTCAGGGTGTTGGAAAACTCCGCCCCGCACCTCATAGACGTGGATCCAGAAAGCGGACTGCTTTATACAAAGCAGCGGATCGACAGAGAAACACTGTGTCGACGAATCCCCAAGTGCCAACTCTCTATGGAAGTGTTTGCCAACGATAAAGAGATATGCATGATTAAGGTGGACATACAAGACATAAACGATAATTCGCCCACCTTTCCTTCAGATCAGATAGATATTGACATTTCCGAGAATGCTGCGCCCGGTACCCGCTTTCCACTAACAAGCGCGCACGACCCAGACTCAGGGGAAAACGGGCTGAAAACCTACCAGCTTACACGTGACGATTATAATATATTTTCTCTGGATGTGAAATCTAGAGGAGATGGGACTAAATTCCCAGAGTTAGTTATTCAGAGACCTTTAGACAGGGAGGAGCGGAGCCATCACACTCTAATATTAACAGCAACTGATGGAGGGGAATATCCAAGATCAGGGACAATGCAAATTAATGTTAAAGTCATGGATTCAAATGACAATAGTCCAGTGTTTGAACAGCCTTCATATGTAATCGAGATACCTGAAAATGCACCTATAGGAAAAGTTTTGATAGATGTAAATGCCACAGACCCAGATGAAGGAAGCAATGGACAGGTGGTTTATTCATTTAGTGGATACACTCCTGACAGGATCCGGGAGTTGTTTGCCATTGACCCCAGAACAGGTGTTATAAAGATTCAGGGGGAAATTGACTATGAAGAAAGCCCAATTATAGAGATTGATGTTCAGGCAAAGGACCTAGGACCAAACCCAATCCCTGGACACTGTAAAATCACGGTTAAAGTGATAGATAGGAATGATAATTGGCCGTCAATAGGTTTTGTTTCTGTTCGACAGGGGGCCGTCAGTGAAGCTGCCCCCCCAGGAACTGTCATAGCATTGGTGAGGGTCACTGACAGGGATTCGGGAAGAAACGGCCAGCCTCAGTGCAGGGTATTGGGTAATGTGCCTTTCAAGCTGGAGGAAAACTATGACAATTTTTACACAGTAGTTACAGATAGGCCATTAGACAGAGAGGTACAAGATGAGTACAACATAACGATAGTAGCCAAAGACAATGGGATTCCTCCTTTGAATTCTTCTAAGTCATTTACTGTAAAGATCTTGGATGAAAATGATAATGCCCCTCGCTTCACAAAAGCAGTGTACCTCCTACAAGTTCCAGAGAATAACATTCCTGGGGAGTATTTAGGCTCAGTTCTGGCTCATGATCCAGACCTGGGTCAAAATGGAACTGTGTCTTATTCTATTTTACCATCCAATGTTGGAGATGTGTCTATTTACACCTATGTGTCTGTCAATCCCACAAATGGTGCAATATATGCTTTAAGGTCATTCAATTATGAACAGACAAAATATTTTGAATTTAAGGTTTTGGCAAAGGATTCAGGGTCCCCTCATCTAGAGAGTAACGCCACTGTCAGGGTTAGTGTATTAGATGTCAATGACAACGCTCCGGTCATAGTGTTACCTCTCCTGCAAAATGATACTGCTGAGATTCATGTTCCTAGAAACGTGGGTGTTGGGCATATAGTGACCACAGTGAGAGCTGTGGACAATGACTACGGAGAAAGCGGTCGCTTGTCCTATGAGATTTCTGATGGGAACGAAGAGCATTTGTTTGAGATGGATGCTGTCACTGGGGAGATCAGAACCGTGCATCCTTTCTGGGAAGAAGTGGCCCCAGTTGTAGAGCTTATTGTTAAGGTCATCGACCATGGGAAGCCCACACTCTCAGCTGTAGCTAAACTCATCATTAAGGCTTACACAGGACCCCTTCCAGAAGGTGAACCCAGGATCAACGAAGAGCAACACAGCTGGGACATGTCCTTGCCCCTTATAGTCACCCTCAGCATAATTTCCATCATGCTTCTGGCAGCCATGATCACCATTGCTGTCAAGTGCAAGCAAGAGAACAAGGAGATCAGGACTTACAACTGCCGGATTGCCGAGTACTCTCACCCCCAGCTGGGCAAGAGCAAGAAGAAGAAGATCAACAAGAATGACATCATGCTGGTGCAGAGCGAGGTGGAGGAGAGGGATGCCATGAACGTCATGAACGTGGTGAGCAGCCCCTCCCTCGCCACGTCCCCTATGTATTTCAATTATCAGACACGCCTGCCCCTCAGCTCCCCCAGGTCTGAGGTCATGTACCTCAAGCCCACCTCCAACAACCTGACTGTTCCTCAAGGACATGTTGGCTGTCACACAAGCTTCACGGGGACAGTGACTAATACCACAGAGACTCCGGTTAATAGGATGTCAATAATTCAGGTAGGAAATGCAATTTATATATGCATCCTAACTGCTCCTCTTTCTGCACTTATCTGTCTAGCTTAATATCTACATCCAACATAGTAATGATGGAAGTAGCTCTGGCAGGCAGAGTTTACAATAGTTTGGAAAGTTAAAGGTTCTTTTACTTTGAGAAGAGGCACAGTGTTTTCTATAGGCTCTACACCTTTTGTACAGAAACAGTCATATAAATCAGTGCTTTGTGATACTTTTAGAAAACAATGTGTGTCTCATCAAAATATATATATATTTATACATATATTTATATGTGTGTATGTGCATAAATGGGCATAGTTATAGAGGAATGGCCATGGTTTGCTCTGTAAATATTGTAGGGATGCTCTGCTCTTAATTCAGTGTCTTGGTAGGTGTGATATTACTAGTTAAAAAGGTTATTACTGCTGTTACAAGAGGAATTGAGGAACTGTTTGGATTTATTTTTTTCCCTACATCTACTGCAATGTTTTAAAGAGTGCTTTGTTTAAGGTGTAATTGCTTATAGAACTATCCACACTTCAGTGTTTCTTGTGGCTGCTGGGAATTTCATTTTGCATGAGTGTAATGCTTCAGAAAGTTGGTCTTCGGATGTGTTCATGCTGTGCTTCTTTCTCACAAGGAAAACAAGCAAGTCCAAAATATTTGTTCTTTGAAATTTATTTACATTAATAAAAGGGTTCATGTTTCATAATGAAGATGACCTCGAAACTGGGAAAACCTCATATTCTTTCAAATCAGCTGCCAAAAAAAAAAACAAAATTCATATGACAGATCTCAGACAGCAAAATGGTCTGTTTGTTTTTCTATATTCTTTACTAAATATGTCAGTGAAAACTTCTGTCGGTCATAAAAATTGTCTAAACTGCTTTTAAAGGGATAGAATATGGGTTTTCAACATTTCTTAATCCAATACCAATATTTCATTAGTACATTTTTGTTGACCTTGTGCAACTATTCTGTGGACTCCCAGCAGGTTGTTGGATACCCACTTGAAAACCTGGACTAGACTAAGCATGTCAGAATAGGCTATATTTCTACTTAAAACAGTCTAGTCCTTTTTATGGAATGGATAGATTTCTTGGGAATGGTCAGGGTGAATCACTGATACTTTTTCCACACCGTAGAAGGTTGTCTCTGTACTTTAACCACTTGTGTCCAGTTACTGACAAGCAGTAATGTAGGAAAATAACAATGGATCATATATATCAAAAGTTACTACTTTTCTCCAAGTCCATTGAATGTATTCTAAATCTGGGCTGAAATTCTATACTATGAAAGAATAGAGAAATGCCCCTAATTGATCTGCAGGTACACTTACTGTATTGGTGGCCTTTACTTATTGGTTCAATAAGGAGTGTATGTTGCAAGTCATTGCATTTCAAATAATCAAACAAATTGGCTCAAACAGAACCTGTGACTGAGCCTGACCGTGCTACAAGAGGCATAATTCGATTAATACAGCATTATTCTGTAAGGGGATGGATGGCACGTAAAGATGCTTAATTCAGCTTAAGGCAGTAAAGCATATTACTCAGTGGTGAATGAAGGATAAAGTGAATCCAGTTCTGCAGACTTCACAGCAGTTAAAACCTTTTGAAAGAATGTATAGTTCTTTGAGGTGATTCTCTCCCAAATGCTATTGGCAGGAAATTATTCAGTGACTATTACAGTGGTTTTTTAGTGAAAACAAAAGGGCCTCAGCCCAAATAAAAGTTTTAAAATGCATGGGATTCAGCATAATAGGCATTTCTCTCATGCATGCCTTTATAGATGAGTGGTTGCATATTGTGTCTATGAATATTTATTGTAAAAATAGCCCTTTTATTGAGTATTTCAAGCCAGGAAAAACAATGAGAAAAAAAAGAAAAACAAAAAACATTTTAAACTCTCCTCTAGGTGGAGTCAGTCTCCCTCAGGGCTTGTATGCAGTGTGTGAAACAAACACTGACAGAGGAGCACTGATTTAATATGCTGCAAGCCTGCTGCTCTTTCACGGACATGCTTTTGCTATGAACGCTACTATGGAAATTATTGGAACAATCCCAATGATTGTCACCGATCGTAAGCCTCCAGTCTTGATGCACAACAAGGTGAGAAGATGATCACATCATGCAGATTTTGTTAAAGCTGCATCAATGGTTTGACATTGAGCGCTCACCAGGGGACTCAGAAAAGCTTTGAGTTCATTGTGGTCACAAGTCCAGCCGCTTCCCAGCCCTCAACAAAATCTAACTACGTTCCACCCCACCCCATTTCCACCCCTCATCTATCAGTCTTGCCTGGCAAGGAGGTCAGTTGCCTCGCACAAGGTCAAACAAGCTGACGTGTCGATAATTCACTGAAGAGTACTACTGCACACCATTTATAAGGGTTACCTGGGTACAAGTGTGAGAGCTAGTAGTTCATTTCCTCAGATCCATTATGATAGTCAACTTTCATAAAACAAACCTATCTCTCTGAAACAGAAAGCATCCATTTGGAAGAATGTCAACAGTTCGGTATTTTTACTCCTCTGTTTAGTACACTTTGACATTACTCAGCGGTAAAATAATCTTTTCCTTCACATTTGAATGTATCTAGACAACGGCATTATCTATATTGTGCAGTTTAATGTACTGCGCGAGGATTTTTTACACTGCAGAATGCAATTTCAGAATGGCCGTTTGCTCATTCTTCCGTGAGTAGTAACATAGGGGCAATTGTATAGGAACATTTTCCTTATTTTTTGTATTTTCCCAGCTCTTCTCAGTTGGCATAATGTTGATCAAATGGTGAAGAATCATCTTTTCTGAGAACACTGTACTTATAGATGGATAAATAAACAGGTTAACAGACAAAAACTAACAGTGATACATTATATGTGGTCTAGGAGCAAAGGCTTGACATTTCTGTCTTTTCCTCCAAAGAAGGCACCAACATATGCAAATAGGTGTGCTGACTGCTCTTTTATGCTGATTTTAGAGGGAATGTGGGATTCTATGTCTTGGGCTATTTGCACTTTCTGGTTTCATGTGTATGAATTTTTTTCTTCCTGTGAGAAAGTTGCTTTCTTTCATGAACTTGCATCTCTGGTCTTTGTTTTGGTGTGGCCTCTTGCTTTTATTCTGATTTCATTTCAGTTAGTAAAAAGATGTTTTTCCAGACCAGCTAAAAACTGGATATAACATATGAGAACTGTAAAACATGAACAGTCATGCTTTTCTTAAGTCTTTTTCATCCTTATGAAAGTGCCTACTCCCCTTAAGGGTAAAATGATGTTTAGTATAATAAATACATTTTTGGAATTAGATCAGTTAAAATGTATTTATTAGTTATCTTTAAATAGGATACCAACTGGAAAGAGATTGCAAAATATTTATCTGTGCAGATCCGTTTTTAAACACATGGAATGGCATAATTATTCCTGGAGTGGTAAATTATTATTTTGCTTGCTTTACGTTCCAGTCCCTACAGTATGTTATTGTTGCACATCAGTAATGTTAACTTCCCAGTTAATAAGGTACCGTCCATGTGTTTTTATCCATCATTCATGTACTTTGATAAAGAAAAAAAGGAGGCTCTCTGAAAGTATTTTTAATATACTACTTTCAGAGCATAATATGCTTTTTATGCCATTAGAGACCTCACTGAACTGAGGGATTTCATGCTTGACGGAGTGTCTGAAATGTAAAACGGTAAGCTCCAAGTCACTCTGATGTTTTCTGAGCACATAAACCGTGTTCTAACTGCATGGCTCAGTCGCGGACACTTGGAATGTCCACCAGTACACAGCTAGAGTGGGAACTGACTGAAAAAGGCACTGCTTTGTGGTTGGTATGTGTCGATAAAAAGGGACTGTTACTGACATGGCTTAGCATTTACACAGATTTGCCATCACATTATCTGATTTGTACCTCTGAGACCAAATGGGTTCTGGTTCCTGCAATTACACAAAATCAACTATGGATCTACACACACACATACACACACACATACAGGTTTATAATTATATATTTGTCGGGACTCTCCATCAATTTCTATGGGCAAAACCCTAATCCCAACAATGAAAGCCTTAACCTCCTATTCAGCTATAGCCCTAACTGCAAGTAACAAAACAAAATATAAGACTTTTGGCATTTTTACTCTTTTGATTGCACTAAGAGGTTTTTTATAAAATTGAGGTCATCCCAGTGGTGACCTGAAAAAATGTCACCAAAAGTAAGGAAGTTTCAGGTTTTACCACACTTTGGGGACAAATTGGTCCCCAAATATAGTCAATGAAACCCCCCCCCCCCCGAGCTGTGTCATTCTCACTGTACATTTTATCCACTCTACAATGTTATGTAGTGTTCTCTCAGTACTGTGGCAAACTATTGGAACCAAGCCTGAACTAAGACCTTCAGTTTACTTTTCGAACATATGCACTTCTTTTTTTGAACAACTTTTCATCTAGAGGTACCTGTATGTTTGTTCATGAAGGCATATGTCCTGCCACTGACTAGGTGTGTAATACTAAATTATGTAGATTTACAGATATTTGCATCAGTGCTGTTCATCCTGCAGTCTGCTCATGCAGTTCAGTTTGTAATAACTCCGGTATCTCATTGCAGATTTCTATTATATAAATAATACAATTTTAATTTCTATACTAAAGGGCACTACGCATAATTGTTTTGTACATTACCCATCAAAAATCAAAGTAAATATTCACATGACATTTACAAGAATATGGAAAATAAATCATTTAAACTGAAATAAAGGAATACTTGGACTTTCAGTTATTTTGCCTAAGTAGAACCTTGCGTATTTCATTTGCATTAAAAAGCTCTGGTAAAAAAAAGCATTTTTTTTTTTACTTACAGAGCGGAAACGTATACCCAAAGCTTTCTTATAATTTTAGGTCGCATTGCAGACCACTTGAGACAGTTTTGATGAATTAGCATTAGATCTCCAGACTGTTAGGATGTGAACTTAATTTTAAGAGCTCTTCTCTGACAGCTATAATACCATAGCAGTATCTGTGACAATGCCATTCACGTAAGGAAACAGTGGTAGCGCATTTCATATCATCCCTGGTAGTCGTAGTCCATGTCTCATGTCCTGAGGCGCATTTGTGATGGTGAAATTATTCAGTCGCAGAGTACCAGCACTTGTGTTCCAAGTATCGATCCAGTCATAGCTAATAAATAAGACAGCATTGAGGGCTGCCCGGCACACTGAAGATGTCGGACGTTTCAGGAAGTACAGTTCCTCTTTTCCACTCAGTGATGCAATATTTTCCAAATAAGGATATACCACACCACAGTGTTTGTGGAATTTGCACTCAAGTCACACTGAAATGTTGATGTTTCTCAGTTTTAGCCTCTGAAATTTATTTAGACAAGAAAGCTACTGTATTGCCTCTAAACAGAGAGGCTATTCTGCATGAGTATTCTTCTTTAGAGAAATATTGCAGTATGGGAGGTCAGCTTGGTTCCCAGCAGAAGATTCACCTGGTGATTGTTTCTTCTGGGCCTAGCTGATTAATGCTATACCTTGTTTGATGGTTCATAAGCACAGCACAGGCAAGGTTAAAGGGTTACTACATTTCTAGAATACCATATTCGACAATACCCTATGATATAAATGCACCTTGCCAATGCTACCCTGGAAAAAATAAGAGTAAATTGCTACATTCAGTCCATCAGCAGATTTGATTGGTGTGGACTGTACCTAACTTTGGAAGACTATGAATGAGGCCACTACGGATTCGTTTGAAATTCGTTTGATGGCAAAATTATATCCTTTACTATTGTATTTGCATTTTATTTATCAACTCATCTAGGACCATTTGGATGAAATGTAATAATAATCTGATTTTAATGTTCTGTACAGTTCTGGCAGTTAAATAGAGTATATGTATGACCATCTCTCATTATGCAACCTGGTAGTATTTTAAGTGTAGTTGAATTCAGCTTAATAAGGATTAATTAGTGAAAACAGAGTACACATTGTGAAGTGAGTTTCTGGCTAATGATTGCTTACCTAGTGGCATAAGACTGTAGGTTAATTTGTGCAAACCCTCTGCTCTCATTTCATCGTTGTGGAAGCATTATGACTGAAACGTCTTCGGCTTTTTGTTTACTGGCACCCTCGCTTTTGTTTTCCACACACTTTCCTCGTGGCTCTGTTCTGAGTCACAGGAATCTTCACGAGTCTGAGTAACAAGCAATACAGAAATGGGGTACACTTGCAACTCCAAGGTTTTTAGCATGTGAATGGTACATGAAGGTACAGGGAAACATGATCCCTTAATCCATTTTCACCTCCCTGTGTCAAAACCGCTTAGCAAATCCACCGTCATGGATATCCATACACGCAGGAGGGGAAACCTTGGGTAGGGAAAATGCCTTGTTTCTGCAAAGTCTTTTGAGAATGTATAATAGCCAAATTGTCTTGTTATATTGTTTCCTTTCTTAGCATAAAAGTCCCCAAAACCCTCCCATACAATAGGAATTACTAGAGATGATAATCTGTTCCCACAGTAAGTTCATTTGCAATTCTCCCTCTGCTCTTTGTAGATTTGCTCATTGGTGTGGCTAAAGGATAAATTTGTTTCCGGAGGGAAGTTTGCAGGCAAAGAACTTGAAGCGGATTTGGAAAGCCGCATAAAATGGTCATCTTAACTTCAGCCAGCACAAAACATGTACCTTGAATCTTCTGCAATATATAGCTCGTCAGTACATTACAATTTTACACATGAGTTGACAGATTTTAATATGCACACAAACTAAGGTGTACTTGAATTGTGGCTGAGGGCGTTCCTTCTTCTACCCTCAGAAAAAATGATTGAAAGAGAATCTCTGCAAAAAACTATCGGGCGTCTTCAGCTGAAGCAGAGTCGACCCTAACTTTTGAGGCTTTTGGGAAGGTTGTGGGTGTCATCCTTTCAATGGAATATTAGGAACCGATGCATTATGGTATGTCAAGAGGCCCCTGTGGTCACCTGCTAATGTCATATATGTCAGGGGCCAGTCCTGTGGAATATACCAATGATACGCATCTCGAGATTCCATATGTTTCTTGAACGTCAGTACAGTTTGACTCACTGAGCCCCCAAAATCACCAGATCAGTCCAGACTGGGGAAATAATTGGTTTCAGGATGTGTGTGGAGACCCAGCAGTACGAGCATCAAAGTCTCCCCCCCACCCCACCCCACCACTTGCTTTTGTCACACATTTTCCTCCTCTTCACTCTAAATCTCCATTGATCCAGGCCAGCAGTGAGAAACCAGTAGGGCCCTAGTGGCTCAAAACAAGCTGTGCAGATCAGCGCCAATTTTGCAAAGGGAGAAGTGTCTGCAGCCCTGACTCTATCCATCAGAGAATACTTTGTCTGTCCTCTCAAATACCTCTCCTTTATACCGTCCTGCCATTGATGGATTGTTAACAGCTTTCTGTAGGTTAATGGAATGATATATTAGGCATCCATTAACTCTGCCTTTTGCTGTAGTGAAAAGGAATGGGTAGTCCTTTCAGGGAGAGGTGATAATCAAGTCTTTTATAAGAGAATCATACAGTAAATAGTTTTCCACTAATAAGCTCTATTGAATTATTTCTAAAGAGTTATTGAAAAGCTACATTTAAATAGTTTTTAGGAATAGAATATGCTTGATATTGTGTAACAATACTTTCATAGACTCCATTGGTCAGGTGTAGCTGTATTATTTTGTAGGATTGTGCATCAGTGTTATGTGTCATTCTTTACATTTTGGCTTTGTTTGGCTGTCTCTCCGGTCGTGAAGTGCATTTTTTTCATTTTAATTAATAAGAAAGGCATCGAGTTTTCTCAACAGTGTTATGTCCAAATTTTATTCATTATACCTATGCATATCAATATAGTTACCACTTAAAAGGTGTTTGCCCATTCAGAGACACAATACCTTCCAGGTTGCAGTTATTCCCAAACTAACTTGTCAATGATTCCTTGACTCGCATGTTCGTTGCTCCTTGACTATGTAAGTCATACGTTGGACCTCTCGTTACTCCCCACTTCACATGGGACCTGATGTGGACTTGGCTTGTAGGATCAGCACAGATGGGTTCTTGTTCTGCGTCTAACATCATTACAGTGCTTTTTCCAGTGGCATGTTGTGATGAAAATCCTGTGCCTCCACCCAGAAGCTAGCGACCCTGCCTGCCCCCCCCAGCAGACCATGCCCCCCTCAGCCCTGTTATATAAAGTGTGTGCTTACTGAGATAACCAGTGTTTGTGTATCCCAGGACTCCCCAGAATTATTATATTTTTATGTCCCTTCTCTCCCCCGGGTGTTCTCAAATGCAAGATGTTTAATTGGCTCATTTACTAACTGAAAACTGAGTAAAACAGAGTACTGATTTAAAAGCACAACATTTACAAAGGTTTTTGTAAAGCTGGGCAACTGGCAAACTGCGTTGATGGGTCTTTTCAGTAACAAGTGAAATAATCTGGTACAAAGATCAGTTGTATACCTAATATAAAATAAATTATATGACATGCAAGTGAACCGAAAATATGCCTCCGTAAGCCAAGAAGATGTCATCGGAGTTTGGTTATGCAGCATTTACATAATAGAGGCAATTCAGCATCTTGCAGTATGCTGGAGAGACTCAGAAATCAGTGGGATAGTGCATTTTCTCAGCAATGGTGACTCACATATAGATGTTTGAATGGGAGATTGTTTGGTATTTTCTTGTTTTTGCTTAGCTATGGATGTCTGGGATAATTACCTTAACGAATTATGAAAAACCAGGATGCATTTTCCAGATCCTGCTTTCAGAACAATTAATACATCACACAAATAAAGTAAATTAAACAGGATAGTAATCCTTCGGAAGATGTAAATTGATTTTAGTACTTTTTGGTATGTACTCTACATTGAAAGTTATTCAGTGTTTAAAGGTGGCTAATTCTTAATCTTTCATTTGGTTTGTTTTACATTTTTGTCTGTGATTTTGCTAATTTAAATTGCAAATCCATTTATACATGCTCAAAATATTTTTAGAAGAGCCACTGACTTAAGCTAAAACTGAACTTATTATGTTGTCCTTTGAGGGTGTTTGCTACCATACGACACCCTAAAACAGACATTCCTCTCGTGTTGATCCATGGAAGTGTTCATGGAAAGGATATTAGCAGTAAACACTTTAAAGCCGTGTTTACTTTCTCAGTTGTCAGGGCAGTTTCTCTTCTTCTCTCCTCCCCCTCTCACTTGGCTACTTGCTACTTTATTCTCCCTGCGTCTCAGCACTCTGTATAAAAGGAGCCATGCACCTCATCAGTGGTGGGCATTTCAGAGACCTTGTCATTATTTTAATGTGCTCTGTTCTGATACCCTCTTTCAAGCCCATTTCTCTTTCCTTTCATGTTTCTTTGCTTCCTCTGAAGTGATTCATGAAGTTTAGAGGACAAAAGTGCTTTAAGTTCAAGTAGAACTTTACTTTCTTTCATTTTAGCTGTGAACCTTTAGCTATTTTTCAGTAAGTGTAAAGCCAAAATTTGTTCCCTTTCTACACAAATTACACTAGCATTTTTCTTTGTGTATGATTATCCCATTTCAGCAACAGTTTATTCATAGATTGTTTAAAAGGATATTTTATGTAAGTCTGGAGTGCTGTCATACAGAAAGATTTATAGTCATTACAAAATAAATGTCGATACTGAGAAATGACTGAAACTCACAAATACATCTACTGATAATATAAGACTCCAGAAGTCAAATGAGTACACATAGGACTATAGACATAATGCTGAGAGATACCAGAGGAACAGAGATTGCTGGTGACCGTGTAGTATCTAATTCTTGCTGGGAATTCCACCATAGAGGAGCCAGCATTTAAGAAGGATAAAGCCAGAAAAGGCTGCTGTGTGGGGGAGGGGAGACCAGATGGCCAGAGATGGCCCAGCTGAGATTACGGTGTCATTTATGATCAGAGTTTGTCAATGTAATGATAGACTTCGTTTAATTTTATAATTTACCCAAACTTCTCATATGAATTGACTAAAATTAGCTTAACATTCTACTCCTAGCTTAACATTCTATTATACTGAATCATTCCCTATTTAAGAATTAGAGCTGGACTGCTTCATGATACTGTGGCTTACATGAAACAAGTAAATCAAGAAGTGGAATTCTTTTACTTATTCTATTCATGCATCTTAGTGATTTTGAAGTGATAATTTCTATTTCAAACTCTTATGATTGATTTTACAAGTTTATCAATGATTGCTGTTGTCCATGGGTCACTTGCATGGTATGAGATGTCCATGTAGTCACTACTTAAATTTCAACCTGTCAACCATTATATGAGTACCTTTCTTTTAACTGTTAAACTCATAAACCTTTTATTTTTTGGGGTTGAGTATTTGTGTGTGTGTGTGGGGGGGGATATTTTTGTTTTCATTTATCTTAAGGGTACAAAGTTGCTGACATAAAGCTAAAATAATAAAATTTAAATATAAAAGCAAGAATGATAATACGTAAATATGAAAAAGCCCCATCTTATCATGTTCAGCTGTTAACGCTTCAGTGATTTGGCCAGAAACGAGCTCTGTGAAAGCGACTCATTAACCTAAATCTTAGCTGCCAAGCGTGAAGCAAACTTGCCAACTTGTGGAGTATAAATCCGGCATGTTTACCGAGTCATCAGACACTAGCAGCACGAGATATTGTGATGCGAGCACTTACATCTCACTCACTCAATTACACAATCTTTCTTAACTTGCTGCAAATTGTTCTTTCGACATCGTCATCTATTAAACACTCTATATGATTCTTGCTCACTGTTTTGCAAATGTACACCATTAGAAAATTGTGTGACAATCTTTGTAAATAAAATATGTTCTGGTGGTGTAAGGAGGGAGTGCCTCGCTTTCTCTTATCTACTTTCTATATCTCAGCATATTGTTTGCATAATTTATCTACTGAAATTACCTATAGTCAAAGCTGCATTGTTTTTATTCACTCTTTGAACGACTGCAAACATTTGTCTTGCTTTATAAATGTGTTAAACTCAGCACAATGTTTCACATCACAGACAATTTCTTTTGACGACGTTGGCTCACATTCAAGGAATGCAAATTTTCCATTTCTGAACTTTACATAATGTCCAGATAAAGTCGGGGAGGGGGGGTTTAAAGGCTGGCACACTTGAAACAGTGATCTCTGGGTGCCTGCAGTGGACAGTGATTTCAAAATGCAAATTTCAAGGAAGTTGGCAGTGCATGAAGACGAACAAGCCGGCCACAGATGGCGTCCCGCTCGCTGCACATGTGCGTAAATGCGCATAAAAGCCCTTCCCAATGAGTTATGTGCTTACAGTCTATTGACAGCAAAGGACACATCTCTCAGAGACTGAACAGCACCAATGCATGGAATGATTTAATAAACAGGAAGTTTTTGTGCAGGATGGTATCGGTCACCGGTCACCAATAAATCGTAGATCTTCTGCCACTGAAGTGCTTGAGTCATGTGACATCACAGTGAAGTCTGCGCCTCAAACATACAGATGAAACAGCTGCTGCAACAGAAGCACATTTTTTCCCCAATATATGTACAGCAGTGAGAGCTTGCCATCATGTACAGGTGCCCACTGCTAACTGGAAACCCTCTTTGATAAACACTAATTCTGTGTGTGCTTTGGACCAGATTGTTGAGCCACTATCCAGAATCCCTGCAGTGGAACAAAACAAAACCCTACCCAAAATCAGTGATTAGACAGGTGTTCCTGCAGCTTGTGTGATCAAATTACAGAAATATTTATGCACTAGACAGCCAGATGTACACAGGGTAACCTTATAATCCCATTTCACAGCTCCTCAAAACAAGGCTGAGCTCAATAAATACAAACCCAGTTACACTGGTAGGATAACTCCATTAATTGTATTCAGGCCTGCGTTTTTTACTTGACTGCAGTTCAACACATATTGAACACATACATTAAATTGACAGGGGAATCTGAGGCCATAAGATACATCTGCAGTCTAATTTAGAGTTGGAAACCTTTTCAACATCTCCTTAATGTGTTTTTTATTGGCGGTCATGCCAGTACTAAGTGCTGATCTTTAGTAAATAAGGAGAATATGTTTAATGCAGTTGGACAGCTGTGATATGTTTCTGAATTTCTTTAAAGCCTGTTGTTCTGGACTGTGGGAGTAATTCTGAATCAGCTGATACTACCAGGATCCACTGGCTGAATCTTGGTGGAGGATTAAGCTGAATTAGTGGCTGATATGTTTCACATTCAGCCCAGATGATTTTTTAAAATATTCCTCATTTAACGGCAAACTAAGCTCTGCATAATTTGATGGTATACAATTCAGACTCTTAGGGAAAACACTGCGGTTTGCTTTAGTGGTTTTTGAATAAATTACATATGATTTAGCATCAAACAACATTTTGGCAGTTTTAGTCACGAAGTCTTGGCAGAGTACCAGGGTTCAGCAATTTTTTGATAATCTGCATCTGCCTGCTTAATCAGTCATATGGTATCTGTACACAGTTAATCTTAATTGAAACCTTTAACTGAAGTCTAGACATTTTTAAGAAGATGACATCAAAACAATGCATTGTTGGCTCAGTGTTTGTAGTAGGATTTAATTTATTTTACTCATTACATTTTATTGCGCACAGTCAATGGGGTGATGGTCCAAAATGTAAAGTAAATAAAGAGCATTGGAATGGTGTGATTTCTCTATTTGTGGCATCGATCCGTATTAAAGTATCTTTTGAAAAGTGGGTCCCTCAACATTATGTGCTTAATTTCATCAAATGTAAGAAAAATCGAGAAGGATCTGATGCCAGTATGAAGTCAAATTTGCAAGGAAAAAAAATGACAGATTTTCTCAGCATGTTCGCTGTCCTTAATAAGCACTCTTATACAGTAGAAAATCTGCCATTTTGCCCCATTTTATTTGTTTACCCAGAAAATCAATTTTGGGTGAATTGACAACCAGTCTAGAAGTGACTGTTTATCTGCGACAGTTACTTGTTGGAGAATTTTGATGATGTGGTCACATTCGTTATGGGCAAAACAGGCTGCTGGGGCTTTTAATTTTACCTTGAATGGATTCTTTCCAAATTCCAAACTTCCAAACTTTCAATATTAACATATAATAACATATAATTAATTTAATGTCATCCTTATGGGCTACCATAAAGAGTAAGTTTAAAATTATTGTCACTACAATTATTATGGCTTTTAAAAAAAATGTTTTCCTCTCCCACTACCAGTCTAAAACATTTTTTTTGGGGTGGGCGGATAATTCTGAGTATACGCAATTTTACTTCAAAATAAATATGTTTGTACTATGGGTTTCATGGTGAACTGTTGCTGACTTGCCTGCAGCATGTGTTTTTCGGTGTATAAAACACAAGTCAAAGGAATTATTTGTGCTTCATACCGTAGCTTGGAGGTGTGCTTTCAACTCATGTGGATAATTGAATGCTTTGACCTGTATAATTTATAAGATAAACTTATTCCAGTGTTTCTCAGTCATTCCAATGGTTAAACCCGGCCTTCGAGGATCCCCTGACAGCCCACCTGTTTTTGCTGAAGGGAGCTGGGAGGGGGGAAAGATGAGGACTGGCTATGCGTCCTTGAGGATCGGGTTAAGAGTTTCCCAGCTAAACCATGTCATACATCCACAGAAAAACATACACTTACTGCTTAGAAATGTTTATTTTTTGGCACTGTGTAATATCGCTGGGCCTTTTATGGATTTATTGAGAATGTTCAATATGAGCTTGCCTGGCAAAACTGGTAAAAATGCATTCATCACCTTAAAAACAAACATCTGCTGTAACAGCAGCCTTGTGCCCTTTGCTGCTGGGATAGGCTTCAGATCCCCTACAGGCTTGACCAGGATAAACAGTTAATGGATGGATGGATGGATGGATGAATGGATGGATGTATCATCTCTTGTAAATGCAATGGCAGATAATGGCTGTCAGCACATGGGTGGTAATTTTCCTGCCGTATTTGTATTACTCATTTAATTTTTTCCTTCCTCAGTTCATTATGAAGTCTAACAAATAGTTCGATGGATAGACATTTTAGAACAATTAACTGAATGTTTAAATAATGGGTTGCACTTCAATTGATCTTTGTCAAATCTACTTTCTCCTGCATTTTCCAACACTGTAATTACAGCATCACTGGCATCTTGTTTTGTATTGTTAACTGGAACATTAAAATAGATCAAATGAATTTAGATTCAGGAAAGAGAGTCATTCTTTTCTAACATTAAATGGTTAAATATAGTAGACTTGTACTTCTGCACATTTATTGTCACACGTTTGATTTTTTTTTTTTAACAAAATAACTGGTGTTTCACGGGATAGTTATAACATCAGTTCCTGTCGACAGTGACCTTTCTGGTAGGTTGTGCTCCTTATGTGACCACAGCAACAGCATGAAGAAAAGGTTCTAACGGTACACCCCCGCATGGTCCCGTTACACAGGGTTAGCGGTCATGCGGCTGACATTTCCAGAGGACCAGCACAGAGTGCCGTGACACAAGGCACAAAGTGAAGCTGAAACTCTGGATAAATGCTGTTGTACAAGGTTCTGGGTTAATATCACAGAATGTCCCTCACTCCTGTGTAGTGCATTCTTTATGACTTGTGTATTTGCATTTTGCTCATGTATACAGCTGAGTGTTTACTGAGGCAAGGTTACGTCCTTATTTCTAGGCTAGAGCGCAGTACGTCAAAAACTGCAGTACATTAACCTTCCCGGATTTTAGCCTGCAACCTTCTGCTACAAGCCTTGTTTTTTAATTATGAATTCACACAGCAGCTTACATTTTAGGGAAAAATTTTAACGGGATTCCCTGTTTAGACTTTAAAGATTAATAATAATGACCAGAGATGACATTATTCACTGATGTCGATAATGTATTGAAGGCTATGTTTAAATACCAACCTGAGGCATTTAAAGTAATATTAATTGAAGCTGACAAAAAAAAAAAAAAATTGGGATTCCATTCACTTTTAAGAAATGCTTGCAAGCTGGTTTTATACATAAACATATAAAGGCGTACAGATTTCTATGGTCCCAACTTTCACACGTCTCCATCTTTATGTACTATTTATGATGTCCTAAAGTGTCCTTGAGGGTAGAGTATGATCCCTCAGCATTCTTCTAGCCAAAGACCAAATGGGCCCCACATTAACACTTACCACCTACTCTGAACACTTTCAGTCCACGGTGTGCATTTGTTTCCCTGTATATTTCTGAGTGCTTCTTATACCACCTACTCATCCTTCTTCTAACAGCTTATTTTGCTCAAGATCACAAGGGGCCAGGAGTCTATTCCAGGCAGCATAGGACACAAATGTGGGGTACACCCCCAATGGGATGCCTGCACATACTATAGGAAATTTAGAGACACCCGTTAGCCTAACTGAACATTTTGGGATTGTGAGAGGAAGTCAGAGTACCTGGAGGAAACCCACAGGACCCAGGGAGAACATAGAAAGTAGAGGCGAGATTCGAACTGCCAACTGAGGTGTGAGGCAATGGAGATACCCACTAAGTCACCCAAAGCAGTGTTTCTCAACCTGGTCCTCAGCGACCCCCAGACAGTCCACATTTTTGCTCTGGTAGGGAGATGGGAGGGAGCAGAACCATGGAGCATCCTGGGATTCCTAAGGACCGGGTTGAGAATCACTAACCAAAAGGAACAATTAATTGCAATAATGTTCAAAGTAATATTTGTATAGGATTTTTGGTTAAATTTTCTTCGTAAGGTCCAATAGTTAACATGTTTTCGAAAAATGGTGTTATTCCCGGAGCAGAGATGTACTGATGACTGATTCGGCAAGAATTCATTTGACATCAGCTGTTAAATCACAAGAAGCAGCATGAAAGCTTTTTCTTATTATCAGTGCGAAAATGGTGAATGAAATCCATTTTTTTTCCTGCTAGGTGTCTTGCTGTGCTGATGTCTGATACGTTCACACCATTTCTGTTATGCTACAGTGTCTGAGAGCTTTCTTTACTTTCTTGGCGGCTACATTTCCAAGGAATGTCCAATAATTAAGGCACAGATGTATATGTAAACCATCTATCCTTACATCTGCTGAAATGTAATTACATCAGCTCATGCGAAGTATAAACCAAACTAAGACCACGGGCTTTTGAATCCACAATTTCCATCTTAAAACATGTGATATCTCCTGTGTTTCTTCATACAACAAAAGCAGGAATGTTAATGGGGGCTATCAGACAATTAACCATTTCTCCGTTAGGAAATCTTGCCACACGGCAGGAGATCCTTCTGAGACATGCAATACGTAAATTTTCTCCTTTCTCCTTCACAGACAGATAATTTTCCACCAGAGCCCAATTACATGGGCAGCAGACAGCAGTTTGTTCAAAGGTAAGGGCCATTAAATAACTTACTCAAGCATTGTGTTTGCTACTCAAGTTAGTGTTTTCCTCCGCAGATGATGCTGTTCAGAATAGGGCCCAGAGGTGTAGATTCCCTGGTTCCATAGTTTTATTTTTTATATTTTAGCAGCTCTACATTCAAGGACCCAGAGCGGGCAAGCCTGAGGGACAGCGGACATGGTGACAGCGACCAGGCCGATAGTGACCAGGACACAAACAAAGGTTCCTGTTGTGACATGTCCAACAAGGAGGCCCTCAAGATGAAGGCGACCTTAGCTAAACCTCAAACGCTTGAGCAGGGTAAGTGGTCATTCCCATTCCGGCCTACTAGTCATCCTACTTTTTTTCCAGTTTCCTGCAATTCTCATCTCTTCCCCCACCCCAAGTTTTCTTTCCTATTTTTGTTTTCCCTTCTCTTTTCCTGACCATTCACCTCATACCTTCTTGTTCCCTGCTCTTTTGTCTTTATGCACTGAAGTCACCACCATTTAGTCTAGCCAAGCAAACTTTTTATAAATGAACATGGAATATCATTTACTAGGTAGCATGTAAAAATGACAGTTTTCTGGCATAAGAATAATTATTGCCACTTATATTACCAAGAGCAGACACATTAGACATGACTGAGATAATAACGTACTCATCTTTCCTTTTTTTTTGTATTTAACGTAACAAACATAATAAGATAAGGTAAGAAAAATTCCACAACAAATTTTGTAAACTTTTGTATCAGAGGTGCCAGAAATTATCCACAGTGTACGAAAAAAAAAGTTTAAAAGGTTATAGACTGATAGCACCATTAAATGGTGCAATATAACTGTTGATTTTTGTAAAAGGAAATTTTATGGTTAACATTTATTGCTATGGCACATTTTCATTGGGTATTAGGTAAGACAAATGTACTGGCAAGAGAAATTGGCTAATTAGAGGAGCCCATATGTTCCATATTTTCAAAGTGTACCCATTTAATTGTCCATGTGAAATTGGACAAAATGGCTTGGAGTAGGCTGCATGATATTTAGGGATAAAACCTTGATAAGAGAAATGATATATGCATGCAAAACACCGAACATGGGGCAGCCAGCTAGCCAAAACATCAGCTAACCACAGGCAAGACAGGAATCCCATTGGTCATATCTGTTCAATTGCAGTAGGAACTTAATGAGGAAGTTTTTAGCTTTCCCTTTATCTGGCAAAGCACTTTTCACTGGCTTTGGTTGGTATTTGGCTTCTAAGAAATATACTGATTCTGGATTTTGTGGCCTTGGCAAGCAGAGGAGCAGGACACATTCTGGTTTCTGTATAGCATATGCAAAACTGATCATTCATTTATTTATTTTTACATATGTTCCCTTTGGAGAAAAGACACTGGTTGCGTTCGGTGACAGCTTCTGGAGAAGGATGCCTATTCCTACAATCTTACCCATAAAACCATACATAGGTTCGGCCTGCCAGATCCAATAACTGCACTGTAGCTAGTGAATATGTTTGTTTGTTTGCAAACAATTTGTTTAATACAATGAATAATTAACCACTTACCTCAATCCTAGCTCCACAGTTTGCTAATATGCATTGTAGTGTGGAGTCAGGTGAATATGCATTCTATTTTTTGGCAAAATTTCCCAGGTTCATGTTTATTTGAATACATCTAATGTTAATATTACCTTCAGACTGAACTGTTCATAAACGTATGTGCAGTGTTCCTGTAAAATAGCAGTGTATACAAATAAGTATAAGCAATCTATTGGCACTGTACTACTGGTGAATTACATAACATGGTGCAGCAAAATTGCTTGCATAATTTAAATAGATCATCTGAACAAATAGGTTAGCACTCGGTCCAGGAAGTGAGAAAGAAAAAAACTGTGGTGGAAATCTGGAGCGAGAAGCCTGCCTCAATTCATGTAGAAAAACAGTCAGCTGTATACATGAGCAAACTAAGGTCTAAGTCGATCTTCAGTTGAGAACTTCCTAAGATGACAAACGTCTGTAACTAGAACTGGGATGCCAGTATGCATTATTTCTTTGGAGGAAAGGCAACCTGTGGTCTAATTCTTTCAGCTTTTTATTCTTGTGTCTGTGAGCATGACCAGCTTGATGGAACGCTGATCAAAGTACTACAATCACAGTGAATTGTGTAGCTAAGACTCCCAGCTCTCATCATCTAATCTTTTAAATTCTGTATTAGAAAGACGATATTTTCACCTTTTATTGTAATGATTGTAATAAATTCACCATTCTGAAAGGACATGCATTCCCTTGCTTTCCATACTGATTTTCATGTAACTACGAGGGGGGGGGGGGGGGGGGGGGGGGGGGGGGGGGGGGGGGGGGGGGGGGGGGGGGGGGGGGGGGG
>JAODJX010000001.1:37995504-38007967 GCA_026776945.1 Isichthys henryi
ATTGCTTCCGGGATAGGCTCCGGACCCCCCGCGACCCAGTAGTAGGATAAGTGGTTTGGAAAATGGATGGATGGATGTAAAATGCAATGTCTTTTCATCTGTATTAATTTCTGATACAACTTTTGCAATTATTGATTAAATGACAACATTTCCAGTATAAGCACAACATAATTAAGATATAATACCTAAACTACACACCCCAAATTGGTTTTGTGTACAAAGAAAATGGTTGGAAGCAATTAGCAGCACACTAAATATCCATGAAATTATTCTCCAGTTACAGAAGGGAGGCTGGTATGAACATGCTCTTCACTCAAATCAGGTGTCTTTTTCTTTGCCTGTATTACTCACCAAGAAGGGTTGTCGGAGGGTCATGGATACTCAGCAGATTCAGGGGGCCCAGCATTGACAGGGCCTCTTGAATATGTAAAACTTTACATCATTTGGGAGGGGAAGGGTGGGTTGGGGAGGGGAAGGGCAAAGTGACCTTTTGTTAGGTGGCCCAGAATTTCTAGATACGACCCTGTCACCAACAGTTAATTAATGCTAGAGTGAGAATCACCTTGAAGTTCTGAAAACTGGCCTTTGAAATGTGCTTTAACCTTTTGTCTTTTAATGTCTTTGACCTCAACATTGTCAATTCTACTTGCTATTGTCGGAAGCAGGCTCATACACCATTTTTATAACTTCCATCCATCCATCCCTCCATCCATTAATATTCTAGCCACTTATTCTGGTCAGGGTCTGGAGTCTATCTCAGGCAGAACTGGCCAGAAGGTTGGCGTACAGCCTGGATGGGATAATTTTATTGTTATGTATTATGTTAATATTTTAGTAGATTCATAATCCAAAAACACACACACACATATATACAGTAAAACCTCGGATTGCGAGCATAATTTATTCCGGAAAAGTGCTTGTAATCCAAAGCACTTGTATATCAAAGCGAATTTTCCCATTAGAAATAATGGGAACTCAGATGATTCGTTCCACAACCAAAAAATATTTCTATAAAAATGATTAATACAAAATATAAAGTAAAAATACATAAAACAAATTAACCTGCACTTTAAATTTGAAAAGAATCGCGGATGGTGTGAGGGAGATGAGAGGAGAAGTGGAGGGTTATTTTGTTGGACGACTTTCACTGTAACTAACAGAATCAATGCTATCTGTTGGCTCACTGGAATCTTTTTCTTTTTGTGTGACTTTAACAAGGAACCTGCCCAATGACAGCCGTTTTTGCCTCCTTTTCGATTTAGTGGAAATGTGGACATTGCATTGTAGTTAAGCAGATTCATCGCTCGCACTGCTACGCTCTTATTCGGGTGGTGCTTTTCTACTAAATTTTGACTATACGAGTCAGGGGCGCCGACTGAGACCGAGCATGGGAAACGATTACCCACAATCCCACAGCAAGAGAAGAACCATCGGCTCAGTTGTGATTATGTGACGCTCAGTAGACAGTATATATGTAATACTCGTATTGCAAGACCTCGCTCGTTTATCAAGTTAAATTTAAGTAAATTTTTGCTCGTCTCGCAAAACACTCGCAAACCAAGTTACTCGCAATCCAAGGTTTTACTGTGTGTGTGTGTGTGTGTATATATGCAGTATATAAATTTCAAGAGTTCTGGCACTACGTCATACATATGATTTAATAACAATATGTATTTTGATAATCCAGATCTGTAAGTTACTGGCCGTATGCAGCTATCTAATAGTGATGGACAATTTTCTTGTTAGTGAGACAATGATTAAAAATTAAGGAAACTCAGAGTCTGTATCAGTCATTACATTTTCAAAAAAATTACAGTTTGTATTTCAAAGATCCTGTCAACAGTTTTTGTTAAGCAGTGTAAAACAAAGTTGGCAGCTGTCTGGACCCATTTTCTGCTCTGGCTTTTTATACTTAATTTAGAGGGCATTGCGGCTCCTTCCCCTTTGGGGATAATTTAACATTGGCAGTTGCAGTATGGTACTGCTCAACCAGTATGGAAAATAATAATAATAGTAATAATAAGTAGGCACAGAAATGCAGTCACCGCTGGAGACTGATCCCTGATGTCCCAATTACAAAGGCTTTAACTGCAGATTAAAACGAGCCTCTCGCTGTTTTCGCCTGTTTTAATAAGACTGCTCTGTGCCGAACATCTCTCCAGGTGAAATATGCACCTGCCCAGCTGCCTTCGTCGTTGAATATTTATTGTGGAGATGAAAGATAAGGTACACACTGGGCCATTTGTGTTGCAGGTTGTTGTTTTTTCATATAGTCTCAGGCAGGTGCATTTCTTTAAAAGCACATTTTACTTTAAATTATACGGCATATCCAAGCCTGGTGACTCTCGCTTAAATGACCCCATTGTCCCTTTTGCTTTTAACAGCAAGCCTCAGGGCATTCCTTAGAAATTGCCATGCCATTAAAGCTTATTAGTCTTACAGGTATGTGTTGCTGAAAAATGTAAATTATACATTTTCTTCAAACAAAGGTACTGAATGAGGCCTTTTGTTTCTCCCTATTTGTTTTAAGATGGCTACCCCAAAAGATAAACTGGACATGCTTTTTACGCATAAAATGAGACTGCAGCATAGCTTAGGGAGCCCAAGCATGTCGTCTTTTCAGAGTCATGCAGAGACAGAATTGTAGCGAACAGAATTTGCATTTTCCCATATGCGGTTTGAAAGAGGTATTATTAAGATATTAGGCTGTAGTGACAGCGGTTTTACATAAGATTCCATTTTGCAGCCTTACTGGAACCTTATAAGATGTCCTTAGCTAATATCTCGTCTTTGGTCTGTGTTTCCTCTGTTACATACAAAATTTATCTGGCACATGAAAGCACCGTTAATACCCATCTGGAATTGTAATGGCTAACTTTTATTGTGAAAACCTGGCCCTATACAATTGACAGTCCAGAGCTTGTCACACAGTATATAATCTGTGTTTCTCCTTGTACTATCCACAGTAATTTAATTATGTTGGCTATTCATTTCTTGGGCAATTGCACACCAGGTTTTTCACTCTGTGCCATTTAGAAGGCTTTAATACATTTAGGAGGATGGTGTGAACTCTGTGCCACGTTGATTCGCATCGCATGGAGCAATCCATTTAATTATGAATTTCAAATTTTTTTTTTTGACTGTGACTTGTGTGACCATGCCTTTGCAGCTCATAGATTTATACAGCTGGATGCTCGCAAAGCGAGTGCATGTTAAATCTACAACAATGAGCAAATGTCATTCCCCGGGACTCACAGGTAACAATTCCTGTGTAACTAACCATTAAACTACAGACTACCCTTATCACCGAGGAACATAGTTCCTAATTTCAACCTTCGGGTAAATTCAGAAGTTGTTATTCTAGATGAAAAGACTGAGCGAAATTTTATTATGGATGAGTATGGTTCCCATAGTCTCCCATAGGTGGTGTTCATATTAAAAAAAGAAGTGCACCCTATGATCAAAGCAATAATCCAAACGGAAATCTAAGTTATTACTTACGCTACCCAAAGAAATAATGCATGTTTAATCTCTCTGGTGTACTAGACCAAAGTGTGCCTGTGAAATCATGTCTAGTTCAGTAGAAAAAATACAGGACAAAGAAATGTTTTTGTTTTTGTCACTTTGTACTGTTGATCGGGCTGAAATTGGAGACAGATCGTGGAGCACTTAAGTTGATCAAGAAACTTGAGTGCATTCCACACCGACGGAAAAATTCCAGCGATCAATACATACCCCCCTTTGTACTCTGAAGCATCCGTTTATTCTGGTGACCTGCCATTTGGTACAAAAGGCATCTCTAACCTCCATCAATAACAATTGTACGCTTCTTTGTATTTTACAAATTGTGATTTCACTTGAATCAGGAATATTCTGTCATATAAGTAAGCATCGGTTTTCAACTTTAATAGGCATCCTTCAGAGCATAAACTTTTAACAACTCAGGTATTGACACATCAGTCTTAGAATGGAATAAAGAATGAAGGAAACCTATAGTTTGTTTGTTTGTTTGCTTATTGTTTGTCTTTGTGTTATTTTGGTCCTTCTAGGCCTTCCTCCTGTTGTTTTTTGCCAGCTGAGGAATTTTTCAGTGATGTTGGGAATTTCCTCCTTCTTGTGGGGATGAAAGGCTCTTCCAAAGCCCCGCATTAGAGTTGTTTTTCATGGGTAAAGCCATCCAGGAACTGGATATCCCCCTTAAGATTATAAGATATAGACATTGTAGAGACTCACTGAGAGGGTTATTATTGGGTTTGGTAACCAGTTGACAAGATTAGCTGTCAAAGCCAGAAGGTCTGTTGATATTTAACAAACTAATGAACTGTTAGTTTAGGCTTGGTTTAGATGGAACGGATACATTTCAGACCAGTAATCCATCCCTCCATACATACATCCCTGTTTAAATACATTAATCTTGTCAGGGTCATGGTTAGGAGAGGGTACAAGGGACAGCAGTGAGATAAGCAATTTGAGTCAGAATCTGTACACTTTTATTATCAGGGGACTTTTATTATCCCAAAGGAAATTGTTTGGCTATTTTGTTTCATAGCAATGTGTCAGCAAGCAAAAGCAGGGCCCTCCTTAACTGACTCTTAGTTCTGTGTAATGGATCTGGTTTCCTGGAGTACTAAGCTTGCCTGCTGCAGCCTGATGTTGGCTGAGTTTCTTCCTGCCTCAGGTGACCAGGTGCAGTGGCAGCCTGTCACAAATGCTTGGGGTCCTATCCAGCTGCCACCAAAATCTGCTCTGAGGGGATGTAGCGCCCCATCCCCTGATCAGCTGGGCCTCACTACAAGGACACAGGTGCACAGTGCTTTGTCAGCCACAGCTTTCTGCTCCCATTTTAATCACATTCATCCGGGGATATTAATCATAATACAAAGTATTACAGTGCAGATGGACGTCCGTGCTGAGTGGGAGGAGCTAGCCTGTGGCGAGGGTGACATTTAACAAAAATCAGTCTGCCCTTCATCCTGAGGTTTCCCTTTGAAATAAGAACAAACTCACTAAACAAGCCCTTTTTGCTAGGATTTACTGTTAAGCTGTGTAGGTCAGCTTTCTTGAACAACGGCAAGCTATTTATGTTTTTTTAAAAAAAAAAAAAAAAGTCTGGAATTTGTGCAAGCACTCCACCAACAGTCTCTTTCTGGGATAGCAGTTGAGCCATTAATCAGGCTTTCGTTTGGACAAGAACTCTCAGAGATGCATGGTGGGTGATGAGTGGTGTACCCCCTGGAGAAAAGTATTAGTAGTGCCCCGTGAATGAGATAATTGTATGTGACTGACTGTTCACTGCAGTGGCGGATGTCCGGACAATACTTCTGGCTCCTTAAATATAACCAAGGGATTATTCTTCACTTTTGGCAGACCATCAGACAACTCCGTGTCCTGCCTCTGGATTTTCTCATCGCTCTTGGTTCATACAAATGTATGAATGTGTGCAACCCATACCTCAGTGCACTAGGTAAAAGCACAGTTACTGATTCAGTCTGAAGTCCTGTTATTTCCAGGACCACTTGCCCTAACAACTTTGCAATTTGCTATCGAGGCCCTCCTTTTTAATTTTTAGTATATTTTCGATGCCAGAAAGAGTTATTCACTTGGACGGTTCACTTTGCACAAAGGACATGAGGAAAAATACAGTGGGTAGGGTATTCCATTAAAATAGAAACACAGTGTGAAAACGGGTGAGGGGAAGGGGGGGCTGTCTTGGGAGGGAGATTTAGGTGACAAGGTTTATTTGTGTTGATTCACTCCACCTGTCCCTTGTTCATGAATAGGAGTGTAAACTGATATGCTCTGTTCTTTTTTGGCCCCAGTAAACCCAGCCAGTCCCAGATGCCTGTCCTGACGGGAATCTCAGTTTATATCTTCCCCCAGTACACAAGCCAAGTTAAATTTTTATGTCTCCTTTTCACCCTGCTCCTCTGTATTGTGTTGACCTTGTCCCTGCCTAGTCCCTGTAAACCTTTAAAGGAAACACCCCATTCCCTTATAAACCCATTCTTCCATGCACATCCCTTGTCACATAGTCCTCTTTGCTGTCCCAACTGATGCAATTCTCACTCATGATAATGCTGGATCCTAGCAGGGCTTCTCCTTATGCCCTGTGCATGCTGCTTGGCATCAAAGCACAACTTCTCATGACATGTCACAAATGGGCAGCTCAAATAGATATCACACTCGCTCTTCAGACGAGAGGAGAAATCCAATGTGTAGCAGTCTGCAGGCTAAACCACTCAGAAAATCAGAAATCTCCTGCTTCTCATAGATTTCACTGAAGAGACTAGCTCAAAAATTAGATGCTAATAAAAGATTTGGTGGTAGCCCTTAATGCACCTCTCTCTGCATTATGAGAACACAAGAGCACTAAGAATGCTACATTATCTTTTTGATCGTTACAGAATTGAATAAACCAGCAATCAACCATGTGTTTCCTTGTTCTTTCTGCCAACCTTAGGTACTTAGTTGGTTTCTTCAGTAAGGTGGATTTGTAATATCACACAATGTAATATTAAACAGTGTAACGACTGGGATTTGGGGAATGTCTGTCTTAATGTTTACATTTTTTAAATACATTGTGTGTCTTTAGGGAAACCCTAAGTTTATTGTAATCCCTCCAAAATATCAAGGAGAGTTTCATTTACCTTTGTAAGATGTTTTGTTATGCCAACATTTCATTAATTTTGTTATATTTCTTTATAGTCAGTCCTGCTACAGTATGAGATGTCATACCACAAATCTGTCCTAACGCGATCGATATGTTAGTATCAATACAAGTCTAATACAACAGGGAATCACATTTGTACTTGCATATCGTGTTAGCGAACAAACACTACTTGCACACAAAAACAGCTAAGCGAACAACTGTAATTTCTGATTCATGAACAAATAATTCCTTTGAAATGGTTCTGTTCAGTGAATCGGTCAAACCGGATTTCAAATCTAAAAAACTTCTTTTACATCCATGCATTGCGCATGTAAAAATATTTAAATTATCATATAAAAACACAGCAAAGGTTTTTTTTTTTTTAATTCTCTTACCTTTGCTTTTCATAGACTGCCGGTAGCCATATTGCCTTCTTTGCCCTCCACATTCCATAATCTTTTGTGTTTGTTCTGTGCTCATGCCCGGTCTCATAATGGCTCTGGGCCACTACTCCCGATTAATGATGACCAAAATGACACTTCATGAACCATTTGCTGTATTTTCTGATGCCACTACATGGTACTTTTTGTTCAAAAAAAGGGCTTAGACCATGGAACCAGGAACACCATCTAGTGGTGTAAGAAAATTCAGCAAATGGTTCACAACGCGTCATTTTGGCCATCACTACTCCCGAATTTGATGAGTTCAGCACATTCGGCTGAGCAGTTATTAGGCAATTCTCGTGAGACTCACAAGACCCACAGGAGATGTTTATGACATAATTTATTAATGTCTCATTGTTTCTTATTTAAAATGCATTCCATTACATTATTGACCACTGGTTTTATTATTTAATACGTTTCATTTGATCTAAGTTACTAAGTTTTGGAATCACATTCCCCTAACCCTATTTTTTTTCATTGGATATGTATATCTTAGTAAGTAATTTTAGTTTTTTCAGGAATGCCTTAGTCACATTATACTGGACTGACTGTATATTTAAGCTTGAAACTAAGAAGTAAGACATATTACATTCATAATAGTCATTCAACTGGCAAAAGTAAGTTTCAAACACATATTCTGTATTTTGTTGGTGTCAGTCATGCTCAGTCTGGTAAATTACTTAAAATTGACAGAAAGAATCCATTCAAAGTCTATCATGGTCTGTCTGTGTGTCTGATTTTATGAAGTGTAAATGTTTCCTGTGTTGCCTGTCCGTGTCAGAGATGGTGAAAAATTTGTGAATTTCAGTTCAATTTCACAATGACTAAGAATGTTTTTGGTGCTACTTTACAATAAGGCTCCATTTTGTCACTTACAAATAGTAGTAACTCCTTAATAAATAGGAATCTGTGTCAGAACTTGTTTACAATTCTTTATTAATGATTTACAAATATGTTACAGCCTAATTAATAAACCATTCATACTGTAGACCCTTTATAAGGGTTGTCTTATTATAAAGTGACACTGAATTTTTTTCTGGGGATACACCCCTCTAATACCAAGATGTGCTGCAACACTAGTAATAAGCATATAATAAGGATAATTACCTGTGCTCCTCTGTTATAATGGGAAGTCTCAGAAAAATGGTTACCCAGCGGGACCATTAAAACCTAGTCTCCATCTCCACAGGCAACAAAATCCACTCTTTCACTCCTCTGAGGGATTGCTTGTTGAGTTTTTGACTTCAGTACTTTGCTGGCTACGTGGTTGCCTAGGATCATCCTTCTATTCAAAGCAATACATTTCAGAATTTTTCCCTGTATATGGCTGAATGTTTATAGTGTACCTACAGTATTCATTTCTCAAAGTTACAACAGTATGACTGCATATAGCACTTGAACTAGCAGGAATCCTGTCAAGCTACCTGGGCCTAAATACTTCACCACTAAGTGATCAACTGTGCTTTTCCAGGCCTGTTTTATAATGTAATGCCAATAACGTCCACAAAACAGAAACAAGTGTAATTTTCTAAGCAGCCAAATAATGTGTTGTTAGAAAGGTGGCTCATAAATATGTCGAGGAAGATTTAATCTTGATGTAAAACCTCCAAATAAGTGTGATGCATCTAATCCTATTTAGCAGTAAATAATTTTCTGTTTAGAACAGCTTGGGGAATGCAGAGTGTTAATAAAAGCAATTTTCAAGAGGTTGCAATAAATATGTATCTCTTTTTTCATTGCCCACCATAACAGCACGTTAGTGAAAGTTTTGCTAATGATCTGTTTTGTTACCATGAGTCGTGCAGTTGATTAAGTACAATCTGCTTAATAACAATTGCCACTGGTCTCCTATTTTAGTTTTTCATATTCCCACGCCTCTGTCAAAGTTGTGAATTGTGTAAAAGTGTTATTAAATAGGGAGATTACGATTTAAAGCACAGAAATGGCTTTTTCTCAATTTGCAACTGTAGTGACCATATTGATTGTACTTTTCATAGAACAACAAATGGATTAATGGGACCAAACTCTGAAAGCGCAAGACTTTCCTCATGTGTATTTCTTGTGTGAAAGGACTGATAGTAATCATGTGACATGCCACCAAAATAAAAAAATAAATTCATAAATAAATAAATAAATATCCAAACTGCGTTTTCTTCTGATTTGAGATGAAAGGGAGACACACACTGAAATGCACAAGGAACTTGGCTATAATACATGGATGGTCTGCTTTGGGAGAGCTTCAAAGCCCAGTGACATAAATTTGTGATAACAACAGCACTTCCTTGCCAAATTGAACTGTTGTTGTTTTTCTCCCGTTTAGTCCAAAATGTAGCTGGAACTCTCTGCGAACACTGCCATCCCCTTGATCATTGTCATGGAACCACACAGAGTCCGCCAACTGATATTCCATATTCCCTTGAAATCCTTTTATATAATTATTCATTTTTCTTTTTGTTTCATTTGCCTCTTGTCACAAAAGTGAAACACCAGTATTATGTAAAACTACATAATATAGACTTGTTTCCCTGTGTCTGTGCCCATTCAACCTTTATTCAAAGGACTGACAATATATGTCTTTGTCTCCACAGAACAGGAAGAGTGCGTTAATTGCACAGATGAATGTAGAGTGCTAGGCCATTCTGACAGATGCTGGATGCCGAAGTTCCCCTCAGGAAATCAGGCAGAGGGCGCCGATTACCGCACCAACCTATTTGTACCAGCAGGAATGGAAACCACGATGGACACAGAGACTTATGAGACTGTCAACCCCAATGGGAAAAAGACATTCTGCACCTTCGGGAAGGAGAGACGGGATCACACCATCTTAGTAGCTAATGTAAAACCTTATTTAAAAGCCAAGCGTGCCCTCAGCCCCTTGCTGCAGGAGGTCCCCTCTGCCTCTAACAGCCCCACCAAATTGTGCACGTCTCCATGTACATCCAGCACAGGGCTCTCGGAGCCCAATGAGGGCAAGCTGAGAAACAGCCAGTATGGACCTCCCGATGGCCAGTACTTGTCACCAAATAAACAGTTGAAAGACTCCCCGTATCTGCCGTCTGAGCCCATGGCCAAAGCCCTGGTGGATGTCCACCCTCGTATCGGCCAGGAATCTGGCGAGATGGACCACATGCTGGATCCACTGGACCACAACAACCCTGAGCTCCACCAGGAGGCCATGGATACAGACCAGGTGGTCCGGCACATCGACAAGCTTTTACAAGACTGTCGAGGGAATGAGACCACATCCGTGAGGAAGTGAAACGATTGAACCCTCACAAGTACAATCGGTGAATAAAATTATTAATTAAAATTTTTAAAAAAGGAAACAGGAAAAAAAGAACTAAAGGGGACATTTTAAAGTGAACAAATTTGGGGCAAATGAATAAAATGATGGGACTTAAATTCTCTGGAACAGAGAGAAGAGGCCAGCTGCCTCTGGCTTCTATATTCCAAGTGCCCACCAGCTCATAAAGATTTCATGTCATTCTGTCCTCTGACAGGATCACCCCTTCACACACAGCAGAAGGCTATGGGACACCCGTGATGATGATGGAAAGAGCGCTAGTTTAATATGACAGCCAGTGCAAAAATGGGGGCATGGTGGACCAACACAATGTAACCAAACAGACAAGGACATGTGTGACTTGACTTTTCGGAGTTTGTATCAGTGTCGTTTGAAGTGCATAATGAGATCATAAATCTGTGAAGGGTTGAGGATTATATGAAAAAAATGTAACCATTTTTCACCTGCCATTAATAATCATGTGTAAACTGTATTTCTCTATATTTATCTGACATATAGAACATTCCAGATTAGTGAAGCTGTGAGAATACACCATAGTTGTTGTGTAAGTGTCCATCCTTCATCAGTTTCCAGTTTTTCATGTATTTGTAAGGTCTGTTGTCTAACCCAACTGTGTTGCAATCACAATCCTATATATTGGACATTTTTGCTCTACTGTGAAAACATGCATACGTACATGCATACATACACATGCATACATATTTATATATGTATGTATATTCCGTATTAAAATAATATTTAATATTTATACGTTTTTATATAAAAAAAACACCTGAAAATAATGTTTAAATCAGTAACTCTTCAGTTAATGGTAAACTATATAGGAGGTACTATTTATTGCAGGGGGGACCATCAGAAATTTTTAAAAAAGGAAAAGTCCCTTCATACTACTGCTATACGCAATATAATTTAATGTTACAATGTATCAGAATCAGTGTGTTTACATCAAATGACATATTTTTTGATTTCCTGCAATTTGTGTGCATATAAGCCAAATTGTTATGTGTATAAGAGCTATATTGTGTATTTTATTAAATTGATATATGGTTGTATTGCAATATACATGGGCTTACACTGTATTTGGCAACTGTTTCCTTAGTAGTCATCGAACTCTATGAGTTTATTTGTACTATTTATTTGTTTTTCTCCTCATCTGCTCCTTATCCTACTGGATTGGGTAGCGGTGCTTTGGGACAGTCTTGTGGTCAAAGTGAACTCTGATTCACTGCTTGATGAGCCAACTGAGGGGGGGAGGGGGGAAGCAACAATCCAATGAGTAATTATAGAAAGCTGGCATCTTGTTAATAAGGCAGCTATTTTTTTTTCTAGAAGAAAACCCTGTGTCTGTATAGCTATTTGTTTTCCTTGCAAATAAGGCCGCCATACTTTGTCTTCTACTGTGACTGTAGTGAATTTGACCACCGTGAAGTGATACATTATTCACAGAAAACTACCATTTTGCTTTTGTAAATGAAACAAAAGTTCCCTCTGACCATTTTATGTATTTTCTCGGGACATTACGGATTTATGATAAATCGTATTCCCTCAATATTAGATTAAACTTGATGACTGAAATTCTATTTTCCATTCCTTTTACTGTATTTTATTTTCCAAATGAGGCATTTATGTAACAGGTAAACATCATTCATGGATCATGATGTGAAGAAAAATATAGTATGAGAAAAGTGATACTGAGGATTTTTTTGCGGCTTTGTATTGGTTATGAAAAAACTAGCTAAAATTTTCAATGCACAATGGGACAGATGTTGAAAATGAATATTTTAAAGAAAAAGTACAGTATTGAATTAGATAGACAACAGGGATATTATATATATTCTGACCACCGACTACTACTAATATTTATTTTATTACTCAGTTTGAGCAGTAGCTGAAACTGTGAGATGAATTAAAGGATCTGTTTTTATATTACAAGTACATATATATGTAAATAGTCAATATTTGTCATTAACTGAAACATAAAAACATATCCTTTATCCATCCATCCATCCATCATCTCCCGCTTAATCCGAGGTCGGGTCGCGGGGGCAGCAGTCTCAGCAGGGAGGC
>JAODJX010000001.1:38008067-38031543 GCA_026776945.1 Isichthys henryi
GCAACGTAGCTCCTGGGATCATTGGAACACGCAAACCCCTCCACCACGATAAGGTCTCGGCTCCAGGAGGGGCATATCCTTTATATCCTTCATAATCACATTCTTAATAAAGAGCAGAACAGTGGGCTGAGTTCCGATCATATGTTTAAACTTTACCTCACAGTCTGTTTGAGTGAGGTCATGCGTTCTTAAATTAAGTAATATTTACACAGCCATTACTGTCTTCTTTCTGAAGATCGATTTGTTCGGTAGTAAGTTATCAAAGTGTATTAGCCTGAAATACATTTTAATGAAGCTTGCATATGATCCTGATATGAGTCTCATAAAGCCTTTGGTTAGTCAAGGAAGCTGCCCAAATCTTGTCATATGGTTTCACATTCTTCAACCCCTCCCCTCCCCCCGCCAAAAAAAAACAGAGTGAGAAACTGATCAGTAAAAACATAAATACTGTAAACTGTATTGTCATCTATGTTCATTGTGGTATGTCTGGAAAAATAAATCAATAGGACTGAACAAAATCTTATAGCTATCTCTCACTAGTAGATTTTTAGCAAAGAAAGTTTGGAAGGCACACAGAAATATCACATGACCTAAAGTTTACTCCATGTTCTGTGTCTGTGATTGACGTACACTAGCATGGTGACTAAGAATAATACTTTATTGACATTGACTAAAGCACATGTTCATTGTTTTCTGGGCTCAGAGTGAATTGCAGCACTGAGCATATCATTGAAGTTTGGCTTTAGGCTTTTAATTTTTTAATTAATCTCATTAGTTGAGATTTTCCGCAAACAAAAGACTAAATCATGTATTTGCTGATGGGTGAATATATTCAGTTGGTCCTGTCACGCACAGTCGCAATGCAGATAGGGAAACTATCTCTCTCATTTCCATCTAATGTCAGTGAAAACGTATTACCTCACACCTTGTCAGTGTTTATAAGAAATAAACTTGTTTTTTTTTTAATCCACCCATTTTTAGTTATCTCTAATCCAGTTACGATAGCATAGTGATGATACAGGATACCACAGGAAACCTAAAGACAGGGACTACTTCACTAAGTTCAGGCCTACCATGCTGACCTCGCGAAATGACAGTGCTATCAAATATATTAACTATTTACTATTAACCTTCTCCAAAGAAGACAATTTTCCAATCATACAGAGCATGTTATTGCAGTTTTACTGTCTGGGTTTATTTAATGTTGAAGGTAAGTGACCTAAATCGAGAACAGATAAAAAGCATAGAATGCATGGAGTGCATGGAGTATGCTAAATAGCATAGAGTGCTTCTATAGTGAAAGCAGCAAGAGGATGAAATTAAAATGTGCAAATCTACTACCTATTAATTGTCAGTGTCACAGTGGTGGTTTGTTATTTTCGGCCCACCGAAATAAATGCTGCTATCAGTGAGATGGACACAAAGCCAGTCTCATTGTTCCGTCATGATTGTCGCTTCATCTCTTTAATGGTGAATAATGTTTAGCATAACTGCAAACTGGAAGGGGAATGGGACTCCGTGCTGTGCCAGAGAGTAATGAGTCAGTTGTTTATAATTAGGAAGTGCTGGGATGACTCAGCAGTCATCAAACAGCAGGAAGGCATGCAGTTAAACAAGAAAGCCAACGTGGAGGTCCGATTTTTAAAAAGTTGCAGACTAAATAATATAAATTGCTGTTTCCTTCAATTTTTATTCCATCCATAAGTTTCTTAATTATATTGATGAGATTCTGGGGCACCTGTCTTCAGACCTTCATTAAACGTTTGAATTTTCCGCACATCTTTTTGTATGCAAGACAGAAACATTAATCATTTCTTTTTAGGCAAGATACGGCACATTACACAAAGCTGAAACATAAAGCTGAAATTATGAAGAGCGAATTGTAAGATATACTTTACTGGATCAAATGCACGCGGCTGGTAATTATGCAAGAAGCAGCAACAGCTCAGTAGGGTGCACTGTATTTGCAACTCAAATCTTCATCTTTTCCACCCCCTCATTGCCTGGTCCTTAAAACTAAGCTAACCAGTCTTTGTCAGGTATGCAAAATATGACAGTTAGATTCTTAGAATAACAAACTGGGGGATTTGAAACGCAAGTTTCATTTACTTAAACCTTTTTGCATGCTTCATGAAGATCTAAATGAAGCCAGGAATGTACATACATTACAGGAAGAGGACACAGCAACACAGCTACGTTTTCCTACACAGTTTCGCCATTCACTATTTGGGTGGTATCTCCTTTGTAAGAGCAGCATATGCATTTAATCCAGAGTCACCTCCACAGGGTCCTATTTCTCTTGACAAAATGCATGATTACCAATGTCTAATTGGCACCATTAATGTAATGGTGGAGACGTGAATCTATTAATAATTTTACATGACCACTGGAAAACCTGTTACAGTTTCAAAGGTTAATGACAGAAATAAGGATCTTAACTATTACACTGGGAGCAAGTGCCAGATCATTACATCAGTTCAACATATTTTCCGTACTTCATATTGGCACCCTATCTTTACGGCCTTAGCTGTCGTTGTTTTTGCCCCAAGCGTTGTTTTGAGAGGCTCCGAATGTTGATCTGTTTTGGGATTTTAATGCCCATCAGGAAAGCAGTAAGGACATGCTGTGAGCTCAAGCTGATACTTTTTACAAGAAGAGCTGCACAACCTGAAAGCAGAAAGTAGTCTCTCTGCTGCTACTTTCTATCTTTTCATACTTGTATTAGGTGGCCAATCAATCCTTTTTACCAGCAATGTGAATTGTGTTAGGTCCTGCAATAAGTGGCTGTGATAAGCAAATAATGAGCTGAGAGATGCCATAGATGGGGTTACTCAGAGTAGAGAGAAAATGCTAAACCTAAAGGTCAATATGGACTGCAGACACTTATTATGAAGGAGAATATGAATTCCATCACGTGGGTTATTTTATTTGTCAGTGTGCATTGCTGATTGGCACTGCCAGATCAGTTAATAAATATTTAATCGTTATCAGATATTAGATTAATAAGGCTTTTAAATGTCATCAGTGCTGCTCACCTCTTGGAAAAAAAAATAAAACTGAAAATGCAATCAACCTGTTTCGTGTAAATTAAACATCAATCAATTGTTAACTCCATATCACTTTGAAATTTAACCCCTTAAAACTGGGACTTTTATGTGAAGTTATTTTTGAATGTATAATGTGATATTGTATTTAGTATAATATTATTTAGATTCCATGACTTGGAATGTCCTTTTCCCACCAATGAATCAATAAAATTTAGCTACAGTATATGAAGCATGACAAATGAACAAACAAAAACAGATAAATTATACTTCCTGCCCCACTGAGACAATCAAGAACTGTGATCTTCCTTGGAAATATGCATATAAATGTATAAATCGATAATTACATTCACAAATATGAGATAAGAGTCTGTAGAACATGTTTGACATTAACTTGGGTTAGCCAGCATTGGCAGGTGATCTGATTACCAGAGGCATGAGAGAAATTTGATGCACACTAGATCAGTACAATGGATCAAGCGTCCAATCCTCTGTCAAGATATTGCCCAGATGTCTGGTTACTCTTAATTGTCCATGATGTTGGGACCAGGTAGCCTTACCTAGGAGACAAAAGAGACCGAAAAGTATTTCATTTTCTGTTTTTTACCTAGTTTGCATGATATAAAAGTAAACATGAGTAAGATACCTTGTGGGGGTAAAAAAAACACAAACTATGCCATGATAACCTAGCATAATGAAAAAATAACAAGACAGAAAATTCTTGTGACATCATAGCACCATAAGCTGAAGAGAACCATTTATATTCAGCATTGTATTTGCAAAAAAATTATCTTGATAAATATACCATATAATACTGAATTTAATATTAATGTTATAAGTCTTGATATTAGGTATTTGATAGGATGGATAGGTTAGAGGCATGTGATTGAAATTGCAGTTGTAGTTATCATTATAGTTGATATGACTATTTTCCCATGGGCACCACACCGAGAAACATGAACATGGGGCCCAGAATGGAGCCCTGTGGCACACTAGAACATCCACCCCCTATGTTAATTGATGATTTAGATAACACTATATTAGGAAAAGCAGGTGTAGAAAACTGATGGATGGATGGATGGATGGATGGATGGATGGATGGATGGATGGATGGATGGATGGACTGATACTATATTATATTTTTCTAAAAAGAGTAAGACCAATGTTAGTATACAATATCAACAGCTATATTTCAATCCCAAATAAAACACAGGAAGTTTACCATAAACAGTGAAGAAACATCTTGCCATGTGTCATACACAATATCTTATACCTCATGAGGTACTTTCAGGAAAAAGAATTTTGAAAAATCTGAAAAAACTTTTAATAAGAATGAAAGTTAAAAGATAGGCCTTTAGCTAGATGGATCACTGGGATCAAGACTAGGTTTCTTGGGCGTAAGCTTGATAACAGCTATCTTAAGAGACCTGGGAATATATCTGGAAAACAGAGATAAATTTGGAGAGATTAATGTTTTGCATGGGCTTACCAATTACAGGCAAAGCTCCTTCATTAGCTTTGTGGGTATAGTATCAAGGGAAAAAAGAATGATTATGAGCTTGCAACCAATGTAGTCATTTCACTCTGCGTGACAAGAGCAAATGACATTTGTTGGCCATGAAACAGTCCAGCATCAGCTTAAACAGCACATTGATCATGCAGTTGCAGATTTTTGCTCATGAACCTGGTAGCATCCTGTATTTTTATCAAAAATGTCCTACAATACAGCATTATATGTGAATGTGATAATGTTTCTATATGATTCTGAATTCACCTTGAAATTTATTGTTGATCTTATTCTTGAAACTTAGGCTCAAAACACTGTTGACCAAGGCTCTTTTCATATTTTTCCTAAATTACTTTCCAACTGAGGTAAAATACCTTAAATTTGTTTGTGCTTTCATCTTTAATACAGATACATTAAAACACAATGGTCGCCATTTCATGAGGGGATATTTTTACATGTAACATTTATTCTTCTTATGAGTACCACTATACTTATTGTATTGCCATAGAGTGGCTGCAAATTCAATAGGCTTTTCATGAATATAAAGTTACAAAATGTGATAGGTTTAATATTTAAAGTTAAAGGCTTTATGGGATCACATCTATAAAGTTGGCAATGAGTGCTCGCAAAATAAAATATATCTGAACTCACTTGAGATTCCAGTTGCAGCTGCAATACAACAAGAATGTTATGACAAAAGGCACTTCAAGGAGGATACAAACATGATCACTGCGGCAGATTAACAAAAGGTCTCTGTGAGTTTTTATAACAAAACTTTTGGATGGCATCAAAATCATGAACATTACTCAGGAAATGAAACTTGAAAGCATTATTCGTCACGCCCTGCTCGTCCAACCCTCCTGTGTGCCACACTCCCTCGTTATCCTTATGTGGACTCCCTGTGTTTACCAGCTGTTCCTTGTTTCCGTTATTAGTCCTGTGTATTTCAGTCTGCATTTGAGTGTGTTTCCTAATCCTGTTATTGAAGTCATTGCCGTTTTGTGCCTTGCCTTGTTTCCCTAATAACCCCCCTCATTCCTTATTCTCCGTCTTCCTGCTCTGTGCTCCGCATAGGTCACAACTGAATGACAGAACAAGATGCCTGCTTTGACCGAGGAAGAATTCCTCGATCTAGCAAACGAGTCTCTATATTAGTTCCATCAGCCTGAGGTAAGGGACAACTCCGTGCTAAAGTCCTCGCTTCCCAGATGCGGGACATTCTCAAAGAGGTTTCCCTGTCTAAAGACGCTCACCTCGCTGAAGAGGTAAGCGAGAACCTGCGGCGGCTGAGAAGCGGGGTGGCCAAAGCCAACCTTAAGTGAGTAGCCACAGACTGTAGCTTGCTGTATGGTCCTCTGGCGGAATTGCCAGATGGGTCAGGTTCCCTCAATAGGAAAGGCTGCAGCACCCGAGGTCTCTGCTGCTCCTTTCCCTGAGGTCGCGCCACACCTGACGCGCAATCCCGAGCTCTGCCCCCTGCGGTTCCTGTTCCAGTCCTTCTGGTTCCTGCTCCATTGGTTCCTGCTCTGGCCCCTGAAGTTCCTGCTCCGTTGGTTCCTGCTCTGGCCCCTGAAGTTCCTGCTCCATTGGTTCCTGCTATGCCGCCACCCAAGGTTCCTGCGCCCGCGGTTCCTGCAGCACCCCCAAGGTTCCTGCTCTGCCCATTCCAGTCCCTGCCCCTGATCCCCCAGACCTTGCTCCTGTACACTCGGCTCCCATGGCCCCTGGAAGAGGTCCCCGACTGTCAGACTATCACTCCTCCTCCCTTAGTGGAAGCAGAGGAGGAGTTCGAATGGGACCCCTCGGGGATTACTCTGACTTCCCCTGGCTCCTACTCCATGGTCCCCTGCGGTGCCCCTGGCTCCTGATCATCGGTCGCCTGCCGGTCTCCCGCTCCAACTTGTCGGTCGCCTGCCGGTCTCCCGCTCCGACTCGTCAGTCGCCTGCCGGTATCCCGCTCCGACTCATCAATCAATTGTGCCTTCGCTGGCGCCCCTTGCCCCTCACCTGCCAGGGGTCCTTCCAGCGCCACGTTTCCCCTAGCCGTTTCCCTTCTTGCCTCCTGCCTTCGTGCCCCCGATGTTTGCTCCACACCTTCTAGTCCCTGTCTTCCATTCGTAGGTGTGTCCCCTGGTGTCATTCTTCCGTGCTCCCCTGCCATGTTGTTTGCTCCTGTGTTCCCATTCTTAGTGTTCGTGTTTGCCTGGTTGTTATATATTCTGTGTATCCGTCCTGTTTCTAGTGCCCCGTTGATGTTCTTGCTTTTGTTTTCTAGGTCTCATGTCTTGTCCCTTCACTCCCCTTGGGAGCACCCGGTGTGTGCGTCTTTAGGGGGGGTTCTGTCACGCCCTGATCATCCGACCCTCCTGTGTGCCACACCCCCCTCTTTAACCTTGTGTGGACTCCCTGCGTTTACCAGCTGTTCCTTGTTTCCCTTATTAGTCTTGTGTATTTCAGTTCGAGTGTGTTTCCTCAGTCCTGTCATTGAAGTCATTGCCGCTTTGTGCCTCGCCTTGTTTTCCCTAATAAACTCCCTCATTCCTGATTCTTGTTCTCCCTGCTCCTGATTCCCCAGTCCGTGCTCCTCATTGGTCACAACATTATTATTCCATATTAATATAAAAACCAATGTTAAGACATGTTACTTGTGATAACCAAATTAGAAAATAAGTCGGTACATTCATGAATGAAATCATCAATTAACAAGCGTTTTGCACGCAAAGCTGTGAGGAGAAAAGCCCATAATAATAATAACAATAATAAACACATGCATATTTTAAAACTATTAAAAGTGAAATAACTGAAGAACTTGTACTGGACAAGTGGTTGGAAGACATAAGTAAAGAAAACCTTACATTTCTTTCATAAACAATCTTAAAATTTAAACCGAACGCTCAATGCTCTACCCTCCCATTTATATTACATGGAATCTCCAAAGCCACCAGTTCCACAGTAGATTTGCTCCCACATGGAGATATGGGGCATGTCCAGTGAACTGGGAAACTGTATGCAAACAGGAAAGGACCAATTTGCTCTATTCTGAAGGCACCACCATGGATAATTTTACAATAACTGGAAATGTGAATATTTAAAAGATACAAATTCTGAAATTCCATCTCTTTTCAAGAAGCTGGCACTAAGAACACACCTGTTTTCATGACGCCCAGTGTACAGATAAGTAAACTAACGACAGTAACAATTTTATATGAATGACATCCGTAAGTGTCTGAAGGAGGAGCGGACGATCAGGGTAGGACATTATGACTGTCAACAGATGATGATTTATTGTTTTATCAATTTTTATACTGATCATTATACTACATTACGAAGGTATCTATAATGCATTATAGATGAGAGCCTTAAGTAAAGTGCTACCAGTTAGTTCAACAGAAAAATAGAAAGGGTAACAATGAAATCAAAATTATAAATTTTCCTCCTTTTCAATTCAAAGGGGGCTCTCATCGTTTCTTTATACTGTAATTAGTTGACTCTGTTTAATGCATACATAAATAGTAACGTATAATTACAGTTTTTACCTTCTTTTTCCCACTGACTTAATTGTTTAAGTCTTTTAATTTCCTGTATTCAGTATGTTACATCCTAGTCGAATATTATGATGAAGTACCTGTCTTCAGTTGGTGACGCTTTGCAAAAGAAGACGTAATGAACAAATCATTATTAATTATACACAAGCAATGTCTATATATCACAAGCCTCTTTTTCTATGCATACAATGGTCTGCAAAATGATTGCATACTTTACTTATAAGCAGAGATTAAAATGAAAGAGCAATACAACCCTTTTCATTTCCTGTAGTTACTGACTAAATTACTATTATTCCCCAGGAATAAAAGCAATCCAACAAGCTTTATCTGAATTGGACGTTATTACAATACAAAAACAGTTAATCACTCCAGTAAGTATTGTAGCTGCATTGCATTGTACACTCACTTTTGTTGACAGAATCATAGTGAGGCTGAACCTTGCTCACACATTTTCTGAGTAGATTCTGAGATGTCTTCATTCAGAAAGACTCAAAGTCAATTATGACATTTTCATTCTTTCAGAAACAATTAAATACGAGCAGGTGGTGTAGGCCAATCAGTTTCTGAAAGAAACTTTAAGCCCAGTTGAAAGCTTTTATTGATTATTTTTGTGTACACTTCTGGTACAACACAAACACAATCCTGCAGACCTCCACTTCTGCTTTCTTCTTCTTATAAAGCCTTAAATTGGCCACAGAGGAGTGTGGCTGAACTAACAAACCGATGCTCAGGTATGGTTGCCAGGAGCCACTAACAGATGGGTGTGCCTTGCTGGCTGTTTGCCAGAACCTGGCTTAAGAAGTCAACCTCGTTCAATTTAATTCTGCTCCTTGAGCTTGTAACTGTAATATAGCTTCCAGTTTCTGTACTGTATCTATTCAGCTTCTGCCGTAGACAACGACAAATATTCAAATACACATGTGGCTTAGGTCATGGAGCTGAATTCACCTTGATGTTCCTGGGCAGAATGTGAACAATCATGGTGATGTTTCCCACAATAACCATGTAAAGCAGCTTTGAGCCAACGCAGACAATGATCAAGGGAGATAAATAGTGTGAGTGAGAATGAGAAATTGAAAAAATAAAAATAAAAATGTATCCACTCTACGCTGGCTCTTTAAGGCTATTAAGTGTATTTGTAGTGAGGATGTATTGTGTGAACTAACCCTGCAGGTAAATCTAGGATGTAGCACAAGGTTGCTTTCAAGTGCTTCGTGGTTTTATGTAAATGTCAATGTCAATAGAGTTGATACCGGAAGGGAAAGTGATCTTTAGCAATAAATATTATATGTAGCTAGCTTATGTTCCTGTATTACCTTCCATGGCCCTCAAAACATTTTTTTTTCATAAATTCTGAAATGCAATATTATATTTAGCATGACAGTAATAAACAGACAACAATTATGTTAAGATGTAAAATTCTCAGGAAAACTTAAAACACGGAGTATTATGTTTACAGCTCCTAGAGTTACATTTACAGGTGCATTCAAACTACAGTACATATTTTAAATGGCTACACTTAACTTGAGGGAGCTCACAAAATGTAGTATTATGCTATTACTTATGTATTAATGAACCGCAAACTAAGTCTTAGTTACCTATTGATTTTATATTCGTTCATTATTTATCTCAAGCAGTTATGATAATTGTACTATATTTGTTAATTCTGTAAACCTACACTGAAGGAACTACTAAAGGGATTTCTAAGGAACTAATGAAGGAAGAAGTAATGAATAACACAAGTAACACACTGATCTCATGTTTATCATTAATGAAATCATGATGCATATTTTCTCAGGTAGACTATATTTATTCATGATTTATTCATGGTTTGTACTTCAATAGTAACTGAGTTACTACCAAGTATTTGTGCCCCTTCAGTTAAAGTGTTACCTTTTAAATCATTTAAAATATTATTTGGTCCTAGCAGTAACATAACAATGCAACTATAATTTATGGCAATATTTTGACAGAAAATTATAACTAGACATAAAACCAGAACATTAACACACCTGCTGTGTGTATTAATATTGATATTCAGATGTTTGATTTATCATATAAGGCAGAATTACATATGTTTATCTTGCCTGCAGTCACATAGAGATGGAGCTATTTCCAGCTCAAGGGAAAAAAATTAATTTCCATCCGATCACAAACAGCCTGGCACTCTGTGGTCCATCAAGAGGACCTGCTGTCTTTCTCTTCTTCTCTCAGGGATAGCCTTGATATCTCTAGCTCCAAGTGACTTCAGTTATAGAGCTTCATTTAACTAAAGACCCCCCTGTGTAGCCAGCATATTACATTTAGATATCATAGCAATAACAATATGATGTGCATCCCTGAGTCCCTACTGAGTGTAGGATCGCATATCCATGCCCATCAGATACTAGTTTTGTAACATGGAGGATTTTGGTATTCAGGCTGGAATTAATGTTTCTTTCCATGACTGTACCGCTAATAGGAGAGGCTGCTGTCACCATATGTCTCTCTGGCTGCCATGTGCTGTCGTGTTGCATCTGGTGAGCTTGGCTCTGCGAACACACGCATGGAGGTCACTTTGCCGTTAATCCTCTTGGCTAGTACAATGTGGATGGGGGGGGGGAAGATGTAGTTGTAACTGATAGTTAATGCCAGGAAATACATTTGCCTGCTGAGGAAATGCCAGTCAAACTGTGTTACAATAAATGTTGTCATTACGTGCGTTGCCTTGTCACCAAACTAGTTTGTATCAACAACCAGGTTGAATAAACTCGGAATGCTAGCTAGTCTTCTTTTTGAGTGAGTTAGAACAAACCCAGCATTAAATCTCCCATTTTCATGTGCACTTATGTAAAAGGGAAAATAATGATAACGTTAATAAACTCAATGTTAATAATCTCATTAATCAGAACAATATATTTTATGTGATTAAAACTGAAATAGTTCATATTCCTTGGAAGCTCCCATTTTGATGAATTAAATTAAGCCAGCATTTAAATAATTTTAGAAAGAACATGTACAATAAATGATAATTGATTCATTTATTGTATTTTAAGAAATTAAAGTTTTATTGTGTATGAAATACTTAACACCCATTTCACTTCACTGGATTTTACCTCAAAAAAGTCATCTTCATCTTAAATAATTTATTGGAACTTTTTCCTTGCACACTTTCAATGCTCTAATGTAGATTTTTTTTGTGAACATGTTTGCTTAGAATGGTCTGCTGAATGACCATGTTGTTCAGAGGTATTTCTGACATTTTAGACAGTGGTTGTCCATTGTTTACTGGACAATAACAGACCTCTTGATATAGTAAAAATCTGAAATATGTAACTGTTTTGTCACAAAATGACCGTATCCACGATCCCTGTATATGGTCAGTGAACATCATATATATAAATTTAGCAAACTTTTAACTTCATTTCTTCCAATAGGCATGGGCAAGTATTTTTGGGAAAACAGAGCTGCTTAGCTGATTGCTTTAAGACAAATCTGTGGCATCAAGACCAAAGGCCTTTCTAGTGGTAAAATATTTTAGCAGCAACTTTTTTGCACGCGTTATGAGATATTGCTAAGCCATAAAAAAAGCAAAGAAAAGGCCTCATTTATGGTGAAATAATAATAATAATGATAATAATAATAACAATAATAATAATAATAAACTATTTTCTGTCTGCACTTCTTTTTCTTTCAAGAACTTATATAAATATATACAATATTTCATATATTTAAATTACTGTAGCATGTTGAGGGGAATATCCAGAATTGGTGAATTGGAGTTACAGTTTAACAGGTTAATGTTTTTTTTTTATTATTATTATTTAATTTTAAGGGTTTTCATTATTTTGTCAGAAAACAAACAAATAAACAAAAGCTTATTTAAAGGGCATGAAATTAGTTGCTGATACTGGTACATCACTCCCCAATCATGTTGTATGTTTCCCTGGCAAAGGTGATACTGCAGAGTCTTTAAGTACATAAAATTAAACCAGCTGAGCCTTAAAGGCTACAAATTTCTCCTTGCATTGAATTTCAATGTGTTTCCACAGTCACATGTTATGATAACAGTTACACACTGAGACATTGTTGGTATTCTATTCATGATTATCAACTGTACAGTGCTATCCTGCTTAAAATGCATCAAGTCTGGGATAATCACTACTTTACACTCTGGGTGGAAAATATTAAAACATAAAATCATAAACATTTATTAGTTGAACTCCAAATTAATGTAGTATTAATGGAAAGCGGAATACATGGGTAATTGTTCCAAAGTCATTACATATCTATTTTCTACATTTATTTAAATTATTTTGACGACAGACTATACAAATTATATAATTTCATTGATGAAACTGTCAATTTTGCCTCTCAGGTAGTTAATCAGTTATGTTGCCATTTATTTTGATAATAAAAGTATTTAATCAAATCCAGGACAGGAGTTTGAGAAAAAATGACAAAAAATAAAAAGGTTAAACATCCATACATCCATTTTCTGTACCTGCTTGTAATATTCAGGGTCATGGGGGTCTGGAGCTTATCTTGGAGGCTAATGGCGCAAGAGAGGAAATAAGCCAGGATATGGACCCAACCCATCACAGGGCACACACATCAACCACACCTATAGATCATTTGGTAACTCCAATTCACCATCTCACCATTCACAATCAACATCATTTTGGATTGTGGGAGAAAACCAGAGTAAAAACTGAGGAAATATCCATCCATCCATTTTCCAAACTGCTTATTCTACTGGGTCGCAGGGGATCCGGAGCCTGTCCCAGAAGCAATGGGCATGAGGCAGGGAACAACCCTGGATGGGGGGCCAGCCCATCGCAGGGCACACTCACACACCATCCACTCGCACATGCACATCTACAAACAATTTAGTAACTCCAATTAGCCTCAGCATGTTTTTGGACTGTGGGGGGAAACCGGAGTACCGTGGAGGAAACCCCACGATGACATGGGGAGAACATGCAAACACCACACACATGTTACTCAGGCGGAGACTCGAACCCGGGTCCCAGAGGTGTGAGGCAACAGTGCTAACCACCATGCTGCCCCCCTGAGCAAATATATAACATACAATTTGAATGTTAATTGTAGGTTACATGCAATAATGTTCAAAGATTATAAACATTTTATGTATTTCTGTGTTGTTTATTTTTGGCTACCTACTGTATTTTGGGAAAATCATCAAATCAGAGGAACAAATGACTATTATCACTAATAATTTTGATATACCTAAATATTTAAGCTAATTGCTGTACAGATTTTTTTTGTTTTTCAAAAAATTCTCAGGTTTGTAACAATGACTCATATTTTAACATTTGTCCTATTTAGTATTTAATATTTGGACATCCAGAGAAGAGATTGTTAAGTCACCTATCAACTTCCAAAACCTCACTCCTCACCTGCTCAAAAAATAGTGTCCAGTTCTGGATCATCAGTAATGTAATCTGATCCATGTGATGTTTTAAGGTTTGGCCATTACCATTAAGTACTACATACAAGTCATCACCGCAGGAACCCACCTACTGTAAGACCATAGCTGTAATTCCAGACATAGACTTCATCACCAGGTGATCATTTTGGTGTTCTTGTCATGACCTAGTTTCTGCTGAAGCTGTTTCCACTGCATATTGGTCTTCATGTAAGGTTGAAGCAAATCAAATGTTGACCTTAACCGCTGAGCCATCATCATTTTGTCTGGAGACAATCCTGGGGTTGACTGTGGTGTGATTCTGTAGCTGAATAGGAACCGGGACAGTCTGGTTTCTAGCATTTCACCTTTTATTTTCTTCATTACCACTTTAAAGGTCTGAATTGCCTGGCCACCAGACATACAATCGGGCTAAACCTTTCATCCACGAAATACCTGTGCTGGTCTGGGAAAGGAGCTTTAGTAATGTGCATTGTCCTTAAGTACTGTAGGTATGACAACTCTAGCTCCTCCAAAGAGCACACCCATGTCGCACACTCAGTTACATTCTTCTCTGATAGTATGCTTTAAATTGACATTCTGCCTCAACAGACCACCAATATCATATCCTTGGCTGTCCAGCACCTAAGCTGGTCAATGTACACAAGACACTCTACCATGACATCCATCGAGTTAAAACTTGATTAGCTTTTGTGGTCTCATGGACAACCTTAGGGACGGGCAGTCGGCTTAAGGCATCAGCGCTGGCATTGTTCTTACCTGGATTGTAGATAACGGTCTACTCGTAAGAACTAAATAACACTGCTCATCTCTGCACTCTAAAGGAACCCATTTGCGGATTTTTTTTCTCACTGAAAAGAGACATTAAAAGCTAATGGCTAAAGGCTGTAAAAATTGTAAACTGCCGGGCATACAGATAATTGTGAAGTTTCTGCATGCCAAATATCGCAGCCAGAAAAAACATTTCTCAGCAGGTGTGAGGGTTCATGATACGGACTTGATGAGCTTTCCACTGCCATCTTCCATGCGATGGGACAATAATACACACAGTCCATAGGCTGAGGCATCACATGAAAGCATGAGCTCTTTATCTTGTATTGTCTGACCTGGAGGAACATCTATGAAACCTGGGTGAAGTACTAAAGAGGTTGTTTGATGCAGGTTTGCAGTTGAAATGAAACAATTGTCTCTTCCTACAAGATGAAGTGGATTACCTGGGGTACAAAGTAAATGTACATGGGCTTCAGCCAAGTGAAGGCCATCATAGACGCTCCATCACCCACGAATGTTTCACAGTTAAAAGCTTATGTAGGTTTATTGAACAGTTATGGCAGGGGTGTCAAACTCCAGTCCTGGGGGGTTGGAGCCCTGTGTAGCTTAGCTTTTTCCCTGTTCCACCACAAATGATTTAGCTTACAAGCTCTGTAGTAATTAACATAAGGAGTTAAATGAAGGTAAACCAAAACTGTGCAGGGCTCCGTTCCTCCAGGTTTGGAGTTTGACAGCCCTGTATTATGGGAAGTTTTTGCCAAATCTATCTACACAGCTGGCTCCAATGCATTAGCTTTTAAGGAAGGTTGGACACTGGAAGTGGAAGAAGGAACAAGAAGATGCATTCCAGAACTCCAAGATACTGATGTATACTCCCCAATATTTAATTTGGATTCATTCTTTCACCACCACCCCCATTAAATAAATAGACCTTTTGTATTCAAATTATTAAGTTGTTTCTCCCCCAAAATCAAACTCTATCCTATGCTGTTGGTTATATTATTACGCATCTGGGTGTTAAATAAGGTTATGCTTTAAAATGTTGCAAGTCACAGACAGAAACTGTTTCAGTGTAAGTTAAATAGCATTTAGCTATAGGCCAAAGCTTTATTACAACATCAGGCAAATAATAAATATAGAAAAAAGACTGACTTTTTGATGGTTTAAACCCCCACATTTATAATACAGTAAATTAGTCTGGTACATCATCATAAATGCAATCTCAAGTTCACTTTCATCTGCATGTCCCTTTTTTGTGAATTCTTCACTTTTAAATGATTTCCAGTGAATTTCATAATGGAGATTCACCAACAACAGTCCGGAAATAGAGTGAGTTTAGTCCAATTAGCAAATACAAATGTGATTAATAATTCTGCAGAAACAACAGGTTTTGCCCCACCTCCCCCCACCTTGCCATTTCAGGAAGTACTTTCCATTACAATTCACTGTAATATGTGTTCAAAGTCACAGTGACAAGCTTTAAATATCAATCTTTTTGGGGTTGCTGCCATGGATCAGAAAACTGACCAGTGACCTCTGTATGCGAAATGTATGATTAACTGCTCAGAAGCAGATTTCTCATAATCTCAGTTATGTAAGGCCTTGCATGGTAAGTTCAAGGGAATTTTGATACCACCATGGTAAAAACTAACTAAAATTGTGTTTTTCTAGCACCAATTTATCAATCGGCCCACAAGAGAGGGAAAGCAAGGAAATTGCTGCATGGACAAAGGGTGCCGTTCGCAAATTGAATGGTTGTTTCTATAGTACCAATTGGGATGTATTCACAGATTCTTGTACTGACTTAGATTACAGTAATTGACTTTCACTGTATCAAGCTGTATTAGCTTTTGTGAGTGAATGATTATCCCCAGGAAAACAACTGCATTGTACCCAAAAAATAAACCCTGGGTTAGTGAATCCCTCAAGAATATTCTCAATCAGGAAAGGTTAGCGTTTCTCCAAGATGACATTTTCCGTTAGTCAGAAGGAAAATAAAATGGGCCAAAAGTAGGCTTAAAGACAAGATTGAAGATGAATTATGGAATGGCAACTCTTGCTGCGCCAGGAGGAGAATCAAATCAATGGTGGAAATTCAGGAAAAAATGATGTTTAACCATGATAAGTCTGTCCTGGCAGAAGAGCTGAACCAATTCTATTTGAGATTTGATTCCCATGATTTTAGTGATGAAATAGCTGAATTTAGAGTTCTTTCAGAGGGCAGTCAGATTCAGATTAATGTATTGGATGTCTGGAGGACATTTAAATTGAAAAAAAGTGTGGAAGAGTCATCAGTGGTCGACTGCTTAAAAACTGTGCCTTGTTTTTGTGCAATATTTTCACATTCATTATCCAGCTCTCAATATCACAGAATCCTGTAGCTTTCCCAGGTTATGGAAAGGTTCTACAGTTGTCCCTTTGGCTAAGGTTCCATCACCAAGGGTGTTGAATGACTACCTCATTAGTTGGGAATGGTTTTCAGCTCATCGTGAAGAGGAGTTTATTGGCAATGGCACAGAGCATAATTGACCCACTCCATTTCGCATATCAAGCAAGAAAAGGGGTAGAGGATGCTACAGGTACATTGCTGGACCTGGAGGACAAGAAGAAACACGTATGCTTATGCTTTGTTGATTTTTCGTCAGCTTTTACATGTATACAGCCTCATATTCTAGCTTGCAGGCTTTCTGTTGGCTGGTTGACTTTCTGACAATGAAGTCACAAAGAACCCATCTTAATGATAATTTGTCTGAGGCCGTGATGTACTCTATAGGATCACCTCAGGGATGCATTATTTGTGCTGTACACCAATGACTAATAGAGTATGTTTGAGTCAAGGCATATAATCAAGTGTGCTGATGATTCAGTGATTGTTAGTCTCATGCAGCATCATGAGGTGGGCCATGGCCCAGTCCTGGACAATTTTATCAGGTGGTGCGAAGATTCATATTTGCAACTCAATATCTCTAAGACAAAAGAGATGCTAATTGATGATCATAAAAATCCTTCTGTAATGACACCAACATTTTTCAGTGGCATAGCTATAGAGACAGTAAGCCAATATAAATACTTGGGTACCATCCTGGCCAAATGGTTTTGGACCTATCAATACAGACTCCATCTGCAAAAAGGCCAACCAGATATTGTTTTTACTGCGAAAGGAGTTTTAATGTTGAGAGATTGCTTTTGAAAATGTTTAGTCCTGTTTCACTGAGTCATTTTTAACCTTTGCAATGATTTCTTCGTTTGGGGACCTCAGCACGCCTAAATAAGAATAGGTTAGGGAAGATTGTCAAATTTTCCCAGAAGACTATCTATAATATTTTAAATATCATCGATGACATCTATCAAGTTAGAGCGATTTGGAGGGGAAGCGTCATTTTAGCAGATACCCGACACCCTCTTCATACAGAGTTTTGAGTATCAACTCAAGCTTTTTACTTAAGTAAGAGTGCAGAAGCACTGGATTTAAAACTGCTTAAAGTGTAAAAGTAAAAGTGATGTAAGGGGAAATAAATGCCATTAAGGATAAAAGCTTAGACCGCACCACAAGGACCTACAGTGCACTATCCCACCTCCCCAAAAAACATTTTTCTGTTTGATATTATATTAAAATGTTAATGTTGAGAAATTTGGGATACACTAGGCTACCTGTTTCAGCCGCATATATGCTCATTGAAAATTAATATATTTCAGTACAATGCAAATATATTAAAGAACCATACTGTATATGTGCACTACTGAGCATTAACATGTATTTCATAAAGTGGAAGACATGATGACTAGTTACATATAAGTATTGTAATGGTTTCAAAAAGTCAAACTTCAGAAGCATGTTATCAATAACCTTTATTGGAATGTAAATGTACATCCTAGCTTAGCTGCAGGAATCTGTGAGGGCAACGGATGTAAGAAAACAAAACTGGGCAAGAAAATTAGTGTACCCAGGGCCGGCTTGTATGGTTGTCTATATACAGTAGACATTAGAGCTGTCAAAATGAACAATTAATCCAAGTGATTAATCAAAAAAATTTAAATAAAGAATAACTCAATCCTGATTGATACTTTCTTGGTATGCTCAATTCTATAACTAATGGCAACAATAAACAAATTTAACTAGAAGATGTAAGAAACACTTTCTACATCAGCATCTACATCAGTCAAGCACAGAACATGCAACAAAGAGTTACCAATAGGCTTTGTTCAGCCGCAAAAGCATCTGGTTCTCAATGTTCTTTGAGCCAATGCATGCCCTTCTTGGCCTGAAGATCAGCCCTGCAACACTAAACAGTCTTTCACAGGCTGCTGAGGCAGTGAGTGCTATATTAAGCTTAAGTGACAGCTGGCACACAGCTGGGAAGGACTTCAGTCCCTCCACTGTGTCTCTTGGGAATCCCCGGTTAATGCATCCAACTGCTGGGTCGTTTCAAGAGGGCCGGTCTTCTTCAAGGAGGAAAAGAAGTCCTCTTCCTGAGATGACTGGGAGCCCTCACTGATCTTGATTCTCGGTACGACAGTCCAAGTGGCTTCTGATATAGTTAAGGCCTGTGGAATAAAAACAAAAGTTAGGACAATTTAGATTATAGTCAATTACAGTATTGTAATTGTTTATTGGATAGTGTTGTGTTTGTGTGTGTGTCATTAAATGTCATTTCAAACTCATTTCACTGTTTCCAAAGAAATTACACGTATAAGAGGAAGTTAAGAAGTGAGACACACCAAGATTGAGGATATTTTCGTTACTTGTCGAGCAGGTCTTAAATTTGGGAACTAGAATGACTGCGGCTGTCGACTCTGGATCTGCAAGCATCTCTCCGAAGCGTTTTTCAAGGGCTGAAAGAAGTGAAGCAATCAAAGGCTCACAGAACTTGGAGGCGACATGAAGTTGCAAGAGCTTGGACCTTAGTAGAGTTATGGTGGGGACTAATTATCCCATCTGCACACTGGTTTCTCCCTGAAGAACATCAAGTGCCTTTGCAACTGGGCTCATTGTCTTCGCATATTCTGCAAGAAATATTACTGCAGTTCCACTGGAGTAAACCTGTACAAATAAGAAAAGAAAAACACATCATGGAACATTTAGCCTTCTTGATGTAGAACCTTCAACTGAAGAAACTAAGAAGGAAAAATCTTGTCATTTTAGACTTTTAGAATTGTAGTCGTGTTGCTGCAGATCACATCCATAGTAAATATGGGGACTGCATATTGGCATAGTGCATACATGTGTTCTATAGCATTGAAAGTAGAAAACTGTGACTTAATCTATTGTTAATGACTTCATTAACTGAATGGGAGAAAAACAAACACTTACTTAGGTGCATCTAATTCACTGCCGACAGCTGCAAGGGCTCCTTTGCCTTTTTATGCTGTTATTCTCATTATTCCTTCTACAGCTGAGAAGAGTGAACAACAGGCCTTACGAGTTGGAGTTTGCAGTGATCTTCAATTACTTCAGATGCGGTGGTTGATCTTGAACTTTTGTTCCACAGGTTAGAGCATTTGGCAAATGTGAACCTTGACACATGCTTGTACTGTGCAACGGGTTGACCTCTGCTTTTGTGCTTTTGAAGCATGAACTGTGGACACTAAATTGAGGAAGTGGCAGGTGCAGCGATGGTGCCTTGGATAGCTGGTATTCCAAGTAATCATCTTCGTCCAACAGGGTTCCGGCATCAACAAATTCAACATCCTCAACGCTTTCCTCTTCTTCATCATAATAATTATTTTGGCCACCATCATCCTCTTCTCCATCACCCTCTCCTACAGGTTGAGGATTGTTGTTCTCGTCAGTCTGCCCATAAACTCTGAAGGCTTTCAAGAAGTTTGATCCGTTGTCAGTTGTAGTGTGAACGATCTTCTCTCTGATATTGAATTCTGTATGAATATCATTTAAGGCACTAGCCAGGGCAGAAAAGGTATGTGACCCTTTAAGTCGCTTACATGTCAGGGCAACACAGGATCTCTGCATGGTCTGGGGGTTAAACCAGTGCGCAGTGATATCAATGAAACTGTGATGGTGTGCCGTCCAGCAGTCTGTTGTTGTTGCTATGAACTCAGGTTTTCTAAGGGCAGCTTTCAGTTTTCGTTTCATTTCATCAGAGGTCTTTGTGACTTTGTTTACTACAGTATTGTGTGTCATGGCATTTGTATTTGGTTGAAGATGCTGCACAAGATCAATGAAGCCCTGTTGCTGAACAATGAGTGCTGGGTGCAAGCCTTGGACAACAAATTTGAAGACTACTGTATCCACACTTGCATGGGACAATCTTCGAGTCTCCCACAGCTTAGTTTGTTTGGAGGGTGGGGCCAAAGAACCTTCAGTAGATGACTTCCTTTTGAGGGCTGCTGAAGTAAGTTGTGTGTACCTCTCTAAACCAGTGAGGTGTTTCTTCTGTGGAGATAATGAATGCTCAGGCACAGATTGAGATTCATATTGTTTCTCTCAAACCACAAGCTCAGACTAGGACTTCCGCTGTATTAAATGCCATGCTTGAAGTTCATGAATGAAGGTTAGACTACAAGTTAGGGAGCAGTTTCACTGGTCTGTGCAATTATGTTGCCTATCCTTAGTACAAGCTTTATCAACCAGCTGTAGACTATAGCTTTGCACAATTAACTTAGAAATATTGCATATAGCCAACAACTGTAAAATTTAAAATTAGTCAAGGAAAGAAAGAAAGAAAGCAGTGAACAAAAAAGTTAAAATAATATAAGCTCAGATAACATTTGGCTGTAGTCGAATTTCAAATCTCGCACGGAGCTCATCAAATGAACTTGCAATGCTGAATCATAGCCTACTGCTAGCAAGCAAACCATGGCATGTCTTGGCATGTGCCGAGCCAGAGAGGAAATTTATCATTAGTAGGTGACTAGTTTACTACAATATTTTGTCAATAATCGACTGATAATAAGAAACTTTCAGCTTACCTCAATATGCTTTTTTAAATTAGACGGAGAGTTTTTGAAAGCCATTAGCTCATGTTACACTCAGCTCGCAGCACATTCGGAAGGAGTTGTTTTTGCATCCAACTATTTCAAAAAATTCTTTCAGGTTCAACCAGGAATGTAAAAGAGTTGCTTGGTCTTCCTGGCTACCAACCTCCTCACTGCTACTTGCTTGGGACATTTCAGGAGTTGGTAGCTGGGAGTTTTCTGTCACAGACATCTTCACACCAGGCTACATACATCTGTTAAGTCCTTGACGGAGTGTGAAGTAATTTGTGTCATGTGCAGGTGCGATGGAAAAACCAATAGGATGTCGGAATGGAATATGTTTATACTTCTCATCCAACCACAATGAATTTCACTCTATCCAGATGCCACGATTTATCCAGGTTTTTTTTTTTTGAACGATGACAAGCCAGAATGAAAACAGCCGAAATGAAACAGGAGTAACGAGGCATTACATTTTTAAAATGTAAAGGGTAGAAAGTACCGTTAATTGCGTGAAAATGAAAGGAGTAGAAGTAAAAAGTCAAAAAAGTCTGAAAAATAATTACTACAGTAAAGTATAGATAACCAAAATTTCTACTTAAGTAAGGTAACAAAGTATTTGTACTTTGTTACTTAACACCTCTGTAAATCAAACAGATACCTGAGATCATTTGTTCCATCAGCTGTTGAGTTTTTAAACAAGCTGTAGGTTTTTGGCAGGGTCTATATACACTTTGATAGGAGTAATTCATTTTAGTGCATCATATTTAGTTGTAATTGTAATACGATGTCATGTATTATATCGTTTTTTTATCCCCCAAATAAATTTTTATATATCTACAACATGCGTTGGTTATGTTGACTGCTGCCTGCAAACCAAGTTGGTCTTTGGGAACAATAAAGCCTATGTAATCTAATCCAATCTGATCTAATTGAATCTAATCTAAAACTGATGAAACACATCTTAGTAGATGAATGCTAGGAATCCAGAATTCAGAATTAAGAGTCTTACAAAACGTAAAGCAATTGCCTTTTCACTGTGCTGAGGTATTTTTAGTATAATGATGTTGAGTAATTGAGTAGTCACCACTCAGAGATGTTTGTTGCCAGGGAAACAAACGTTATATTCAAGGAAGCTCCACCTCTAATAGGTTAAGAAAAACTGCAAACTGAAGAAAATATGCTTCAAAGCGGTTGAAGACAATGAAAGTTCAGACCATGCTGGACAAAGCCTAACATGATCACTAAAATAATCTAAATCTGCAAATGTCACTAAAATTAAGCAGTTTTACATGGTGGGGCAGGTAATTTTGCTGGAGTGTGAGACACTGATTTACAACTGCAGAAAACATTTGCGTAGAGTCATTAGAGCTGATGCAACCACTTTTTAAAGGGAGTGATTAATTTCATGACATTGGGCATTAGAGATTAGAGCTTCATAAAGCATTCGTAACGCATAATACACATGGCTATATTGTGTTTTGTCTTTTGATAAATATTTATAGCTATGTTTATAATACTTCATGAGTGCATCATTATTTGATATGAATATGTTTAGAAATTATTAAAACATGGCCTTAAGCAAAGTGTTACCAAATTTTTCTTTCATTTTCATTCCTTTTAAATCGATAAAATTTTGGCTGATAACCCTAAATTCGGCACAGAGAACACACACAGAGAACAAACACAGAGAATATCAGAAAACTGCTTATTCCTAGTTAATGTACATCATGCTACTTGCTATCATTCATTTTTTATAACCACATTCAGGGTCATTATAACCTAAAGTATGGAAGCATTGTACCTAAGGCAAGGTTTGGAACAGCAGTCAGCTTGGATGGGATAGCAGATACTTGCAATGTCCTCATTAAAATTCAATCAACAAGGGCCCTGAACAGCACATCTCATAGGAGGAAACACATGTGAACTTGAAGAAGCAAATACATGCAGAGTAAAGCCCACATTTGTTCCTATTACCCTGGAAATGTGAGGTGAAAACACTGTTTTTGAGCTATGGTGACACTTATAATAATGGCATGACTTACCAGCTCTTGTGTGAGTTCTTGAAACTCACAACTTTTTTATTTACCTTTGATATACCTGTGTATAACCTTGCATGAAGCTGAAGAAAAATTGATGCAGTTTAACTGGAATGATTCCTGTATTAGTATCAATGTATAGCCAATGACACAGATCTTGCAAGACACATCCATCCATCCATTTTCCAAACCGCTCATCCTACTGGGTC
>JAODJX010000001.1:38044045-38077127 GCA_026776945.1 Isichthys henryi
GGAAGTCTGGGCCTCCCTGCTGAGACTGCTGCCCCCGCAACCCGACCTCGGATTAAGCGGGAGATGATGGATGGATGGATGGATGGATGGATGGATGGATGGATGGAGTACAGATGATATGCTTTCTTCACAAGAGCAGTCACTGAGCATCTATCAGGCACCAACGTATGTTCACTACAAACATAGCAGAATGTATCACGGCTGTTACAATATTGACGAGACATATCGAGCGACACCAATTACTACTGAGGCAATGCTACATTCTGAAACATTATATACACACTATCAGGTCTATATTAACCCAATGAGCAGCATCTGTGTATGCAAGCCACTTTTATAGCCTGTTGAGGCAGGGTCAAGCTGGCTCCAGCCTGCCCAGGCTGAAAACTTCCACAGAACAGTTTCCAACCTGGCCTGATTCCATGCCTGGACATTCGCAGGTCTCTTGCAGAAAGGAAAATTTTTGGACACAAAAATAAGAAAAAAAAGCATGACAAAACTGAAGATTTCGATGAAACGGTACGTGATGGGCAAATTTGGATGCGATTTTCATGATCAGCAGCCAGAAATCTACAAGGAACACCCAACATTGTTCAAGAAACAGAAACTTTGTTGTGCAGTGTAATTAACAGGTGTGGCTCATTAGAGAGAGAGCAGAAGGGATGGAAGCAGGAGGTGACATAGGAGAAAACAATGCCCTTTCATCCATCCATCCATTTTCCAAACCGCTTATCCTACTGGGTCACGGGGGGTCCGGAGCCTATCCCGGAAGCAATGGGCACGAGGCAGGGAACAACCCAGGATGGGGGGCCATCGCAGGGCACACTCACACACCAGTCACTCACACATACACTCCTATGGGCAATTTAGCAAGTCCAATTAGCTTCAGCATGTTTTTGGACTGTGGGGGCAAACCGCAGTTAACCGGAGGAAACCCCATGACGACATGGGGAGAACATGCAAACTCCACACATATGTGATCCAGGCGGAGACTCGAACCTGGGTCCCAGAGTTGTGAGGCAACAGTGCTAACCACTGCACCAGCATGCTGCCCCCAATGCCCTTTCAGTAAGCCCTTAAAAGAACTTACACAGGCATCAAACAATCACTTAAATACAAGGAGGTCAGATACTGGACTGTAAGGTACAGACAGTGGGGAATTTTTACAATGGCTAAAGAAGCATGAAGATCGGGCAAGGTTCACACAGATAACACAGGAAAAGACACATGCGAAAATAAGAAATTTGTGGTTTTAAGAACATAGTTATGTAATACAGTGATAAAATAAACGAGCAATTAGCCTTACAGCGAGGAAAATGTATATAAATAGGTTATGCTATTCTACTGTTACCTTTTAAGATTCCTTCATTTGTCATATTTCAAAGAGAGGTTTATTTTCTAAAAACAACATAGATCACAGATATAAATCGCAGTTCCAGAATATTTAAATAGGTCCTGGGGGTCTTTACAGCTGTGTGAATTTCAGTCATGCCAGCAGGGGTGTAGTTGGAGAATATCGAAAAGGGCATAGGCTCGTAACCCGAGCATTTCTGGTTTGAGTGCCCAAAGGGGTTATGCAGGTATACCCTTGACTAAAATACTTAACCTAATTTGCAGAAATAGACAGTGGTGTAAATGAGGGGGAAATATCCAAGCTGTTTTGGTTAAAAGCAGCAGCTAAATATATGTATTGCAGAGATTCCTTGTGATAATGCTTGAAATTGTCATAATTACAACTTGGCTGATTTGTTTATTTTCGTAAAAAATGTATTGCAAATATTTTGAAATACGATGGAATTTTGCAGATTTTTTTGTAACTTTTTGTACAAAACTGAGGCTGTCATCAACTACAGAAAAAAATCTGGATATTATGTAACAGCTAATAGCTAATAATTATTAATAGCTAATAATAGCTAATAATGCAGGAATAACATAAGACAAGGTTGTCTTCCTATTTCAATTCCTCAAGAGCTCCTGCAATAGTACATGAGTTGTAAACAGTGCAGCAGCTCTGGCTGCCATTCATATTCCAGTATATGTAGATACCTTTCATACTCTGCCACTATGATAAATGGTGCAGAGTGTCTGTTGCAGCATCCATTTGAGGAAAGTACCATTTTTTTTTTTTACCGCAGTCAGTCAGTCGCAGCTCCCTCCCTGTATATTTTTTTTTTGAGGGGAGGGGGAACTCACTTTAAATTATATTACATAGCAAATACTGAGATCCTGTACATCTGAATTTTTTTTTTTTAATCTTACTGTCATGTGTAGGAACTGCTTTTTCAGTTCACTTCCCAATGTACAATACAATCCCCTCTGCCCTACTTTTTATCAGAGCTCCAATTTGGACCACCCCTCTGGCAATCTTGGGCTACGCTACAATACTGCCCTTAACACAGTCGAGTGGGAATAAGGACAGGGAGAAAAATCTATTTTGGTTTGCTGTTCAACTAGTTCTGTGCAATTAAATTAATATAAAGGTGTATTGATGGTTCCCTGTAACATGTCTCATTGTATTGAGAAAATTCAGTTGTGCAATAATATAAGCTATTACTTAATTACAATCCATAATATGCATATTTCGCATAAAAACTACATGTACTCTAGTGTTTTTATACCAAAGCACATTGTTTCTTTTTTTCTTACACCAATAATAAATGGATAACCACTGTATTTGTAACACCAATTTAGATATTTTGTGCTTTCCACATCCAACCCAAATCCATCATTTAATTTGAAAAATGACTTTCTGAGCCCACTCCAGAGACCAAGGAAAATATCTGCCCAGGTTTACAAGTTTATTTTTGAAATATCTTCTGTCCTGCATCATCACATCCCTTCCTGTTTGCTGTTCCTTTCCGCATATGTCCATGGGCATTTCTGAACCTCTACAGTGAGTATTACACCAAAGTTGTTATTGGGCTCTGCTTACAATAAGAACACTCAGGCTAGTCAGGATGGATGTGCTGTCAGCTCTCCAAGTCATGAAAGCCCTAATGCAGCGGTAGAGAAGCTGAACTTGGAGTGGGCGCCATTCAATGAGGAGGAGGAAGTTGATGTGTGAGCACAAACCAGAGCTCTTGCTAAAATGCCATAGCCCTGTGTGTGCCCAGATTGTGATTCACATTATGGACTTCATACTGTCCGCCTTGTACAGCCCACACATCAAGACAAACCCAAAACACGGCTTGCTGGCCTGCCTTCCACCACTTCCTCAATGGACAAACACACTCATCATGAGGACGACACCCCTACTTATGTGACAGCTGGCTTCGCGTACTGCAGGGGAAAGGTTACTGAGGTTCCTACATAACTGCTGAATAAAGAGAAAACTCCATTGTAGGGTTGCCTGGTGACAATTTGGCTAATGACTACACTCGCTCCTTGGATTCTCAGAACAAAGGAAGTCAGAGAAAAAATGGAAAATGAGTTGTGTTCAGATCTTGCTACAATAGAATTAATTTATATACATGTACACCCCATATTTGGCCAATTTTTCATGATAATATTAATGCATATGATGAACGGATTTGACATAACTTAAATATAGCTGATCATAGCCTCGAATATTTATGTAGTCGCACAGTAAACCTGGCAATGTTAATTTAAAACTATTTAGATTAGTCCTGCTGATTTTTTATGCATTCATTTATCACTTATCATATTTATTGCTTAGCAGTTGACTTAATCCAAATTTTTTTACTATTTAAACCCTTGGAACATGTTTAAGAAAAACAAGTTGAACTTAATTTAGAAAATCATTCAGAAGTTCAACAACCAGAACATCTCCTATATTTATGTGAAGTTCCAGTTTCTTAAGTGTTGCCTTGCTATCCAAAACAACACAATGACACCTACTGTGCAATTGAACAGAATATAATGAAAAAAATATGAAAATTGCTATTTGTACCACAAGTTCAAAATATCAGAGCACACATCATTGAATGAACTGTGATAGAGCAGAGGTATCTCAAGTGTTAGGACATCATTTTTCAGGGGTCATATTACCAGGACACACAGTGCGCGACAGTAAGTAGCACAAAACACAGAGTAATTGCTTAGAAAGACCCAGCGAATCATGTAGTATAAGCCGATGCTCATTTAGCGGGTCTTATGAGATGACAGTGAGAGACTGCATAAATGAACTTAATAAATTACTTCAGTCACGTCGGAAGCACAGACAATGAGACTAAGTCAACAGGCTGAACATATACAAAAGAGATCCAATTTAAGAAAGGAATGCAAGTGCAGTCAGGTTAAGGGGGCTTTGAAGGAACGAACAATATGACAAACGTACAACTTCTGGAGCATCGCTGGCCAGCTGCTGCAGCTTAACAATAGCAGACAGTGGTGCAGCATTGGAAGGAGTGAGAGCAGGAACATGTCAGTAGGAAATTCATCACAAGTCGCTGGAACAGAGAATCCCTGTGGTGCTCTGATGGAATTTTATCTCTGTGCTCAAGGCAGGTAATAGGAAACTGAATGATAAAAATGAGGATGGCCACTAGAAGAGAATCCTCTACTCTTGGCTGTATTCAGAACTGGAGTCTGGACTTGGGTTTCAATTAGAGGAAACATCGTGCCAGGAGTGGCACAGCCCATCTGAGACCGGGATCTACCAGCTGTGACAGATTATGAATAGAGAGATTGTCAATGGAATAAATGACAACAAGGGCGATGCATTTTCTATTAACTACATGTACTCAAACCACATATTATCATGAAGCCTATCTATATTATTTAAATCACTTGCCTAGAAGTAATTCAAATCTCTTCATTACGTATTAGCAGGTGTCTCTGTGTTGCTCTTTTTAAATGATATATTTGTTTATTTGGTTCAGCTGCAATCCACCCTCAGCCATTTACAACCTTTACTGAGGCCTAAAACAAGTTGTTGCATATTTAAAAAGCAGGAAGACAAGCAACAGCAGAACAACATGGTTTAACCTAGCCAGATTTCTGTTCTAATGAAAATGTCCCTGTTGTTCAGAAACATATAGTAAAAGCCCCCAAGGTGAGTCCATTGGGTAACTGGAGATCTCCTTGTCAATTACTGCAGACAGGTGGGATTAGAGGTCTTTTCAAAGGGTGGAATCACCTGGGAATTACCAAATGAAATGAGTTGAGTGCATGGATGTAAACTGAAATGCCTGAGTTAATCGGCTCTGTAATCAAGCCATGCACTTTCAGTTTTTTGGAACAACAGAATAATAAAAGAATAATTGGAATACAGAGTGTTCCTGTGAGTGCCTGTCTCTCTTTTTGTCTTTATAAAAGGACCTTTATCATTAACTAATGAATGTGGATAAGATAAGAAATTTACTGAGTAAGGAGTACGTATTAAAGCAGAGGGACTGGGTATTTGTCCAGGCAAAAGAACATCTTTTTTTTTTTGCTTTTTTTCAGTAAGGCAATTTGCCATTACAAGATAACCAAAAAACAAAATACAAAGAGTAAACCACCAAAAGATTCAGGTGTTTCAATCAGGTGTGTGTGTGCGTGTGTGTATACTGTATAGATTTTGTACTCATTAAATGTTTCTGGAAAGGAATAGTGGGGGCGGCATGGTGGTGCAGTGGTTAGCACTGTCGGACCCAGGTTCGAGTCTCCGCCTGGGTTACGTGTGTGGAGTTTGCATGTACTGCCTATGTAGTTGTGGGGTTTCCTCCGGGTGCTCCGGTTTCCCCCCCACAGTCCAAAAACATGCTGAGGCTAATTGGAGTTGCTAAATTGCCCGTAGGTGTGCATGTGTGAGTGAATGGTGTGTGAGTGTGTCCTGCAATGTGCTGGCCCCCCATCGTGGGTTGTTCCCTGCCTCGTGCCCATTGCTTCCGGGATAGGCTCCGGACCCCCCGTGACCCGCTAGGATAAGCGGCTCGGAAAACAGGTGGATGGATGGATGGAAAGGTATAGTATGGAAGCCCTGAAATGCAAAATACACCAACAAATACGAGAACACACCAGCAAATACAAAAACACAACACAAATACAAAAATACAACAGCAAATATGAAAAAAATGCCAGCAAATTAAAAAACACAACAGCAAATATGAGAAAACACCTGCAAATATAAAAACACAAAAGCAAAAATCACAGAACAAAAGTTAAAACAAAAATTGTAATTAAACACGGGAACAGCATTTGTGTAGAGTAAGAGGGAAGTGGATTTCCATTAAAATGTGCTACACACCAGGGGGAATTATCCCTTGTTGTGAGATATAATTTCAACATTAACTTTTAAAAAGTGACAGCGGCAGTAAAACTTATTTTATCCTATCATGGTTAAACATTTTAGTTAAAAACTGTGGTTCACCACATCTGTGCCGAACTGAGGGGATACATTCTGATCATGGATCAATTATGTTCTGCTTACATGACTAATATTTTTATCAAAATTGCAGTTGTAAAGTTAGATAAACATTTATTGTAGCTGCTTCACAGTCATTGTGCTACATGAGATGGTTGACGAATTCAATTAAGGTTCACTCGGACCTAAAGGCAAAGTAATGTATTTTTCTAGCTTATCAGCTAACGTTAGCTGACTAGACTAAGGTTGACATATGAAGCCAGCAACCTTGTTTTAATGCTAAATCAGTGGTAAAGGTAACAAGTTATTAAAATGATAATCACTGATAATGTTAACATTTTAACATTCCATGTTTTTTTTTTAAAAGTATTCACACGTATGTCATTTTCACCACATTAATTTGTACTTCTTTTTGTTACGGTGGACCTTACAGCTAATAATGAGAAGGTGTAAAATTTACATTGAAACTATCTGTGTGGTGCAACCAATTATTGTTCAGCAGTTCATAAACTCAAACACAGGGCCAGTTTACTTCCACTGTAGGCTACGATCGAAGTTACACTTAGTTGGTGAGACCCATTGCAGAAAGCTTGTAAATATCCGTATCCATGCAGAAAGAGTGAGCCCTGTGTTACAGTACCTAGGCTTTAAGCTTTTAGGCTTTAGCATATACTAGCAAATTTGTCATAAGGAAATGAACAGATGGATGATTCACTTCCAATGTGGACGGTCTTCATCAGATTTTGGGCTTCCGTCAAATATTTCATTGCAATTGATGCAGTGAAAATATAAATGTAACAGGTAATAAACCAAATTAAATATAGGACAAATACTGCACATTCAGCGGATGTACCACAGATCCACTGGGAGCATTAATTGTGTATGTGACTCTGATCTTACCCGACTCATTCAAATATGGGTAAACATTAAAAAGCTAAGTGCTATGCTTTGTCTTATGGAAGTTGTGGGTTCTTTTTTCTATTCATTTGACTTTTTCATAAGTTGATGGTGAGTATTCATGGCCAGTCATTCTCATAAATGTCCAGAAGTACTATCTGTGCTTGCAAACGGAGGGTCACAAAAGGTTAGCCTGAAATGAAATTGCTGCTCACTTCTAATTTTTGCATTATGTATTACTGGAGAAAGAAGGAAAAGAAAAAAAGAGTGTAAGGCTACCAGGCTGATGGGAAAATTATTATTCAGTAGTTTTTAAGATACAACAGTTTCACATCATTCAAATTTTTCACTCTAGCTATAAGCATTTCCGTTAAATGTATAATAGTCCATTTAAAGGCAAATCAGTGCAGTATAGGTAATGTTTTTGCATCATTACATAGTTCTATGGTAGAAGTGGACACATAAACACACACACACAACAAAACTTACCAGAGAAAGTTGTGTATTGAATGTTGTGTATTGTTAATTTCCATATCAATCTATCTATCCATATCTCTATCAATCAATCAATTGGTCAATCAATCAATCAATCATTCTTTGTTTATATAGCACTGTTTTAACCACAGGGTTTACAAAGTGCTTTACATTGAAAAATAACGGATTTTTTCAAAATTTAATTAATAATAATAATAAAAATAAACTATCAAAAACCTATGTTAGTGGTAGGGGACTTTAACCCGGGCACAGGGGACTCTTGCCCCCTACCACACCATGGTCATCATAGAGGCCGAAAAGAATTGTCTTTCCTAGTTTTGATTTACATCAAACTGACACAACAATAGTATTTAAGATTATTTGCACAAATCTTATGCTATGAGACAATTCAGTATGTTTAACATAGTCACAATTATACTTTTGAATGGAAATTCTAAATAATAATACCTACTGTATAATATGCATATTACTCTATGCTCATGTTGCAAGTACTCATTTTTGTAGACAACTGATTTTGATTATGTATTTTTACATTTTCAAAGCATTTTCTGAAGCACATTCTTCAGAGTATACATTGCCATATGGACATTTTTAAGCTGTGATTTTATTTATTTATTTTTGTTAACCAGGAGAAACAGCACTATATTTAGATGCCAGGTTTTAAAAAAATGTATTATTCCTTCTTGCCATGGGTGAATCTGTCACATTACTTTGAGCTCTTCAGATATGGTGGATTTTACCTCTTGTTTTCACATTTGTGTTCTCTGGTCCCACTGGGAATGTGCAATAGGGACAAGCACTTCACTTTGTCTACAATCTGCAGTTATATGCTTTTATCTCTTTCATCCTGCTTTGTGTTTCATATTATATTTTTACAGTGTGCCATACACCGTAGTTTAAAGCTCCATGGCAGATTCTGTTCCAGCAGGATGGTCTGTGAGTGAAAATGAAATGTATCCTAGCTCTCAAGTGTCCTTCCTGAAGCTCAGACTCGCGCTCCCACGTACTGTACCGTCATCTTTCACCTTGCATTCCCTCGAGAAACCTCACTTTAAAACCAATCTGCGTGGGCAAGACACCACACAATGACATCTGAAGGTCTTTTGTTTTACCTGTAGGCTTCTCCAGTCTGAGTGAGTGATGTATGCTTTGAGAATGTTCCGGTACGCCCTGGTGGCTGTTATGGAGATTGGGCAGGAATGAAGCAAGTGAAGAATGAAAAATGGGAGGGCTTCCAACGCTGCCCAAATTTGTAAAAAAGTCTCCAGGATGCTCTCTGCTACAACGCCTTTCTGATGGAAGGAGTGTTGCGATGATCACTTCTGCTGTATGTTAAAGTCAGTCTGCATCTGCAGGTTGAGCACTTGTCAATTTCAGTCATTTTTTCAACTTCTTCCCTGTATAATAGGGTTATAGGGTAGTGAGTCACATGAAATAATAGCAGTATAACAAAACTGTAGCGACAGTCATGCAGTAAAATTGATTGTTTTTTTTTATGGGAATCCTCATGTACATACATACTCACACACACATACAAGTACAGAAAAAAATTTATGTCAAATCTATGTGTGTGTGTGCGTGTGTATATATATATATATATATATATGCCTAAGATTTTCATACTTAGAAAAAAACATCAGTTGTTAATAACTACAAATGAATGTAGTACAAGTTAAATAAAGAAGATGAATAAATGAAGAAAAAGAGTATAAACTTTCTACATTTTGAGATACATGCTTCAGACCTGGACTTTCCTTGGAAAGCTGCCACTGTCATAAGACTGCCTATGCTGCAGGAAGCTTAAAGAAGGTATGAGGAACATCTAGTGCACCTCTGGGACAGCAAAGAACAACCAGTCAACTAACTAACTGAATAAAAGAAAACGAACAAGCAAACCACCAAATTAGTGAGTGAGTGTGGGGGGGAGGGTGGAAATCTAGGGGGCAATTGTCAGGTAACAAAGGTTTGATTAATTCTGTCTATCCCTTATTCTTTAAAATAATTTTTTTTCTGTAACCTGAAAGAAGAAAGAGAATATAATCTGCTCAACTCAGCATGTGCCGAGAGTACGGACCTTTCTGTCACTCGGTTTTTGTTTTAGACCCGTCAGGCAGCAGTTTTCTTTTCACGTTTGCATGTTGATGATCCTATTGCTACCTCACCCTTTATCCGTGAAAAGGACACTATCTCACCAAATTAAGACCCTGTTCCCTGTCTAGCTCCTTTGATACTGTTTGCTTTCCTAATTCTGCAGTCATCAAACTTGTGATAGATAATATGAATGAACAAACAAGGGAACTGGGAGAAGCAGCGAACCAACAAGTCAACCAACAAGTCAACCATTAAATCAAGAATCCACTGAACTAACAAACCGATTAATGAATGTATCTGCACACATAATGTGAGGAATACAAAAACTACAGATACATGCATGTGTTTTGGTAACTCATTTTTTAGTTTTTATTATATGTATTATGTTTATTTTTAGGTACATTTATGTTTGTTACTGAACACATAGCTGAAGCACAAATATCTTCAAAGATTTTGCTTTGAATATGCAAAGTAATGATTTATGCATCTAGATCTTGTCTCACAGAAAGGATATAAGCTCTGCAAAGCTGTGCACTGAACCGGCATTGTGTGCTTCACTACAGGAAAATCACTGCGCCTGTAATTATATGGCACTGGATTAACACCAGGGCAACGGTCAGAGACCAGTGGGCAGCCAGATGAAACAAGGCTTTTTTCCCCCATCTAAGACAGCACTGCTATGCACAGATGGCTACAGATGGCTACATGTTGACAGTATCTCATTGGCTCAGCAGCAATGGGAGTCAGTAATTTCCCCTTAGTTTGAATGGTGCCTGTCTTCTCTGAAAATAAATGTCAGGATGAATATATTCATCAATGCTCATCTTTCTTGTAACCTTATTCTGTTTTCTTGTTCTTATTTTCTCTTTGCCATGAGAATTATTGACGTCACTGTACATAAGAATGTGAGATTAAGGAACAAAATGTAAATGTAATGGTTTTTGCCAAGCCCCAGGCTGGAGTTCACTTTAAAAAGGTACCGAATCATGAAATCAATTCTCTTCCATTGTTTTGCTATACATTCCATGTATGTCTGGATAATACAGTTGGTGATATAAATATAAGTTTTCTATGACAAAATCTGATACTGTAGCTCATATCTTTGTTATTCATGATAAAGGTAGGATCTTGGAATCATAGACTAATAAGTTTTTAGCTTGGTGGAATATATTTATTAGTGTAACCGATGTGTGGACTTAATGGATTTTTTGTATTGTTTTATCATTTTCTGGAAGAATGTAGAGGGAAATGTTTAGTTTTCTAACTGCTTTACCTTAACTGTAGCATGCAAACTGATGACACTAAACCTTAATGAGTACTCTCTGGAACTCCATATTACTTTTCTAGTCACTATATATATGGCATATTGGACTTGATGGGCAAGTAAAATAAGTGATATTTTTCCATGTTAATGAATACATTTAGGGTCAGATGGTGAGTATTTTAACCACAGTCATTAATATAAGAACCATGATCATATCTATGAGAAACACAGACAGAGACTATTTTCCCACAAATGAAAGTGGAAAAATATAGTAAATCAACCACCAAACCATCTGCTTCTCTAATTTGTCGAGGCAAAATATATTACAAGAACCTAGGAAAAGTGTAGTTTAGATCTGCACAGAAAATTTAAGAAAAACAATCACTCACTCTTAGCTATTTCATTCAATTAATTTCTTTAAGAAAATTACTCCAAAGACGCCATGCTGAGACTCAATTCATTTTTAACTGAATTCTTTAATATACCCTGGTAAATATTTGGCAAACAATTAAGCATAATAATAATGCAAGAGTTTGCAAAGGTTCCAAATGAATTTAAACACACGTAGTGGGTGTAATGGTAGAGCTTACGTACTGCCACCATGCCACTCTCTACAGCAAGGATTTCATCATACAGTGAACTGTAGTGCTGCTTCTTTGCTCTTCAGTTTTCTTGAAGCAGTATTTTAAAATCATGTTAACAAAAAGATCAACAATAATCCATATTGTTGTACCTGGTTGTCCTTAAAGAATTCCTCATAACTATGAATGGCATGTTCTCAGTCAAAAAAAAAGATTCCCTTAAGCATTTATCCTCTGAATGGCTGGTTTGTTGACAATTAAGAAGTAATGACTGTTTATAACTACCTTTACTGGAGTGGATAATGATCTTCCATCCTCTATGAGGCTGTACTCCCACCACAAAATATCCATCTCTGTTAAAGATGATAACAATGGTCACCATGCTAGGAAACAGGGAATGTATAATGCTAAAATCTGAGCAATGGGAACCGATTCCGTATGTGGGTTCCATTAATAGTTCAGATAAGTAAATCTGAGTTCTGAGCATTGTGATGGTGAGTGAACAATATGTGTTGTTTTTCCTGTTTTACAACAAACACAGATTCCCTGACTCACATTTCTGGCACCCAGAAAGAGCACATTCAGATAAGAATCACGAAACAGAGACAAATACATACTTACACACATACATAAGAAATACTTGTTTTACTTTTTGAATGAGGTGTTAGACTTTTCTCCTTGCTCCTTTCTGTTTCTATGTACCCAATGGGTCCACAAAACTTATTTCTTCTTTTGACAATTCATCAATACTCTGTAATTTGGGCATCTGAAAGCGGAACCGCTGGTCGTGACTCAATTCCTTGTGGCTGCTCTGCTCTACAACACCCAGCCTTTCCATCTCATTACCTCTGAAGCTCAAGCCACTGTTCCCTTGTGCTTTCCATGTCAGATGCACTGTATTGCATGGATACACTCCTGAAGCCATGTTAGATAACATTATTAAACTCTACCTGAACAAGGAATAGGATTTTTGTAAAGTAAAACATAATAAGATGGGTGCTTTGGGAAAAGCAACATTCTAGGGGTGAATGATGGGGTTTCAGTTGATGGAACCTTTCTTTGCAATAGTTCACAATAGAAGAGCCTTACATTTGCTCCACTGTCTCACTGTGAAAGAGGATCTACCATTTTTCTTTCATCTTCTCTTTCAACCAACTTCTTTTTCTCTGCAGAAACCACTATTACTGACATCCTCCCTGTTGACTCTTGGCCATCTTTGACTGGTATTCAAGTCTAGTTATAATCATACATTTTCCCTTGCCTTGCCTTCCCTTGCCCTAGAACAAATAAGGAAACGACAGTCAACAATAAAACTCAAAATCTGGATTCAATCCTCAAATCCCTGCCCAGAGCCAGTATAGATTTATTTGTGAAGCGAAATTGGGACATTTTCAAATTTGCATTTAATACCAACCAGACACTCAATAGTATTACAAAGAAATTTATCTTATCAAATTTCTGCTAGTTGTGCATTACAAAGAATGCATACACTCACACAATTTGTTTCTACAATGTCTTCAAGCCAATCCATTTTTATAAAGATTTGACTGAGCAAACATAATGGAAGTGTTTATTATGTTGTACACCATTGACTGTCTTTCATGTTTCTTTCAAAATTCTCCCCTTAAGCTGAAGAAATCATTGCTGTAACACATATTGAGAAATTAGCATCCTATCTGCAGTAATGCCGAAACTATAATTACAAGGGTGTTCAAACTATTGATACAATGCAATATAAAAATAATTCAATCCTAACAAAGAATGAGCAATTTATTTAAGATCTGAGATAAAATGTAACTTCAACAAAAGGTTTTTACCTTCAGATTGTGACATCAAAGAATACAATAGAAATATAATTTTATTTCCTACTAACACAATATACTAACTTTTTTTAGTTGTCTGGCAACACAAAATAGTAAATACACACATTAGCTAACCAGTTGTGCTGTAAGCACATAATAATAACTTAATGACCGACAATATTATATAGCATAATTTTTATAAAGGATTTCTACCACATTAAACAACAAAGTCTCAGTCACAACATATTACAGATGTAGGTTTATTTGAATAAATTTCTCAAATATAAAAGAATTTTTTCTAAGTATAATATATGTTTGAATGACACAGTGAACGTTAGCATTATATATGTATAGTAAAATCACTTCCACATGAGATGACCGTTGCAGAGATTGCGTATGGATTCTTTTGAATAAAAACACTGGTTGCACAATGGAGTGCCCTAACTCACCGTTTGATTATGTAAATACTAGCTTCTTGTTTATCATAGTGGCATCTGCACACACTCGCTGCCCTGGTGGGCCTCTCCTCCCGGGATAATGAATTTTAACGGCTGGAGTCTGGCAGTTGGGGCTGCCCAGGAGGTTGCGCCCCGCTGTGGAGTCCTCCTCCAGGTCCAAGTCCCTGGCTGGCTCTGCACGCGTGCAGATGGACAACAATAGCTGGGGGGCCCATGGGCCCGCCCCCTCCTTCCCATTTGTAAAGAGACAGATTTCCCTAATCAGCTTCCTCGTTATCAAACCGTTTGTCCCCCCTGACTCTGCTGTCAGTCTTGTAGAGGAGAGCATTTTAAAGGAGAGTAATTAAACCTAGGGGGATGGAAGAGGTTATTATTTTTTATATATATAAATAGGCATTTGTCAGCAACCAATTGAATTTAAATGGCATGAGATCCAACTGCCATTGGCTCATTCGAATTTAAACATCCCCCTTTTTTTCTACTCTTAATGTATGATGTACAATATTCTTCTCATGTATACTGAATATTTCCATTAGAATTCCTTTGGAAAAGAATCAGAATTTCCATTAAAGCTTATTTCTAAATATAAGAATATCAGTTTTAATTTAATGTATATTTTTAGACTGTTAGAGAAATTTCACTATGAATCAGCATCAGTCGTTTATTACCTGTGTGGATACACAATTCAGGCTGCTAGTTATAGCAAATCTTGATATGTTCATTCTTATATAAACATGAGCATAGTATGTCTATACAATTATTATTTCTACATCAGACTAAATATAATCACATAGATATAGTAACTAGAATATCAATTCTAACATTAAATTGGAGGCCAGGTTGAAGTCTAGATACCCCATGACATGAATTGTTTGTGTTAATTTTTTTTTCTTTTTTTGAATAAGCTAGGAATGCGATTGGTCATGAGACACTTCCACTGTTTTGGTTTAAATAAGACAGATGGCCCACACTGGATGCAAATCCTAACAACAGGGATTTCCTGAAAGTTGTGTCATCTGACATCTGACACCAGCTGGCATAATTTTACATGAAAAGTTAAATATCCAATTGACAGGATATTTTGCTTTTCCGAATTGCCTTCTGAAGTCTGCCATAATTCTAAGCATAGTTTAATAAAAGCCTAACCATGCTTCAATAATGATATTCTTCTTTCAGAATTCTGTTCATATACGTATTTGTTCACATTTAGAGAAAAAAAACGTTGCTGAGGAGATACGTATAGACTCTTATATTAGTGTTTGTGATAATAATCAGTGAGAAATGCTTAACTACAGGAACATTCTCAAAGATATTTTGCAGTATACTGTATAACTTAAAGTCACCTCCCTCGACCCTGAATAGGATAAGCAGTTTGAGAAAATGGATGGATGGACTTCATGTCACAGCATAAGGAAATAAAATTCACATTTTTTGAAAAAAAATTCATTAGATGTTTAATATATATGCCCTTAACAGAAGTATTATCATTTTTTTAAATCAGTTTTCATGTCTAAGCTACTGCAATTTGTATAATATTGTTTTATGTTTCACTAACCATTTTTTCCTATAATTATCACCAAATTAATGTGATGAAGCTGAGTTTTTCTTTTCCCTGTAAAATAAATTGTGACTCATCCTTGACACAGTCTGTTGACCATGTCTAATTTAATTCAGTATAATTTCTTTCTCAGTAATGGTCTTAGAGAGCAATTAATTATAGGAACATTGGCAAGCTATGTGTACTATTAACCTAAATAAATATTGAATGTTATTAAAAAAAAGTCCAACCACTTACGTATTTTGGCTCAATATATATGTACCACAGAGAAAAGTTACTTCTAGAATTGGTGAGTTATATCGTTCTTCTGGTATCAAAATGCCTCTTGTGTGTTAATTAAAATTCTTTGATTGAAGAAGAATAAGCATTGTCTCATCAAAGTGCTGCTTAAAATGTAAACATGTACACAGGGACGGATTATGGGTTGTGTGGCCCCTGGGCAAAACGTTCGCGAGGGACCCCCCACCACCACCAGCACCACCACCACAACCACCACAATTCAAGGGCCCTTGGCAGCCAAACGCCCTCCCTATAGGGTCAGGGGCCCTTGTAGGCAGAGGATCAAAGAATGTAGGCCCTCTAAAATAGACAAACGAAAATACATTGTTGATAAGCGTTACAAATTGTTTTGGGCTAGGGGCCCCATGGGCCCCCTGCACCCCAAGGGCCCCTGGGCAGCGGCCCCGCTGGCCCAGTCCGTAATCCGTCCCTGCATGTACAGTATACAGTATGTGGTAGCTATACCCTTAAAGGGATTCTAACTAAGCATAAACAAAATAAATGAATATGTATCTCAAAGTGAGATAGAAGGCATTTTATGAGTGTTATCTGAAAGCACCGGTGGCTTATAGATCAAGACCAGGTAGCCATCTGTTTATTAGACCATGCAAGATCCCGTGAGTCTGTTGACCAACATCTCTATTTACTGCTGCAAACAGAAAGAGAATAATTTACAGATGAGTGTGATCAAAGGAAGGTTTCATCTGGTTCTTGATCAGAAGTCTATATCCATTCATGTGAAGAAAGGGCAACTTCTTTTTTTTCTTGAGGCAATGTGCAGTGGTTTGATGAAAGTCTTGCAAGTCATGCCTCTCTGTCATGATCATTGGAGATTTTACAGTCAATTATTTTGCTTCCCCTTTATTGGGTTTTCTAATGGCATGCAGCTTGTGTGCAATAAGCTCAATTAAATTATGCAGTGATGTGCACAAATAGCCACACAATGGCACTGCTGGAGGGCCAAATGAATGCTGATGGTGTGAGGGATTCAGAGAATCCTAGAATATGAAGTTGAAGGTAAACACTGCCAAGGGAGTGGGAAATATCATTTTCTCCATTTTAGCCTCAGTATTTGCTGTCAATTGTAATGACTGTGGTCTGCTAATGTTCTTCAGAAAAAAAAATTATTTGAAAACGACACATGCATTGGATTGAAAAAGACTGGCACAGAATACTATATATTGCTGTATTTGAAGCATGAGTGATGGTTTGCCTTTATCAAGCTAATTACTGGAAAAAAAATACTTTTACAGTGAGGCTGATTGATTTGGCAGCTGTATTTATACATGTGAATGTGTCATGTGAATTTCAATATTCTTTTGTGATAAGAAGGGCCCCATCCATCCTGGGAGGGAGAGACAAATGGCAGTCACTATTTGTATTGATTCATTACACCTGTTTCTTTTTCCAATGTCCATATATATTAGCGTCTTTCACACTTGTTTTGATAGTTTTTTTATGCCATTTCACCAAGTGAGAAATAGGATGTTTAAACTTCATAAAATTGCCCCAGACATAACAGTATTACTTAGTATGTGTTTAATTCACTGAATTAAATGTAGTACATTTAGCCCTATTTGCGAAGTGAATGTTTTTTCTTGTAGACTACCTTACTCAGCTCACAGCATTGGGAATCCCCCCAGGGGTCACTAGTGTTAATGACTCTGCCAGCTCACTAGATCAGCAAAACACTGTAATCACACTTAATTGACATTCAGTGCATGCTCATATCTAACACAGATTGGGCAAATGAAGGTTAGATGTTGCCATGCAGAAGATGGGAATGGAGAGTCATTTACGCACATCATGGTGAGACAATATTCTGAACTGATTATTGAACATTGATATTGCTACTACTACTAATAATAATAATAACAAAAACTTCATGTGTGTGGAGATTGCATGTCATTGTGGGGTTTCCTCTAGATACTCTAGCCCCCAAGCCACAGTCCAAAATTTTGGAGTTACCAAAGTGAATTGGAGTTACCTGTATTTCTCTGTATATGTCTTAATGTCCATGTCTTAAATATTTTTTTTTTCCTAAATATTTATATTCTATTTATTTCTCATTTTGAATGTGACCAACATTTTTCATGACAAAAGAATAGAAACTCTAACAGATAAACCAATGGTAGAGTTTTTCCCCCGTGAGCACAAAATATTAAATCATGCTCACAACATACCCACAAAATACTAAACTCAGCTAACATCATGCCTAAAATGTGTACACGATATAAGTTTTTGTACTCTGAATTTGCTGTTTCGAGCTCTCAAATAAATTTTCTGTTTAATTAAATTTAATGTTTGGCTATTTGTGTTCTTGCATAAAGAAAATGTGTGTCAACCTATATGTTGTGATGCCACAGGATGGTCAGTGTTCTTGCTTAGTCTGTGCTAATTGTTAAAGAGAGTGAAAGTGGTCAGTCAGTCAAATATTCTCAAAATTTGATCAGTTCCAGATCTTCACCCATATAACATGTCTACAAAGGTTGAATAAGATCTGTAAAACACAGTTATCCTGCAGGATATGCAATGTCTGAAACACTTTTTTTCCTTGACACTGTGTGGCGCTGTTTCAGTTTTGGGGCGATCTGTCTCAAAATTTGAACACTTCCAGTTTATCAGTCCTACAATGTGCCTGCAAAATTTGATTAGTAAATCTAGGTGTTTCTCTTCATCCAATGTTTTTGTGATGCAGTAATTATATCCATCAAATATATTTTAACTTTTCACATTCACAAGGTCAAATGCTGACTGCTTTCACTCTTTTTTGGCTGTAAGCAAGAGACTTTTTGCTAAAATTTTGAGAAAACCGTCTCAAAATTTTATCAAATCAGCACCCAAGCAATGCCTCTGCAAAGCCTGGGAAAAAATGTCAAAAACTTTTTGAGTTATCATCTGAAGTGTATGAAGTGTCAGCACTGCCCCTGTTTGCTATCATGGTGCAGTGCTGCTCCAATTTTGGAATGATCTCTCAAAAAATTTAATCAGTTCCTGTGGGGCACCCGATAAATCCCTTTGCAAAGTATCGTGAAATGATTTTTGAGGTACTGTCGATGGATGGATGGATGGATGGATGGATGGATAGATGGATAGATAGATAAAAAATTGTATGTATAAAAATAGCTTACAGCTTAAAATTTCCATTGGACTTCAAAACTGAGTCAATTGGCATTCTGTCAGCATTGGTGCCCATCGGGTCCTGTCATATCTGTCTTGTCCCCGTTTGGCCAGCAGGTGTTACTGGCCACCCTCTTCACTCCTCTTTGCCCCTAGTGTGTTTGCTTCCTCCCTAGGCTGCTGTGTGGCTTAACTGGCTGAGTGGTTAGCCCCTGTTCCTAACTTCTCTTTTGTGGTTGAGGCCAGTTTCAACTAATTAATGTTGTTTTTTGAGTTCCCCTGGTTTAACGTTTATACATGTATATCAGTCACAGTTCATTTTCTTGCTCCTTGTTTCCTGTTCATTCGGTTGTCCTAGTTTTGTTTCCTTTAGTGTTTGGTCCATTTTCTCCTGTTTGTTAATGGACCTCTCATTGCCTGTTAATTGTACTACCCCACCTGTGTCTTGTTGCCCCGTGCCCTTAATGATCAGTTGATTTGATTGTCCTCACCTGCTCCTTATTGCCTTGCTCTTCATAGTTCTGTGTAGCCACTTCTGTCCCTTGTTAGTCATTGTGATGAGTGCATTTAAGTGAATACCTTTGTTATGTTTGTCAGTTGGTTATCGTTATGTTGTTCATCTGGTTCTTTGTTTTTTCTACTGCTCCCTGTGTTTCTCTTTTCCCTACTTGTTACCCTTTGATATCATTGTAGTTAGGGCTTGTTTCTCCTGTTTGCTTTTGACCCTTGGTGGTCCTTTTATTTTGTTGTTAGGCCTTGGTGTTCTGTTTTGTTTAATAAACCCCTTTCTGTTGGAGCTCTAAGTAGATTGTCCCCCTCATTTCCTGCCCACACCTTGCCCTATGTCCGCAACAGATTCATTTATCAAATTTGTTATTAGATGCAAGTCAAAACATCAGTTTTCCAATTTGACCAATAAAGCAATTTCTGTGGTGGGATAATTCAGGTATAGCTTAGACATCACATTTGTCTATATCTATTTTCCATCTCTCAATGCGTTTGACAGAATTCATTTGTAAAATTTTTGATCTACTATAGCAATTTTATGGGTTGGGTAAAGAATTGCGCACTACCCTTCACTCCGAATTTTTTTTTTCATGTGTGACTGATTGTTGAACATAAAAAAGTAAATCTTTCCAAAGTAATGTTATTTATATAAACACATTATATAATATGGTGATAGGCTAACACTGTGGTATGAAGACAGCACACTTCCATAATCAGCTACGGACCAGATGGTAAGGTGAGAGACTGCACATTACTGGTTTAATCCTCTTCTGCAAACTATGTCCAACCCAGGAAAAAAAATTAAAAAAATTCCCGGTAGTGTAGCTACTAAGGCTTCCTCCGACCATAACTCCTCAGCAAGACTTGGTGCCAGGATGACTGGCGTCTTACTTTCACCACTGAACCAGGAAGAAAGGAGATTAGTGGTGAATTCAGAAGAGATGCTGCCTGCCATCTGGCAAGGCCTTTATTATCTCAGGCTCATCCTGCAGTCTGAAAACCACCAGTCTAGTCTGAGATATGAGGTTGTGACACTATTGCCAATGCCAGTTTTAGTGTAGTACCTCTGTTTATACATATTTTACTTTATTATTATTATTATTGTTATTTATTTTTTTATTTTTTTGGGGGGGGGTTCACATTGCTCACATCCTTCTTTCCCAGGATATCATCTCCTAAAAATATAAGCAACTACGGTATCTGTTGGCAAAAAAATTAAATAAAAATAAATAGGCATACGAGATAGTCATGCATTCACACAGAGCTGATATACAAATTTAAAATGTTACCCAAACAAAAGTAAGAAGATAAATATCCTCCTGAGACCCAGGGAATAAAAGTGTCCTTCAGTTTTAGGTTATTTGTGATTTTTTATATCTTTGGAGGAATTAAGACATCTTACAATTTAGATTTTTTTCAAATTTATTTTTATTTTTAATTTCACAGTATGTCCTCTTTAGTGTACAACAGGAATAAATACGTTTCCTTACATCAGTGAAGAGATTGATGCAAAAACAAAATGTCCACTACAATGGACATAAATGAATGGCTGGGGTCTCAGGAGGATATGGACAGTCACTTTTATATATGTGTTTGTGCAGTGAGTGCTTCAGTGCTTGTATTACATGTATTACGAGTACAGCTACTGACAGCTAATTGGCATAAGTGGAGTGATACAGTAGCTGAGGTCCACACCATTTATATATGTATATTTTACAAACACTAAATAGTGCTAACCTGCTTTGCATCGATAGTGAAATATTTTTCAGCTTTGTAGCCCACAGCATGAAGTTTTTCATGGTTCTTGCAGTTAGACTCATAATTTTCATAATTCTACTTACTGACTCAGTCACTAGCTTACATTAACTGCAAGAAGTCATTCTTGTCATCTTAGGTATTGTACCTAAGGGTGTAAAGTAATAAACTTGAATTTGTACTTAACAAAGCCCAACATTGTTTCCAAAGAACTCGGGACACTATACAAAAGGCATTGCTTGTAGGAGAGAACAACGTGCATTTATTGGCTCCTTAAAAGGACTGACACAGGCACTCAACTAGCCCTGAACCACCACTCTGACAACACTGTTCACCATGCAGTCACCCCAACTATTCCAGCACCACACAGTGGGTACACACACACATGCCATTTACCACAATTAACATTAAACGCTATGCACGACACCACAATACAGCACAACAGCACACACCAAATGTACAGAACTATTTACACTGACAAGGATGCTGTTTACATAGCTCAGAAGCATGCCGGGGTATACAAATGCTAAAAGGCTCCTTTTTGTGGAGCCATCCCACTGGTGCAGCACAATACTCAATTTGAATTTGATGCCAGCAACATGTTTCAAAAAAGTTGGGACAGGCAGCAAAAGAAATGTTGTGTAATGTGAAAACAAACACCTGGACTTCCGGGTATGGCGGACCACTAAACAGATGCGGTTAACCTTGCTCTGCTGCTAATCCTGAAAATAATATTACCTAAGCAACCCAGACTAATGCGAATCAGTTAGAAAATATAATTAAATGCATATCGTAAACAAACATGCCAAAAAAGGGGACTAAAGACAAGTACAAAGGACTTGATAATGAGGAGAATGTGTCAGGATAGGACCCTGAAGAGGAAAACACTCATAGGCCAGCCCAGGCAAGTAACGCAGGCACTACGGAGAAAAGGGAAACCCCTCAACCATGGACATTATGAATGCTATACAGTCATTTAAAGAAGAGTGTCACGCCGAAATGGACAGAGTATTGTCAGCAATTAAAAACGTCCAATCCGATATTAAAGAATGGCGCATTTCAGCAGCCGAGGATGACATTAGCGCGCTACACAGTCTCGTAGAAAAAGACAAGATTTCTGAGCAACAAAGTCGATGATTTAGAGTGCAGGAGCCGATGCAATAATGTTCACATATTGGGTATACCTGAAAAAGACGAAGGCTCAGAACCACGCACTTTCATGGAGAAATGGATCGCGGACATTTTGAATATACCGGCTCCTTCACTGGAGATAGCTCAACGAATAACAAACCAGAAGCCAAATTCTGCTCCAAGAGTATTTACTGTGAAACGTCTAAATTACAGGGACAGAGAAAACATTTTTAGAGCTGTGAGAACCAAGAAAGAACTGAAGTAGAAGAACAACAAATTAAGGTTCCTCCTGGACCTTTCAACAGACGTCAACAAAAAATAGAGAGAATATGACAGTGTGAGGAAAAAGTTGCGAGAAGGAGAACTTTTTAAGCACCGAATCATCTTCCCGGCCAAACTGCTTCTGACCGCTGGAGAATCGTCTTTAACACACTGGCAGATGTGGAATAATACATCAGGGAGATTGGCCATTCTGATTCACAGGATTATTAAGGGAACAATTTTTAGTTCTTAAACTTGAATCACAGTGAGTTTAAAAGGAGTGTATACTATACATGCTATGTCCTGTTATGACTTGAATTTTTGAAGGGGTAGTTTGACATGAGTTGCAGTATGTTCGAGCCATCATTTAAGAATGAAACATTTTAAAAGATGTATAAAGATACAATTTACACAAAAGTTATTTTGTTAACAGATAAGACAAATGTGGACAAATGTAAGACAAATGTAAGACAAATGTGGGTTGCAGGGAAACATTAAGCAGCAAGCATAGGAGATTCAAAGAAATGTGCCAAGGAATGGTTCCTCATTGTAATGTGGACCTGTTTCAGTTAGTTAAAGGAAGAAGTAAATCGGAGTTTGGGGGTGCCCAAGCGTTCAGATTGGGTAGTTCAAGTTCAGGGGCGAGAAATTCCTCTCATCATGGTGCCTACTTTACTTATTTACAAGTTGGTTTATATAACTGTTTTCAACGCGCCTCATCCATTATTCTTAAAAACCAGAGGCTTTTAAGAATAAAGGCTGATTGCTTAACTGAATGTATCTCATGGCACTGTAGAGGCATAAATAAACTCATAGAAATTAAACAAGTTATGAACAGGATAAGGCAATTAAGTGGAAAGAAAGTGTTTTTACAAGAAACACATCTGTTATCCAGTGAAAGTGTTAAGATTAAGAGTAAATGGCCAGGACAGGTAATTTCAGCTTCTTACTCCAACAGTTGTAGGGATGTAATGATATTAATACACAAATCTATCCCACTACGGATTGAACATTTATTTGAGGACGTCAATGGGAGATTTATAACCATACAAGGTTCTTCTTTCTACACAGTGAAATTTTGATTAATATATATGGACCTAATAATGATGATACCACTTCTTTACAATGATTTGTTTCTGAAAATTTCAACAATGCCAGGCAAATGCATAATTCCTGGGGATTTTAATTGTGTTCTGGACCGAAATATAGATAGATCCCTTGGATTTGATAATACTCCTACAAAATAATAATGGCTATATGGAGACATTTAAACCTAGCAAAGAAAGAATTTTCCTGTTACTCTAGTACGTACAAAGGTTATTCAAGATTATTCTTTTATATCCACTGAGTTCCTTTCTAACATTAGAAATTGCATTAATAATGGTATAGTTATCTCAGACCATGCAGCTATATCCATTGCGTTTGTGCAGCCAAAAATAATATCTCAATACTCAAATTGGAAATTTTAGGTAAAATGGATGCAGGATCCTAAATTTCTTGAGTTTTTGAGAGAACAATTTGATATATATTTTGAAACTAATACATATCAGACCTCTGCCACAGTTAGATGGGAAGCATTCAAAGCATTTATCAGAGGTCAAATAATATGCTATACAAGTAAAAAGATAAAAGAAACTCAAGAACTACTTAGAACTATGGAATCCAAAATTAAACAAGTAGAAAATGACAACTCCCTGGAAGAACATAAAAGACTTGAATCTTCCAAACAATTATTACTACTCAAAACACAATATAACAAAATAACAGCTGATAAGGCGGCTGCAAATCTGGCAAGATTCAAACAGTCCTACTATGATCAAGGAGAAAAACCAGGCAGGCTACTTAAATGCCGCATCAAACAACAACAGGCAGAACTTATATTAAAGACTCAAATTGTAATACCATAGTTTATCCACTAAAAATTAATATAGAATTAAAATATTTTTATGAAAACCTTTATAGGTCAGAATATAATATTAATGCAAACATCCAGAAAGATTTTCTAGACAAACTCAACATTTTTAAGGTGCCAGAGGAAAACAAGGAAACTCTAGATAAGCAGCTAAACATTGTTGAGATTTCAGAGGCCATAAGTGCATTAAATGCTGGAAAGACAGCAGGGATTGATTTATACAAACATTGTAAAGATAAACTAATAACTCCTCTTTACGAGATGTATATGGAATCTCATATAAATGGTTACCTGCCCCCGTCAATGAGAGAGTCTTTGATTATATTGCTTCCAAAACCAGGAAAACCCAATACAAAATGCGAGAATATGCAACCCATAAGTTTAACAAGTACTGACACTAAAATCCTCAGCATAATCTTGGCACAGAAGCTAGAGAGAGTGCTTGCTGGTATAGTTGGGGATGATCAAAACGGGTTTATAAAAGAATGACATGGGTTCCATAATGTAAGAAAGGTTCTCAATATTCTATACAATCAAAAGGAAGAGCATGATATGGCTCTTCTTTCACTGGATGCAGAGAAGGCCTTTGATAGGGTCGAGTGGCCCTATCTTGCTGAGATTATTAATCGATTCAGACTTGGAGATAATATGTGTCATTGGATAAAATTATTACACCTTAACCCTATTGCATGAATATTAATAAACGACGTAATATTACAAGAGGATGCCCTCAAGGCTCACTGTTGTCTCCATTACTGTTTATTTTGGCAATAGAAAAATTAGCAATGGCAGTTAGAGCTAGAACACAAATACGAGGTATCAAAATTGGAAATAGGGGAAAAAAAATCTTTCTCTTTGCAGATAATGTTTGGCAAATTCTCTGGATATAAAATAAATAACTCAAAATCATCACTTATGTTACTCAATGAAACTGAAAGACAAGAACACGTATCTACCTTTGGACATGCAACCAATTTTACTTATTTGGGGAATAAAATAGTACCTGATTTGGAAAATAAGCAGCAGCAAAGTATGGGCCATTATGGGATTCAACACATGGATCTGTAGAAAGATAGGCACACTTGTCTATCTCTTTGATAGGAAGAATAAATATAGTAAATATGAACATATTGCCTAAATTTTTATATTTATTCCAAAATATTCCTTTGGCACCTCCAAATGGTATGTTTGCAAGATTTAAACGACTCATTACAAAATTTATATGGAACAAGAAAGGTCCTAGCGTTCGATTATCACTGTTATATCTTCCATTCGATACAGGGGGATTAAATTTTCCAAATTTCTAGCGGTATTATCAAGCAGCACAACTCATGACAATAATGTTCTAGTTCTCTAATTACGTTACTCCAGCATGGCTGGATATAGAGTTACAGTCTGTTCAATTACCACTACATCTGTATCTGTATTCAGATAAGATGGAACACTTAGAAAAGTAAACAGCCCATCCCATACTGCTTAATATGATTAGAATATGGTTTGATGTAAAGAAATATATGAATATATCTGACTCCTTATCAAAATTTACCCCAATTTGGGATAATGCCTCATTTAAACCTGGCAAGACGGATGGTGGATTCCAGGCATGGGCAATGAAAGGGCTGAGCAAAATCTCAGACCTGTATGAAGAAGAAACCCTTATGACATTTGAGGAACTATCTTTAAAACATAACATTCCAAAGAATCATTTCTTTAAATACCTACAACTCAGGAATTTTATTTTTATAAGCAATTAGTAGAAATCCCAGCGCTTTCACCATTAAAGGAAATTATTACCAAGAACTTCAATAGTAAGGGGTTAATTTCAACAATATACAACTAGCTTTTATCAGGGTCTAGGGAAACATCATTAGTTAAGCTTGAAGCATGGAAGGCAAACTTAAAAGAGGATATTCCAGCTAGCAGTTGGAATACAGCCTGTGTAGAGGCCCAGACACAAATATCCAGTACTAATTTAAAGTTGCTTCAGTATAACTGGTTGATGCGGACTTATATGACTCCTATTAAATTAAATAAATATAATAGAAACATACCTGATACATGCTTTAAATGCAGTGTGGCTAAAGAAACATTTATACACTGTATTTGGGATTGTGAAAAATTCAGTAGGTTTTGGAGGGAAGTGTTTAACATAATTACAACCATTTTGGATGTGAATATTCAATTAGATCCTAAGTTAGTACTGTTACATTTATTGTATATTCAAGAAGTCCTATCCTAAGAACCAAAGAATATAAACTTATTGATTTTGTCATTCTACAGGCAAAACGATTATTCTATAACGTTTAATTGGAAGAAAATGGCAAGTACCACAATTAAAGCATGGGCTATGCACAATGTTCGCCAATGGAAAGAATTACTCATAGGCTAAATAACAAATTGGATCTACAGTATATGATGGAATCTGGAAGTCATTTGATGATTTTCTAAAAAAACAGTAAAATTGGAGAGCTTTTACAGGAGGAAAACTCAAGACAGGACACTTAGAAAATATGATAATGGTAGACCCAGTAAAGAAAGTTTGAGCATATTTATTTGTTACTGTCATGTAATTTTGGATAATTGAGGAATTTATTTTTCTCATTTCTGTTAAATGTGACATGTTCAGAAATAGATGTATGCTTATGTTTGTTATAAGTATAGGACTGCCAAAATGGGTGGGTTGGGTTTTGGGGAGTTCAACAGTGAAATTTCTACAGTATATTGCACAGTATCCATACTGATTTTTTATATCTGTATGAAAGTGGGTATGTATATACATATCTACTTGTGTATACATACTGTACATGCATATATACGGATGGATATAACCCTCTGTTTTGATTTGTTATTTTGTAAAATTTAAATAAAAATATTTTTTAAAAAGAAAAAAAAAACATCTGGTGGAATATCTCATAACTCATTCGGCTAATTGGCAACAGGTCTGTAAGATGATTGGGTATAAAAAGAGCCTCCCAGAGAGGCAGTGATGATGGGGAGAGGTTCACTACTCTGTGAAAGACTGTCTGGGCACTATTTTAAGAATAATGTTCCTCAACATCATATTGCAAAGAATTTTGGAATTTCATCTATGGTACATAATATCATTAAAAGCTCAGAGAATCTGAAGACATCTCTTTACACAAGGGACAAGGCTGAAAACCAATACTGGATAGCCATGATCTCCACAAATGCTGGATGAAACTCTACCATGCAAAGAAGAAACCAAATCTAAACATGATCCAGAAATGCTGCTCACTTTTCTGGGCCCGAGCTCATTTAAAATGGACTAAGACAAAATGTAAAACTATCTTGTGGTGTGAGGAATCAAAAATTGAGGATGCTGAATCATGGACGCTGCATCCCACAAGGTAAGGAGAAGAGGGACCATCCAGCTTCTCAGCAGACAGTTCAAAAGTCAGCATCCATGATGGTGTGGGGGGTGCATTAGTGCCCCTGGCTTTTGCAGCTTGTGTCACGGCGCTGGGCTGAGAGTTTGGGGGAACCAGCGCTTAAGACACCAACTATGCCACCCTGAGAATTTCACCCAGGGAAATATTTTCTAATCTAAATATAACTCCAAAAAGGCACTCAGGTCCGATATAGACGGCAGCAAGAGACGTGACTTCACTTACAATCTTTTATTAACAATCACAGTAATAAAACGCCATCCACAATAACAGATAAGAGTGACTTCAGGGCTGGTGCACACGGGATGAGAGGTTAAGCAGTCAGGCTGAAGATGGCATCCTGGAACCAGACACTACAATTCCCATGCACACATACAACTCCGGTGCCCTACAGCTGCACACAGCACAAAACACTGCTGCATCAAAGTTCCCCTCCTCCCTGGTGGCGTACCAACCCAACAAAGCCACAAATAAAGACAAAATAAAAATACAAAAACCCTCACTCCGTACAGTTAATGCTGGATGAACCAGCTAAAAGGGTAATTGCAGTCAACCAATCCCCTCATTCACAGTACAGTAAGAGTGGCAAAGCAGCAGCAACGGCTGTGCAGGCAGGCAATCCAGACCGCAGCCGTAATAGAGCAGGCAAGCAGCCGCAATAATAGAGCGGACAAAACAGTAGTACTTAATGGCGTTTCATGGTCTTCCCAATCAACTGAATAAACAGCATCTCCCATCTGCCTTGCCTGCAAAAGGATAACGCCAGGTAAAACGAACTGATTAAACATATGATCACTGACAGATCAAGCTCATGGGCTAATTTATAAAATAAGCCCATTATCAAGTCGCCGGTACCACCGTCTAACCGCAGCAGCACACACCCAGGCACAAACAGTCGAATACAATTTAGCTAAAACAGAATGAAGTAAACATAACAACCGCCGCCTACCAGACAGTAGTTTCAAACGAATCCATGGTATGCAGACCTACAAAATAAATGAATTCAAACAGCCACGGAAGTGATCCACATAACCCATTGAAAACATTTTGCGTATCATGAAATTAAAAATATGACAAAGGAGATCCCAAAATGTTGAACAGTTGAAATCCCATATCAGGCAAATATAGTACAATATTTCACTTTCAAAACTCCAGCAATTGGCCTTATCACTTTCCAAACCTTTTTCGAGTGGCTTGATGGTTAGGGAAGCGCACTTGTAGTTTAAAAATTGCAGGTTCGAATCCCTGACCAGCAAGGTACCGCCCCCCAAGCACCGCTCCCCAGTAGCTGAATTAGCTGGAGCCTGATATTTCACATTGTCACATATGGGTTAAATGCTGAGGACACATTTCGGTGTTGTGCACTGTGTGCTGTGGTGTGTCAACAATGACCATTGGTCACTAAATTGTAAAATCTAATTAAAAGATGAGGTGATGCAACACAATGGTAAACATGTTCTGTCCCTACTTTTTTGAAAAGTATTGCTGAAATCAAATTCAAATTGAGCATATATTTGTCGCAAAAGAATACAATTTCTCAACATATGATATGTTGTCTTTGTTCTGTTTTCTATTAAATATGGTTTGGTATGATTCGTAAATTATTACACTTTACACAGTGGCCTAACTTTTTTTAAATGGGGTTGTAGTATAAAATTGGTGTACTTTTTACTTCATACTTAAAAGGTGAGAGCCTCCATGGAGCTTGTCACAGGGGCTATCTCAATTGCAAAACTAATACATTCATAGGCACACTTTTAGAAATCAAAACCAATAAGGGTTATAGGGTCGTTATGTCATATTGGCATGGGTTATGTTGATTTCTGCAAAAAAAAAGGAAGTAAAATCCAGCTGACATGATGAAGCTTGTATTTGACAGTCCACTGAAAATAATTTCCCAAACCTGGTATGTAAGTAAATTATAGTTTTATCTTATGACTTCATCATATCGTTTCAATCTGACTAGCTAGGGTAAACAAGCTAGCTATGAACATAATACACCACTTAAATCGTTTAAATATTTATTTTATTTGTATTTGAATTTGAACTAATTTGGCTAGTCTGCCAATTAATAAGGTCTAATGTTGCAGCTTGTGGCATAGAAGTGTCGGGTTTACTTTAGCTTGCTAATTCAAAATTTAGACTGAATGTTTTTGCCGAACATTCTAAATTTGCTGGAAGCCTGCATCAATGTTAATATAAGAACGTAACAGATTTTTTTGTGTCAGACGGTAAATCCATTTTTAATATATTTATATATTGTTGCACATTTCTTATTACGTTAAGCATTTGCATATATGTAGCGCTATATGACCCATGTTGTAAAGTTTCTTCAATCTTCAATTTGCTTATTAATTAGTTTTTTAAGGACCTAAGCACATAAAATACTGCAGCGAAACACATTACAGTAAGCTGATAAATATTTAGTGCTTATTTTATGTATTTAGTGTCTTCATGTTGCATTATTTGTCAGTCAAAACTAAAAACTATAACATACAGTAATGCCTTTTTTCATTCTTCATGAAAAACAAGGAAGGTTAATTAGTGTTTGTAATCTACATTTGTAAATTACAGTATTATAAAGGGGAAAAACACAATTAAAAAATGTCATTACAAGTAAACATTAGGAGTAAACAAGCTACTCCTTTATTGTTACTTCAGTAGTTTCTAGATGTACTTTTATCATAACCACGGCTGATTTACTTAAGTAAGAATTTTCAGTATTTACTTGTACCAAATCTGGATTCTTGGCAGCCCTTGTTCACTTTGTGACTCTCGCTGTGTTGTGCATTTGATGAGGATTATCTTTGATATCTCCCTTATCCAGATGTAGTTTTTCCATGTCTGGACAACCCAAATCTTTCTTGCCTATCTTCACACTTACTTACCTAATGGATTTTTTGGATCTTTCGTGATTTGTGAGTCCATCTTTCCCAAAGTGATACTAACAGATTAAATCTCAAACTAATGCGACACTTTTATTTATTTGCTCCAACCTGACTAGATTGGAAATTCTGCAGATTTTTTAGTGTTGTGATTGTGTCAAAATTCATAAATGGAAAGTTGGATGGGCTCCAGCCTTCACAGCCATAGCCAGGTTATTTGGCCTTTTTTCAAAGGTCATTTTTTGGTCCCTTCCTGTAAGTCTAAACTCACATCTCAAAGTGTCTCTACTCTTCCAAACATCTCACTTCCTTTTCTGCTTTCTGCCAATGTTTGAATACAGGTTGTCTGTGATGCGCTTGTACCACAGACCCTGGATTTTCTCAGCATACAGGGGACATCCTCAGGACGTTCACTGATGTCCCTATAAGGGTGTTTTTATGACATTCACTATTGGACATGTACATGACGTTTTTAACATTCTAGCAGGTTCCATTTAAGTGATGGCAGAACATTCTGAAAAGGATGTTCACAGGAAGTTCTGGAATGTCCCTTGCGCAATATTATTTTATGACATCTAGAAAGCTGTAGAGAATGTCCGAATTTGGTCCCACATTTGACATACAGTAAATACCACTCTTGATTAACTGGGCATTTTTTGTGCAAAAATATCAGTGAACACATATATCTGAGGACTGATACAGTGTTATGCAAAAATTTAGTCACTCCTTACACTCCTAACAGACACGAAGATACAGTAAGGAGAGTGAGGAAAGCTGGCCATGCTAATAGAGGTGGCGGAATGACAGGGGTGAGCAGACTTTCCATGTCTCTTTGTTAGTACAGTGGTGAGAATCCCCAGCCAACTCGTGGGAGAATGAGGTTTGCTTCACTGATGGGCTGCGTGGTGCTTCCTTTCGCTATAGCAGGGAAAGCTAACGGGGGCTGAAAGAAAAAGCTTTCATTTGCAAGCACCAGTGCCTCACAAAAGGCAGCACCGTGCCATCTTGTCCATGCAGCACAACGGCATCCGCTATCTATGGCTGCCCACAGACCGTTTAGCACAGGAGTTGTCACTGGCTCCGTCACTGGCCTGTCGTTGGTTCGCCCCTGTCGACACTACGTGATGTTCCTGGGTTCCACCGGAAATACCATGTGGATTCCGACCATCACCGGGACTTCCGATATACGTGGCCCTGCACAGCACTGAGCTGCGATGCTCAAGCAGTCCAGCAGCCTCAGTCTCCCAGGCGCATGTGTCATAGACTGGTGCCACCACGCCCGACAGCGGGCATTCTGTGTGCGGGCGGTGGTGGATATCATTGGAGAGAAGCAGCTGCAGCTAAGGCTTCTCTTTTATCTCAATGTCGAATATACTCAAAAAGTACTGTATATCAAAGCTATTTACTCATTTACTTTTAGAGAGATAGATAGACAGATAAATGGAGGGAGGAAGACGGGCAAAAAATAACAACAGAGTCAACATATGCTATATAAGAGTCACACAAAGCCTGTGGAGCAAACAGCTGCTGACAGAGCGAACAAAAGTCACGTAGTCGGCAGGATTTGAACCTGCGTGGGGAGACCCCAATGGATTTCTAGTCCATCGCCTTAACCACTCGGCCACGACTACCTAAGCTCATCGTTGGCTTTTCAGTCGCTGGGACAGGACGTGTAGCGCCATCACATCATGTTTGAAAGCAGAGATGGCAGTTGCCATTTCACTTACCAGGGCTAAAGCACTGTCAAAAGTGGGACTTGAACCCATGCCTCCAAGGGAGGCTGCGACCAGAACGCAGCGCCTTTGACCGCTTGGCCATCCTGAGTACCAGCAGCAAAGCATTGATGCACATAAGGAGGTACTGTACAGGAAACACAAAAGCCGAAACACAGTATCCGAAGGGGCGAGGCAAAGAGAGCAGTCAGGAGCTAATCAAGAGGTCAAAACCAGAAGACAAACAAAGCAAAGGCAAAGGTACAAAAAGCGGCGAAGCAGAAAACCAGGAACAAAACATTCAGAACCGTCATACACAAGAAGTCAATCAGAAACAGCAAACCAACACAGTAATAGACAAAGCTTGAAAAAGAGCTCGAGCTGGATGTGTTCAGCAGGCTTTATCCTCAACCGGAACACAGGGCCAGGATCAGAGGACAGAGGGCTGAAGGGGCATAGCTGGAAACTGGGAGGCGGGCTGAAGCAGCAAGTAATGAGTGGTGCTAGGGGCAGAAGACTGAGGTGTCCTGTAGACATATCCAAAACTCTTACGGCACATAACAGCATCTTCTCTGAAGAGTGACAACATGGGAGCCTCAAAACAACTCACAAATGACCTGAAAACAAAGATTGTTCAGCATCATGGTTTAGGGGAAGGAT
>JAODJX010000001.1:38077227-38104299 GCA_026776945.1 Isichthys henryi
TCAACTATTCAGCGCACTTTGCACAAGGAGATGCTGCATGGGAGAGTAATGCAGAAGAAGCCTTTTCTGCGCACACGTCACAAACAGAGTCACTTGAGGTATGCTAAAGCACATTTGGACAAACCAGCTTCATTTTGGAATAAGGTGCTGTGGACTTGTGAAACTAAAATTGAGTTATTTGGACATAACAAGGGGTGGTATGCACGGTGGAAAAAGAACACAGCATTCCAAGACAAACACCTGCTACCCACAGTAAAATTCCATCATGATGTGGGGCTGTGTGGCCAGTGCAGGTACTGGGAATCTTGTTAAAGTTGAGGGTCACATGGATTCCAGTTAATATCAGCAGATTCTTGAGAACAATGTTCAAGAATCAGTGACAAAGTTGAAGTTGCGCCTGGGTTGGATACTTCAACAAGACACCGACCCTAAACACTGCTCAAGATCTACTAAGGCATTCATGCAGAGGAACAAGTACAACGTCCTGGAATGGTCACCTCAGTCCCCAGACCTGAATATTATTGAAAATCTGTGGTGTTATTTAAAGCAGGCTGTCCATGCTCGGAAACCATCAAACCTAACTGAACTGGAGATGTTTTGTAAGGAAGAATTGTCCAAAATACCTTCAACCAGAATCCAGACACTCACTGGTAGCTATAGGAAGCATTTAGAGTTACTAGAGTTAGTTACTTCTGCAAAAAGAGGATCTACTAAATATTAATGTAATTTTTCTGTGGGGGTGCCCAAATTTATGCACCTGCCTAATTTTGTTTAAATAATTATTGCATACTTTCTATAAATCCTATAAACTTCATTTCACTTCTCAAATATCACTGTGTTTGTCTGCTGTATGATATATTTAACTGAAATTGCTGATCCAAACAACCAGTAATTCATAAAGGAAAAGCATGAAAATTATCAGGGGTGCCCAAATTTTTGCATAACACTGTATATGGTACATCTCAGATAGTAAATCATTTAAGGGAACACAGACTGTAACAGTTAGCTGTATTAAAAACATACATTGATCTTTTGATTCCTTTTTGTTATTTTCGTATTTGTTATACGGATAAATTGTATTTGTCCTTAATAAATTTCGGAAAATGATATTTTGATCACCAGGAAATGTGAAGATCCTCAGATTAGTGGAGAGAAAAAAAAAGGTAAGACTGAAGAATTGTTTGTATACTTATTGGAAAATTCACATTTCCCCAGTATGAATCTTAAAATATACATGTGGTAATATGTTTTGAACAAAAGGGAGTGCTTTGAGATTCTTTTGAGGTTGGTATTATAGAAAAATAGGTATAAGGTTAGCATTTTACATAAAATGTTGTTAGTTCGACATATATATAATTTCATAGGCCAATTTATGCAATAACGGAAGGACAGTGTAAAGCTATTGTGCATGTTGATTAATTTTTGAGTGTGCAGAGATTGCCATGGGACTTTTCATGTCACTCAGAAAGTCACGCTATTTTGAGGCATGTTCAAAATATGTATGTCTTTCTGCCAGCGGTCAATTGCAATTAGACTTCTAGTCTAACTGTACAAACATTCAAGATCCATAAAAAAAGAAAAATGTTTTAAGATCAGCAAAATAGATCTAAAGAAATGTAAAATGGCAAGCAAAAGAAAAAAAAGTCTTTTAGGAAAAAAAATAAATAAATAAACTAAATCTCAATTTACCACTTGTCACTTGAGATGTCTGGATACCGCACTACTGCCCATAAATTAATATTAATTTAATTGTCAGGTGCTGGATCCCTTTCACTCTGCAGTAACTATGAAACACATACTACTGTTGCTAGTTCAGCAGAGTCTAACATTTAATTAAAAAACTTCCAATCCAGCGCTGCAGCTAGGTGGGTAAATTGTGTGAGAAAGCTGATTTAAAGATTAACAGAAAGAAGTTAGTTTTGAAAACAGTCTCGAATGACAGAGATTTTTAAAAAGTGGGATTTCATCTCTTCTGCCACCTGTTATCCTCTACTTGCAAAAGACCCACCTTGATTTGTGAACAATTCATTTAATGAGCATAACTGAGACAACAATTAAAAAATGTAAAATTGATCTACTTTTGTTCTTACAGATGTCCTCTTACCAGTCCAACACCGGATCCGGAATCGAGCCCAGACCAGTGACCCTGCCCTAATTCTCATCACTGGTTTTTGGAACACCTGAAACCAATTTCTGGTTTAATTGTATTTATACCATTCTCACTAGGCAGCTCACTGAGAGGTTTTCTGAGTTTTCTCCATGCCAAGTGGTTTCTGTTGTGATTATATTTTGTTATCAGACTGTGTATCGACCCCTTGCCTGATTTCTCAACCTTGTTTTTGGACTACACTCTGCCCCAGTTTATTCATGACTTTTACCCGTTTCCTCGGTATACTACTTTGATTGTGTTTTCTGTTTTGTTAATAAATGGATATGAATCATACTGCAACTGGACCTTGACCAGCTTCGGTACAACAGAGTACAAAGAATTTCATTAAGGACATTGATGCCTTTTGCACATTTAACAATTTGTAATTTTGATGTTATATATGTTATTTGTGGATATTCTAATCATACACATGACACTCCAGCATATTACTCACATTACTTTTATGTTTGTCTATTTTTATTAAATAGTTTTGCGTAGTAAATAGAGAGAAATTATTGGAGATATTGTACAATAACCAAACCTTCCAGAACAGAGCTGTGGACTCTTTCATATGTATGGTTCAAGTAGACATGGTCTCCCTTTGAAACCTGCAGAGATTTGGCAGAGTGGGCTATGTGATCGGTCCCTGAGAGACAGATTTGCAGGCACAGTTAATCCTCTGTGTGAGTGACGGTGCACACCACTTTGCCCAGCTGTAGGACTGGATGGGAGCAGGGACATGCTGGGAATGAAATAAGGATATCAAGCAGCAGACAAGGGGGCAGCACTGCCTTTCTCGGCTTCAGTCCTAAGACATGTTGAGATAAAGGCTGGGAAGACCGTGTACTGTAGCTTCTCTGCGTTGTTAGAATTTGAGGTATACTACTAAATACTACAATACTAATAAAGTATAGTATACGCATATATATTTGTAATATGCAAATATGCATAAACCATGAAGTATATCACAAAATACATATACGATGATGCAAATCACCAATTCAATTGGGACATAACTACTGCAAAAAATTAAAATGGATAGTTGAAAAAATTGCGGAGGAAGCAATGTTACGACATTCTGCTATACCTGCTATTATAATGGTAAGGAATATGGAAGAGAAAATAAAAGTAAAGAGTAAGCACTTTACCTCATATTAGCAGTCTATTGACAATGTTTGGCAGCTGTATTTAAGTGGGAACTGCAGTTAAGTAGCTCTCACCTTATAGTGTCATGAGATGATTATTGATCATAAAGTTATAGGCAAAATTGAACAGTGGATGGGTTTATGCATTAGGCCTGTGTACTCATGCTCTTCTGAAATCACGTGGCTGGCACAGTGATTTCACCATTGGGCCCTGCAAGGCCCTTAAACCCAATTGCTTCAGGGTGTTCTTGACCCTAGTTTCTCATTTGTGTATTGCTTTGGACAAAAGTGTCTGATAAATAAATAGATAAATCAGTTGTACAAAACAATATAAATTTCAAATATAGCTAGTCACAGTTACAGCATTATGAATTAACCAAAAATGTAGTTACATTTTCATTGTCATTTATAAACATTAGAGGTACCTATACTTTCCTGATCAGGTGAATCAAGGTGAAAGCTTAGAGCCGTGATTGATTTCACCTGTTAAATCCACTTCAGTAAGAGTAGATGAATGAGAGGAAGCAGGCTAAAGTAGGATTTTAAGGTTTGAGACAACTGAGATGTGGATTGTAGAAGACAAAATTGTAAGGAAAAAAGATCATTTGAGTGGGACTGAAACACTACTAGATTTCTCAAGCTTAGCTGGGTCCCATTAACACCTGGTTTGGTGAATAAGATGCATAGAGTTGCTGGCAGAAAATTTACTGAAAATGGTTCATTGTTGAAAGAACTGAAAGGAGGCTGACCCGAATAGTGAAGATCAATGGATGGTTTACAGTCAATCAGCTAACACTGCAGTACAATAGTGATGCTGAAAGAACCATAAAGGAATGCATGACTTGTCACCTGGACATAGATGGGGGTATAACTGAAAGTGACATTGATAAGCCAAAAATAAGGACCTGTCATTAAAGTGTGCCAAGAAGTGAAAATATTTGATACTAGAGGACTGAAAAAATATTGCCTTGGCTCACATATTCCAGTTCCTGCTACTGCATGCTTATTAGTGGAGTTAGGGTATGGCAAAAACCATAGGAGTCCCTGTATTCATCATGGGTCATGTTCACACATCAAGTTGGCAGTATAGTGATGGCGTGAGGTGTGTTTTCACAGGATACACTTGGCTGATTAAAGTGGAACAATTGTTGAATGACATAGGATACTTGAACATGCATGCAAATTATGTGGTATCCACGTAATGCAGCTGTGGATCCATCTTTGGTCTGCTTGAATTTTCAGCAGAATAATGGCCTTCGGGTCAGTCAGTCACCAGTTCAATTGAATGTCTGAGGGATAAGATGAGATGAGATGGAATGGGATGTGTGAAGTAGAGATCCACCACAAGCTCATTCAACCCAACTGTGTGAAGCACCGCAATCAGTATGACCTAGAACATCAACATCTTCAGAAGTGAGGCTGCCCTGAAATGGAGTGCAATGCAATATTAGGGAGGTGTGCATATTGTTTTATACACCCAGTGTGTATATATGATTATATAGCCACACACACATTCTATATTTTTAGTCCATACAGTTTTAGCTCTTCTTACTTATATAACTACAGAACAAACAAAGAAAAGCAACAAAAAAAATACATTTATTTCATCATTTAACATGAAATGAGCCTGGGGTAATTTGTATGACATGCCATGTCCCTGTTTAATAATGATGTCAGTTTCAGTTGTGCTTACAGTATGTTTAAAAATGGCCCATTAATTTCATATTTAATTTCATCTACTTATAGCATCAAAATATGTGCACCTATTGATTTTGAATTATTCAAAGAAATTTGCATCACATTTTGATTCTATGCAGTTAAAAGTCTAATGGTCTTGATTTTCCTTCAAGATCGCCAAAGTGATTTAAAAATGGCACTCTGTTGCTAGATATACATCTCTGTTTCCCCATTACTTATTTTAGATCATTTTCCAATGACAGTGACAGATTTTTTTCTTTGCTCAATAAAAAATCAAGAATATCATTAATTATCAGAGGAATGCTTCTTTTTGCATGGCGGCAGATTCCATGAGAGACCTAAAAATTCACAACCCTTTGGATTATTATAATTTATTTTTAAATATTTCTCAGTACGTTGGGTAGTTGACTTTATACCAGCAAATAGTTATACAATACAATTTGCATAATGTGATGATTAGAAATAGCACTAAGGATGGCTACTGATGCCACCGGTAATTGGGAAAGGCAGCGCATCAAACAGTATCTCACATCTCCAGCCAAAAAGTGCATGTAAATATAATTTGTAGGACAGCAACAACATCAATAAGTGTTATTTTTCTCTGCTGAATGTTTCATTCTGTTATGTTCCCAAAGTGTGTTCACAGAACGCTCTGCCATATGTCAGCATTGCAGTAGGATAATCCAGCAATTTTTCCGTTTTATCCCAGAGCAACAAGGAAGATTCTTTTCTTTAAATTAACATTTGCTGCCTGTAATTGATATTGTTTTTTTTTTCATTATTATTAGTTTTGTAAGTTTTCAGGTGCACACATGTACATCTACGTCAAAGGACACATTCATGGAGAAATAAAGCTGTTATCTATGCACAATGAATAATCCAGCATCAAAATATATATTTCTAGGCCTTGTCAAAAGCTCGGTTGCATTCATCCATTAACTGGATCTAATCATAGTTGCTGTGATCTGGAGCCTGTCACTGGAAGAACAAAGTGCACCCCATATTGTACCCTGACAAGGACACCAGTCCATCACAAACACACATATTTACTATCTTATAGCTACCAGTTTCCTTGAACTATGTTCTCCTGGCTTGTAGAATTAATTCAAGCGCCTAGAGTCTGCACAGATTCAGTCCTGTAGCCCTAGGGCTGTAAAGCAGCAATGCTACCAGCTGAGCATGTGAAGCACTCCACACAAATGTCCCTATTTTAATTCTACAACATAGCACATTCATTTCTTGAACTGTGGGTGGTCTCAAATCTATGAAATACTGTATGAAAAGCCAAAGACAGGGACCATGTTATTGTGCTTGAAATTATTATGAATTTCAGATGACTTTAAAATTATTTTGTAGATAATCAACAGATAATTATAACTTGTACAATTCAATCAGTGGTTATGTAACAGTGATAATTTTGGTTTATTATTGTGTTTGCTATGTTTTTTCTGGGTTAATGCACAGGATTTGATTGAGTATTTTAATAAATCTATCAGCCTTTATGGTAACTTGATACACCACTTACCCCTTCAGCCCCTGAGATCACTGTTCTCGAGTTTATTTCACTCAAAAGCAGTTATGGTTTCATCAACATTTTATTGAATAAAATCTCAAAAGAAAACGTGTAACACAAGACAATGCTGAGTCGGCAACTGACTTTATGAATTTAGCATGGAAGCCTACTGTGATGGTGGCCTTATGTTTTTTCCTTTTAATATGTAAATAAAAAGCCTCCATAGTGACTGTCGTTTTTCAAGCATATTTTGATTACTTGAAGAAAATTAAATATAACGTTACAGACTTTGTTTTGTTAGGAGGTTAAAACTTACATTCTATACAAATGTAGTGGGAGTTATTGCATGAACACAGAATATTGCTTATTGAGCCTACAACAGTTATGAGATCTTCCCTCTGGAGTCATGGCAAGAAATTGATTGGACTTGGGTCTTTATTTTAGCAGACTAATCTGCTCACTGGGTAAGTTGTGCCAAGTGTAGAAGGTTCAATTTCCCATCTGTGGCACATTTGCTACTCAGACATACTCACTGACTGTTAGCAGTTTCTTGCAGCTCCAACAGCATCAACATTAATTGACACCAACACCTTGTTTCCAGTGGCCAACATGAAGTAATAAGGTACCAGAAGTAAAGAGAAACAAATCATGAACTAAGTCATAATGCAGTTTTTAAGCTTTCAAAATCATTGCATGTTGTACCGAAAGGCACAACCACTCTGTTTTTGCACTGCTCAGATGCAAGCAACAATACACTGCATTTAGCATGCACACATATTAATAAATTGGATGTGCTTTGGAGATTAAACTTCACTTTTTTGATCTTGTTCCAGTAGCATGAAAATGTTATGGATTGTATTTCTTTATGAAGATCTTTTAGTTATATTGCCTCAAGTTACTTTTTCATCTGATAGAGGGAGATAATCTTCACATTGGAAGTGATTATGAGAAGGATGGGAGGGTTGGAACAAAATAAGATAAATCATATTATAAAATGTTAAAATGCAATTACTGTCTGTCTTCATGATAAACTATATAGTAAATAATGAAGACAGTGATGCTTGCCTTATTATTTGCCTTATTTGTATACACACACACATACACACACACAAACATATATATGATGCAAAAAAATTCAACCTTTGCCTTACCCTTGGCCCTGGAGAAGTAACAAGTTCTTTTTAGCGCTATACAGGAACTACAGTCAGGATGTCTCATTGTTGAGAGAGATGCATAGTCCTAACACCAGGAACTTTTAAAGAAGATAACTTTTAACATGATGTTATATTGTGATTTTATGAGATCTCTAAGAAATTGTCATTTTATTTCATTGCTTCATTTCATTGTATTCGTATTATTATATAATATCATTATAACGTGAAATAAACATGTTTTACACTAAGACAATGAAAATGTGAAAGAAATATGAAAAAAGCATTTAAAAAGTCTGCTTATTTGGATTAAGTAAAGAAGTAAAAAGAAAAAATTGGTTATGTGGAAGGATGAGAAGATACCCTTGCAAGGTATACCATTGCTTACAACATTCCAAATCTAGGAAATGGTTCTTCAGGCCCATGTAGATAATTATATCTCATCAAGTCTCAATAATTTCAGTCTCCTGGCCCTGGTTAGCTGTTAGAAACTAGTTGGAACATTCATGCACGGTAGTTTCACTTACCCTGTCTAAGCTTCTCCATTCTGTCACTCTGCAGCATTAGCTCAAAAGAAGATGAACATGGACGTCATCGCACCACTGTGCCAGAACAGATAAGTACCAGCAGGGTGCCCAATTATCACTACAAAAATCCTGTTTATTTGGGAGGTCTAGTGCCCTTGCCTGTCATTATTTAGGAGATTAACCTGGCAGGCAAGCTCTTTTCCGTACTGCTCTTCCAATACTGTTCGGATCTCGGGACAAACCAGGGACATGGTGAGGCTCAGCGGGCTGACATGCATGGCTGGACAGTTCAAGTGCAGCGTGTCATTCAATGTATTTTCAATTACCATCAGTACGCCGCCAAGACTGGGGGTGGTCTCCTAAGGCTGAAGATTTTGTTCCAGGGAGGAAAAGAAAAAAATGTTTAAAAAATCAACTTGACCTACATACTGAGTGCACTTTCACGGTACCATTACACTTGCAGCCAGGCCGTACGCTGCTTTCTCGTGAACGTCTCTGCCTCCAGGACATCAAGGGAGTATGTTTCCTGAGTATGTCCTGGCCATTGCCCATTCTGACGGTAGCTCTTTGACAGTTGCCCACTTTCCTGTAAGCTGACTTTTAGTACACCCCTAAAGTACTCATGCAATTTTTTATTTTGTAACCCAAAATAAGATGCAAACAATTTTAAAGGTCAGTGTGGAAAAGCCAAGTGGGCTTGAAAGAAAATCATAAGTTATATAAAAATATGTGTTTTTGTAAGGCTTTCAGTTACTCCTCTGCTGGAAAGGCTGCCCCATTGCAGCAGGACTCATTACGGGATGGCAGATACCTCTGTCTCGGTCAAGGAATCATTCTGAATACTTGTAGGGCTCACTGATGCTGTTCGACATAGAGACATCAAGGGAAAGGAGGAGGAAGAGAGACACAGACAGCTGTTTGCAACACAGGTTTGAGTGTTAGATACATACTGTACAAAGACTTGCAGAAGGCTATAGGAAAAACTAGAGCAGCATGGGATATAATAGGGGATAGCCAGCGACGACTGTCAGATGCATGTATGCTCTAAGGGTGTCTAGAAGCTTTATTTTCTGCAGATCATCATCTTCTTCATCATCATCGTCATTATGATTATTGCTGTATTTTTGCTGCTGTTTGATTAATTACTGAGTTTTTCTGTCTATTCATGTAATAGATAGATATATCTTAATAGGCTGCTTGAATGCATCACTTAAATGATTGATTCAAGTGGTATTTTTGTTTAAACATGTCTTGTTTTATTGTTCTTCAGGACTGCAATCCATGGTGTTTAAAATCAAATGCTTCTGGAAAGCAAAACAACATTATCTGCCTGTCATTTGATCAATGAATCTTGCTTCCACCCGGGGGCTACACTACTAGATGCCAAAACGAAGCTATGTCTACAACCACATCTGTAATTTAAAGACTCTAGGGCATGCTAAGTAGTTAGTATGACAAACAGCTCGATATATATTACGATAGTCTGGTCATTATACTATCTTTGGCAAAACAATAAAACATTTTAATGTCATGTGTGGCTATGAGTATGTTTTGATAAAGCAGCTCATATTCAGCTTAAGCTTTATCTATCTATCTGTCTGTCTGTCTGTCTGTCTGTCTATCAATCGTTTAATGATCGCACAGAATAAGGCAATGTCAAGGACAAAATATGGGGTTGTGGCTTGGTGCAGTACCAGTGAAAAGTTTGGATACCGTCATCTGTTTTTCAACCTGACAAGAAGCCAAAGCACATCACCCGGCCCTGTAAGAGCAATTTGGCAAAGGAGGAGAGTGATAGAGTGCTGTGGTGCATGACCTGGTGTTCATAGCTGTCCTGCCCAAACTCAGCAGAGATGAACTGGAGAGTTAAGAAAAAGCAGCCATGAAGTGCTCATGTATGGGAACTCCTTTAAGAACTCCTTTGCCAAGAGTGTGCAGTATTATTTAGTATTTTGTTTGTCACTGCATAATTTGACAGGTTTTTTAGCCCAGCTGCATGTCTTTGACCTACAGGAGGAAACCCATGGGGCTACAAATATATACAGTATATATTTGTACATATGTATGTGTGAAGAGTTTGGTTCCAAAACGCTATAAATCCACTGTAATTAACTTGTTTTTCCATTAACAAAAAGATAGTTGCATGAAAACCACAATTTTCTATTTCATACTTTAATACTGTATATCACTATGAGGCTGTGTTCACATTAAAAACTCAAATCCAGATTTTGATTTTTTAAAATCTTATCACAGAAACAGATTTTTTTTTTTTAAATGCTATATATCGATCATATATTATTTCCAAAATGCTATATATCCATTGCATCAATAAAACATTTTTTCAGTGTGTAATTATGCAAAATATAACAAAATACAAAAAATACAACTGGTGTACACATGACAGCAATGGAAAATATCATATATTGGACACACATTTTTCAAAATCACGTTCATCTTGTCTGCTGGTGCATGCTATAAATTCATTACATCAATAAAAAACTATTTCTGGGTTAAACTGCAAAATATAACTATAAACAAGAAGCAAAGCTGATCTCATATATGACATCGTCTGAACTTGGACAGTATCTCTTATATTGTTATATAGATTTCCCAAAAATACATAAGAAATTTACAAACGAGAGGAGGCTATTCGACCTTTCAAGCTAGTTTGGGGAGAATTCAATTAATAGCTCAGAGTTGTTAAAATCGTATCTAGCTCTGATTTAAAGGAACCCAAGGTTTTAGCTTGCAGTACACTAACAGGAAGACTATTCCATACTCTGTGTAAAGAAGTGCTTTCTCAAATCCAGTTTAAAATGTTCTTTTATGTTAATTTCCACCTATGGCCATGAGTTCTTGTATTTGAACTAATATTGAAGCAGCTATTTGGTTGAACAGCATCCATACCTGTTATATACCTATTCATATCTTATATACCTGGATCATGTCTCCTGTTAGTCTCCTTTGCTTGAGTCTGAACAGACTTAGCTCAGCCAACCTCTCCTTATAAGACATTCCTCTAAGACCAGGAATCATTCTTCTAATCCTACATTGAACCCTTTCTAAGGCAACAATGTCCTTTTCAAGGTAAAGTGACTAAACCTGCACACAATATTCTAAGTGGGGTCTTACCATCACCTCCTTTCACTTAAACTCCACACACCTACAGATGTAGCATTCTATTGGCCTTTGTAATTGCCCCTCACATTGGCCAGAGTGGGACATGGAAGCATCAACATACACACCAAGGTCTTTCTCATAGTCAGCTACCTTCATTTCAGTGGAAACTATGAAATATATGTACTTTATATTTCTGCTCCCAGCATGGATTACCTTTCATTTGTCTACATTAAATTTCATCTGCCAGGTATCTGCTACACCTCCCACCATTGTGTCGTCTGCAAATGTAACCAGTTTACTGTACATATTAATGTCAATATTGTTCATGTAAATAAGAAATTACAGCGGTCCTAAGATTGAAACCTGCGGTACCCCACTATGAATGCGGGCCCATTGTGAAATTGTGCCTCTAATAACTGCCTGCTGCTTCCTGTCTAATAACCAGTTTTCAATCCAAGTTGCTACAGTTCCTAAAATCCTTGCTGCTTTGAGCTTAAGCAGGAGCTGTTTCTGGGGGGACAACACCAAAGGCCTTATGGAAATCTAAGTACATCACATTGTAGGCCTTCTTGTAGCTTCCTCAAGTAGATTAAACAGGATCCACCCCTGATAAATCAATGGTGGCTATCCCTCAGAATGTTACTGTATTTGAGCATGCACCTCGACCACTGGATGCACCCCAGCTGTGGCCAAAAGCACGTGTATGATCCAGAAGGTCCCCTCCTGGATGTCAGGCAGACAAAACACTGTACGGGACCCTCTATCACATGTGAACACATAACTGTCCACAAATCTAATAACTGGATCCCCCAACTCCAACAACCTCCCTCTTCCTGGGGGGAGGGGGCTCCTTGGTGCTCTAGGGCCCACCTGCCTCCCCAGTCTCTTCCAGCTCTAAAGCTGGGAATAACCGAAAGTGGTTCAACAGTTAAAGTGATGTTGCCTCTGTAAAGTGTAAATGCCCTTTCTTATATCTGTGACCTATTGTCAACCAGCTCTCTCGACCTCTCTGTTCCTCATTCTCCCCCCTCCCCACTTGTTGTGTAAACAATATCTTCCTAAAAGGTATAATAACTATCTCTTCTAACTCTGTGTTGTGCCTTGCTCCTCAAGGCATGGGCGTTGCCACCATCAAATCATTTGGAACCCCCCACATTTAACATAAAATATTAGTTTTATGCCAGTGTATCTCCCCCCCCGCCCCCCCCCCCGATTCAAAATGCTTCAGACACCCCTGCCTCAAGGTCAAGAACCTTGACCATGAGTTAGTCCACCAGCTGACATCGCTTGCAGATGAAGTCCGACTGGGCGGAAGCATCCAGAAGGACAAACACCTTGCAAACACAACACTGAGCTGACCCCATAATTACCTAACTCACTATGACCCCGTCCTTTACTCCCAGCCCAATATATTTATATACATTATTTAAATTTAGTGGACTTAATTAACATATAGTTAATACAATAAAGTGCTGAGTACAATAAATCACTTACATTAAAACTGAACTTTTTAACTATCCAATTGGGTCAGAGAGATAAAACCTTCTAAATTAAACTTTGAAAATAAACCAATTAACTATTACTTACCAGAGGATAACTTCCTACTGAACCATGTAAAACTAAAATAAAGCGAAGTTGCTCTTTGGAGGCTGAAAAACCACAAAAAAAACCTCACAGCAGGCATCTGCCAGAGTGGGAAAAAAGTGGAAAACATCCCCCTGGCTCTGACTGGCGAACAAGCAAAGCTCAAGAGCAACTGTCCTTTTCCAGTGCTAGTTATTGCCCTGCGGGTGTTTGTTGCAAAATTTTGTGGACAGAAAACACCATTCACGCAACACCCAAAGCTGCAACTCACTGTCGGTAACACTCGTACCATTTATTAACAAGGACAGACAAGCACTCACGCAGACCAAAAAAATACAGCCACCCACGTAAACTGTACTAGCACACAAACACAAAAATATACTCCTCAACAATCCCAAACAAACACTACAACAGGCACACAACACAGGTGTACCCCATGTGTACACCACTCTCCCTCAGTGCAGCAATCCCAGCAGCCTCCAATGAGTTTCCAAAGGGTTATATATATGAATGAAAAGGTTAGTCATCCTGTTGTCTTCCGCATTTTCCCAAATTACATTTATCTTGTCATCTACAAGCTCCAATATAATTAATATACAAAGCTCTGAGGTCCTGTCAGATATTGATATAAAAACTAAGAAAGGATCAACCTTTTATTCTGGACAATAAATTCAGAAATTTGGCCACCTTTTATAGCATGTGCAACTAAATTCACAAGTTCCATATCACAGGAGGAATCGGGTGTTGGCAAAGTGATCATGTAACATTGGACCACCTTCTCTACTGAAGTAATAATATAAAACATTAGCATAGGAAAGAATCCCCCTCCACACATACACATACACAGACATGGCATTGTAAAAAACACTGGATGAAATTTTATTCACTGGAGCTATAAGGTGAAAGTTAGAAGAGCAGAGCTATTGTACATGTCTGTGATAATTAATATTTACCTGTGAGAGGGTATCATCATAAAAGGCACACAGCTTGTCATTGACACCTATTTCAGCAAGCAAATTAGGCATACAGTATCATTTCTTTTTGTTTCTTCAACTGAGAGAAGCTAATGTTCATTAGCTGACTTGGTTTAAAGTTTGCCCACTTCATTCCTCACTTCAAAACTCGCTATAGCAATATTTACTGTTGTATGCAATCTTTAATCTGAGTTTGTCATTCTTCAATTCCAGCATTCTGGCATTACTAATCTTAACCTACTTCTGTGCTTTTACAAAAGTCTGTGTTGCCATCTTCAAATCATAAGTCTGTAAACATTTCTATGGTTTGATAGAACTTTGTAGTATTCTCCTGGCATGAAAATGGTAATGTGGTGCTCTATCCTACCAAATACACAATCCACTGGAAGAAAACCGTGTCCCCTGGCAGGAAACAGATATTCAGTACTGAAATTCTGAAATGTCTTCTTGGGTAAGACAAACAGCATGGACAGAACATTCATGTTCTTGCTAGAAACAGTGCTCCAGAACTGAAGCAGTCATGTTACTATCATGTCATGTCCATTACTAGTCATGTCCATTTTATTCTCACGTTCGACCAATTTATAAAAATGGATGTCATCCTTTGTTTGCTTATTGTCCTTCTCATGGTGGACAACAATACCGGATACATATATATATAAAGCTGCCGGAAGTAGTATGCCTGACCAATGGGGGTTTCGGGGTAAACTAATGCTGCCTTCAAGTGCTACTCGGAAGATCCAACTAGGGAACAGAGAAATCGTAATTATCACATGACGCATGTTCAAGTGGTTAAAATAGAGGAAAATGAAGGTGATAAGAAAGCTGATTTTCATTTTGCTTAATTTTACGTTCCCCCAGCGCAAAAATGCATTTGTGGTGTTAACTAACCATGAAGAAGAGCTTAGGAAACCCATTTATTTGTGTTTGCCTGTGATGCTAACTAGTTACTCACTAATCTAAATTTATAATTTAAGAGCAAATAGATTAATATACACGCGTCCCCGAGTCAACCACCCGCCCAACCCGAGAGGGAGCCCTCAACGGACTAAGGGGCGCCAACCCACGTACAAGGAGAATTAATTACATTAATTAATAATTACATTACTTTTGTAATCCCTTTTTTGATCAACAGGTAGATAACCAGCTACTGTACATATCAAATACTGAGCCAAAAAGCTATCAGATTTTTTTTACACTATTTAATAATTTCCTCAACATTCAAAACAATTCAGAGATTTGCAGTGACTGGCAACATAAAATTCATTGGAATTCGTCGGAACCCGAGACCATGCAGGTCAGCTGAGTGCCTCTCACCATGGCGGAGTGGTCACGGAGACTCCAGCAGCATCTCTGCCGGTACTGCGGGACTATACAAGTGACTTTTTAAGTTTATTTTTATTTTCTATGTGCTTATTTCGTTAATGGGCAAATGGATGCTAACACTGATACATACCGCGCATTTGAGAGAAGTGCACACATGATGGAAAGAACGAGAGAGAACATGCGTATATGTGGATCACTGCGAGTGTGCCTGTTCATGTAGCCCGTGCTAGACAGAGAGCATCCTGATTGGTTTACTTAGCAAAATAAGCCAATCAGATTTCATTGCGGGCTTTTATTTAACTTCTCAAGGACCGAAGGTATTGGTTCAGTGGAGCATCATGGCAGAGGGAGAGTGCCCCAAAAAATGAATATATGCATTTCACCTCAGACTTCACAAAAGTGTATCCTTGTTTAGTAAGGATGAAAAAGAATGACAACGTTGCGCACTGTACTGTTTGCAACAGTGATTTCAGCATTGCTCATGGCAGTTTAAATGACTGTAAAAGGAATATTGAGGTGAGTTTAACAAGTGCCATTTCATGTGCAGTTTTATTCAGGTCTACACTAGTTAGACACTTGGTTAGTTGACAAGGCTGACATGAAAAGACCAAACTCCTTGAAGACTTTTGTAAAGTAGCAATGGAATATAAATAAGGAATTTGCATAAATAGTAAAAGTATATGTACTTACAGTGAGGGAAAAAATATTGATCCCCTACAAGCCAGCAAGAAATTAGATCATGTAAAGTACACAACACAAGTAGTACTTAATTAAGTATTAAAAGATGCCAAGACAGCATTCTCACTTAATAGCATTACTTTGATAAATTGCATACTTGGGTCACTAACCTGTCAACATTTTCAACCTTATCACCATGGGAAATAACAAATAGCTGTCTAAGGACATCAGAGACAAGTTTGTTGACCTTCACAAAAGTGGAATGGGCTACATGACCCAGCTTGGTGAGAAAGCGATAACTGTTGGAGCAATTATCCACAAATGGAAGAAAGACAAAATAACTGTCAATCCCCATTGGTCTGGGGCCCCAAGGAAGATCTCATCTCATCCAGCATCAATGATCTTAAGAATGTTGAGGGCTAACCCCAGAACTACACGGTAGGAGCTCGTTAATGATCTCAAAGCAGCAGGGACCACAGTCACCAAGAAAAGTTTGAAATCCTGCAGTGCTCACAAAGTATCCCTGCTCAAGAGGGCTAATGTTCAGGCCCTTCTGAAGTATGCCAGTGAACACCTGAATAATTCCAATGAGGCTTGGAAGAATGTGATGTGGTCAGATGAGACCAAAATCGAGCTGTTTGGCAACAACTCACTCGCCATGTTTGGAGGGAAAAGAATGCTGACTATAACCCCAGGAACAACATCCCTACTGTCAATAGGTGAGATGGTGGTGGTGGAAGCATTATGCTTTGGGGGTGTTTTTCTTCCAAGGATGCAGGACGGCTTCACTGCATCGAAGGGAAGATGGACTGGGTCATGTACCATAACATCTTGGATGAGAACCTCCTTCCTTCAGCCAGGGCACTGAAAATGCATTGTGGTGGGTCTTCCAGCAAGACAATGACCCTAAGCATATGGCCAAGGCAACAAAGGTGTGATTCAAGAAGAAACAGATTTAGGTCATAGAGTGCCCTAGCCGGTCTCTGGACATTAATCTAATAAATAACCTATAGAGGGAACTCAAACTTCATGGATCCAATTGACAGTCTAACAGATTTGGAGGAGGTCTGCAAAGAGTGGTGACCTGGATGCAAACCTAGTGACCAACTACAGGAAAGGTCTGACAGCTGTGCTTGCAAACAATAGTGACTCCACCAAGTACTAAAGCATGTGTTCCAAGGGATCAAATACTTATTTCCCTAGATAAATGACAAATTGGTTTCAAACTGTTATATGACGATTTTTTCTTGTTGGTTTTATTTGTTTGTGTCTGTATATCCAATTTCATAGCATATATTCGATTTCACTTTATATATATTTCATTCCACATATATCATTACATAGATATTAATTCAAAGACTGTTAAATGTTTCCTGTATGACATGCCATTATGTATACAGCATAACTGCGACGGGCTGCCCCCCCATCCTGGGTTGTTCCCTGCCTCGTGCCCATTGCTTCCGGGATAGGCTCCGGACCCCGCGACCCAGTAGGATAAGCGGTTTGGAAAATAGTTGGATGGGATATATACTATATATATACTGTCTGTGTGTGTGTATATATATATATATATATATATATATATATATATACTGTGTGTGTGTGTATGTTTATATATACACTGAGTGTGTGTGTGTGTCTATATATATATATATATATATATATATATATAAACTTACTTTGTTGAGGAAATACAACAATTTCCTGAATTTCTATTTTTGTTTTCAGACGTAGACATTTCAGCTAATGTCACCTAGGCAACGGACAGCTGCTGACAACATTATCTTTAAAAACTAAATTTGTAGTTCAATGCTACATATCAACACTTTGAAGGCAGCTGCTGCTATACACTTCTTAAATTGTATGATACATAGTAACTTAGATGTCTTTTTTCACAGTTATTTTGTTTATGAGTTTCTCACGGAACTTCTTGCCAAGGCCCTAAATAAGGCAAAGCGTTTGTATATTATTACTAGCTTTGTTTTGTATTTTGACTTCCCGTCATTTCTCTATGACAGCCCGAAACAACATACACTTCATTTAAATAATGTTTACTTTGAATTCTTCTTAGTTGTGGTCTTTTTATTATTGGTGATTATTGATTATCAGTCATTTTAAGTTGGAAATTCAACTAAAATCCCAACATCTTACGGCTTTTGTGGGCAAACCTTATCGTCATATTTAGCATAATCCATGTTTATTTGAAATTGCCTGTGAACCCCAGCCTAGCCTGACGGTAAAGTAAGAGGCCAATATGACTGCTGCACCAACAGGGTCTCTTACAGTCCCACCCTCCCTAATCATATGCCAATACTGCAACAGAATAATCAAGCGTCTGCATTTTCCTGATCTGATGCCCAATATCTTAATGCAATATGAGCACAGGCACGCTCCAGTTAGAAAGATTAGTTGTATTGATGCTACCAACGGAGTTGCCATCAATCGATCCATCGTAACAATCCATCGTAGAGCACACACTCACACACACACCAACCGCATGCTATAGGCAAGCCACACAAACTGCATGGCCTTGGGCTATGGTACAAAATCACAGGAACCCGTGCAAACAAGGGGAGAACATGGGGGAAGAAGTGCTGGTGTGGCCAGTAGCCCATCCTGTGGTCTGTGTGGATCCCAATGCCCCAGTGCAGTGAAGGGAACACTTTGCTGCAAAATTGGCACCGTTCCGGTGGATGATACATTAAAAACTGAGGTCCTGACTCTCTGAGGTCATAAAAGATCTCTGGGCATCTTATGAAAGAGTCGAGCGAAAGAGGTGATATGCAGATGTCCTGGATAAATTGTCCACTATGGCCCTTTCAGATCTGGCCTCCTAATCATCCCATTTATCGAACAGGCTAATTCTCTCCTGCCCCATCACCACCTTAGCTACTGTCTGGCGAGTGATCTGGTGCAGAATGGCTGCCGTCGCATCATCCAGGTGGGTCCTACATAGTGGTGGTGGATGAAGTTTCTCCCTTTTAGCTCTGTAAAATGCTTTGGGTGTCATGAGAATAGCAATGAATGTAACATTCATTCATTCATTCATTCGGCATACAAACTCCATAGAGCCAGGACAGGAATGAAGCATGCAGGAATGAAGCATGCAGGAATGAAGCCTGCATCCTGTGGGTGTCAGTGCAAGCAGATAAAAGGCGTGTCTTTTTTTCTTTATGGAATATTTGAAACCCCAACTAATGACCATCTAAACAACTGTTTCTGGCCTTTTTTGTATTGTTCATTGATACATAAAAATATTTTCTTTACAGTTCATCATTACACATCCATCTCCACATCCACACATCAATGTGCTCGCACTCTGTCCACACAGACACCCTGGCAGCTTGCCAGTCACCGAGAGAATCACATGCCTACATTCCTCTCAAGTCAGCTGCCTTGGTTTAATTTCCTAATTTCAAAAGTCAATTGTTGTAAAAGTTTCTTGTAATTAATAGTTCAGCTAACTGCCAACAACTATTCAGTAGCTATCAAATATGACTATTAATGTTATTTTACAATATTATAGAAAAAATTATTTGTTGTTAACGTTTATGTTTTTTGGTGGTAATACTTTGCAATCCCAAATCTGCTGTCTTAAAGACCAGTTACTGGCAAAGAAGAATTTCCGGAGATTTCTTTATAATATTGCTAGAAATATATTTTGTGAACTTGGTTCAGTAGATGACTGTGGGAAGACAAATGATCACATTATGAAAAAGTTTAATTCAAGAACAACTTTTCATGTAACTAAGCCACAGCTTTTCTGTTTAAACCAACATACTATTCCATTAGATCAGTGGTTCTAAAAGTCGGTCCTTGGGCCCCACTGCCCTGCTTATTTTCCAGCTGTCCCTGCCCCACACACAAGTCCCAGCTGTCTTTCAGCTTCCGATTGACTGAACACACCTGATCCAGGTAATTAGCGGTGTGCAGGGCAGGGATAGTTGGAAAACAAGCAGGGCAGTGGGGCCTGAGGACCGAGTTTGAGAACCACTGCATTAGAGAAACCTGCAAGAGATGTCATCTGTCAACAGTTTCCAATTTAGTTCTAAATAAATGTGTCTCCTTAGCAACACTATAATCATACCAGGCAAGCTCTTAGGACATTTAACGGTGAGTTCCTTTTGCGAACATGATTAATCTAATTTAGTGTATTAAAGAACCTGGTTTGATTTCCGGACAATAATTATCGCTCAGAAGCCAGACGCGAAGACAGTTTTGCTGAGGAAACATAACCTTAAAGCTGAAATGTCATTTAAACCAACATCGGAATCAAGGATCAGATAAGGGACAAAAAACAAGTGGGGAACAAGTGTGATTTTACGACATAATGCTGGGGACAGAAAAGATGACTAAAGTTAATCTCTCTGGGTTCTGAAAAGATTAGAGACTAATAAGCTTTCGGAAATCACAGTGGTTGGCGGGGGCTGGTGTGGGGGCGGCAAAGGATCTCAATAAACAGCAACCTTCCCCTCAACCTTCAGTAAGACCCAAGGAGACGACCATTACCCCTGCTGCTGCAGATTAAGCCGTTTGCCCTGTTTTAAAGGGGACACGCACTCATCACCACGCGGCACAATGTGTTTTACTATCATTTCCTCTACATTCCCATGCATGGTGCCGATGTTACTTTGCTTAATACCATGAGATAAGTGCTTATACAAAACTTTAGCCAAATCTGTTTTTCCTAAATTGCATGGAAACGTCGGGAAAGCAAAAGAAAACTTATGCGGACTTCTGCGGCATTCTGAAATTTTATTAACATAGGAAGGTGACAAAATCTGATTAAATGTTACATGAATATTTTGATGCCTTCATTTCAGTTTAACAACCGAATGTGACAAAATATGTTAAAATGTTAGATGAATATTTATGGTTCCTTAGTTTTAATCTTGAAAGATTTGAAAGAAACGTAAAAAGCAAGTAATTCCTTTTTAGTTGTGTCATTGGTATATCAGTAAACAAATAACATTCAAGTTGCTTTACATGATAGTGAAGGAAAATCTAATACTGTTGTAAATTAAAATGTTAGTTTTGCGGTTCCTTAATGCATTTTAAAATCCTTCTTCATCATGCAGACAGCCTAATTAGTATTTTACTAAGATGTGTGTCAGAAAAACGTATTTCAGATTTATGTGTAACTGGTTTTTACAGCATACATTAAATGGTTAAGAAGGGAGGAGCCCAGCTATTGAGAAGGGAATTAATCATATTGTTTTCACTTCTACCGTAAGCGAGAGAAATCGGGTACAGATGAGCGCAGGCACGTCCAGAAGCTGTTGAGAGAAGGTGCGCCGGGTACAGGGAAGGGTACCTCGCAGGGTACAGCACCGGGTACAGTGGCGAGCACAGCGAAGGGTACAGCGCAGGGTTCAGCGCCGGGTATAGCGAAGGGTACCTCGCAGGGTTCAGCGCCGAGTATAGCAAAGGGTACCTCGCAGGGTATAGCGAAGGGTACGACAGGTTAGATGGTAACTGCGAGGAGCCGAAGCTCCGCTTAATTGATACGTCGCTCCCAAGATGCTTCTGTTTTCCTTAGCAAAGGAGATCCCAGGAGACACTGAGACATCCTTCAGCTGACCCGTGCAGGTAAGCAGAGCATTAAAAAGCAAGGAAAAGACAGCAGAGGGAACAAGCCCGTTTGCAGGATGGTTGAATGAAAAGGTTTTTGGTGATTTCATGTAGATTCCGAAACACTGCAGATTGCAAAACAATTGGCGCTGTATAAAAAGCGTAGGGAGTTCTGCGTGCATTAAACCACGAATTCATATATTCTTGGTGTAATATTGGCTAATAATGTTCACGGGCATCGTTATACAGTTTTTCACCAAAGCAAACGAAGCTGAAGGTGTTGCGTGCTGAATTCAATGGATGTTAATTGTCTTGATCGTCCCTAAAATAGTCATATGCAGTTCACGAGTTATTGCGCAAGAAATCATGCTTTTCTTGGATGTAATATCGCTAAAACGTACGATTATCCGTATTCTGTTTTCTGACGTTATAACATTGAATATAGTGATTATTTTTTTCCGTTTTGCGTTTCATTTTCTTTCTTCACTAAGCAGTTTCCCCAGACTGCAACAGAAAGTACAAAACCTGATATGTTACAGTATAATTGAAGGCCATCTACAGGTTACCTCCGTACCAGACAAAACCGATACACATTCCCCTAAAATCTAACACATTCAAAATTATGTAATTTTTTTTGAGCGCCTGAAAGCATCTTCATTGGTTGGCATTCAGATGAGTATTTACATAATTTCACTAATTACTAATTCACTAAGAACAGCTGTAATTCGTGCTGCAGGTGCCAGCTTGGTATGCCTCCATGGAGTCAGGGCTTGCGTTTCCATTTCACATCTCTGTCTATTCTGCCAGATGAGAGACAGTAAGTAAAGGCAGAGCAAAGGGGAGCAGCAAATACTTTTCGTGTTACGTCGTAAATCAGTTATTTCAGCTCTTCCGCGTGTTGCACACTATGAAAGGTACCATTTTTGGCTATTGTGTTACTTTATGTGATTATGAGAGATTGTAGAATATGCGGATCCTGTGCACTTCATCATTGTTCGATATGGTTTTATATTTTGGCAGATTTGCTCTACATAGAACAATTGGATTATTTTATGCAATATTTACATTTTGAGTAATTAATATCTGGTTCGTTTGAATATTCTGTTTTCCATACACCTACATAAAAGCTGATCAAGTTATTGTGGGATTTCATGTGACTGGTGAAATACTGAAGGACGTGGAGTCGGATTAAAAACAAATACATTGCATTTTAAAGCTAAAACTGTGACCTGAATGAAGAAGTATAAAAAGTAAAGTATTAAAAACTGAGATACTTGCAAGTCAAATATCTGTTGACAAAGGAAGCATTTGAAAACATTGCGATTTCATATCAGGATGTCCTAAGATACTTGAGTTGAAATATAAGACCCCAGAAAGATCTGTCTAGAGAGATATTTGTTTGAAGTGTCCCAGTCTATTTTTATACTGGAAAAAAAACTTGTATATCGATATTACTGTTTTCTTAGGCATGCACATGAGACATGTCTCTTACAATTAGAGCAGGTCTGCGCAAGGTAATTGTGTTGTGCTTTTGTGATTGGTTAAAGTATGCCTTTCTGGCAGTGTGTATGCCACAATATGTTGACTTTGGACTTCAAACAGTCATTATTGGATTAAGAAATATGAATTGCTTAAAAATAAAAACATAATTTTGTGAACATAATGTTGAGCCTTACAGTTAACGATGGACAAAAAGCATGAACACATTTATATTTAAGATAAGCTTCATGTGGAAAAAAATTAATCGGGGAGACGTAGCATATTAGGATGTACGGATGCTTTTGCTATATTTTTACATAAATCCAGTATTTAAAAATGGGTGCAAAGCATTTAAGCAAAGTCTATAAAGAACGAAAAATGTTGAATGACCTGTATTCTATAACTAAATGATCTGATTTTAATTAAAACTCATTATCTCGTTGATGAGCAAAAGTCAATTTAGAAAATTAATTATTCCAGTGTTAAAATCAACAGACAACTGTATACATTTGTTACACCAACTCTCTCAGTAAAAATGCATGTTGGACTGAAATGCTTATTAATGAACAAACATTGTAATATTGTCAATAGCAACTGCTGCTTGGCGATTGCAACAACACGCATTACTGGCAGTTACGGCGAAGTAGCAGACGCTGTAAAATAATGAATTTGAAAGATTTTCACAAACAGAAACGAATCTGGGAATCCATTAAATAAGCCACATGAGCATTGCAGCAGTAGTATTAAGCCACATAAGTCACGTTTGCCTTGTCTGGCGCTTTTGTTCATAGCAAAGTATGGGTGAGATAGGAAATACGTAGAAAGCATTGAGAAGGGCTGCCCAGTGTCTTTATTACTGGACAGAAGTTTGTAATTTCAAAAGGGGAATGGTTAATCATGGAAAAAGTGTCTGCTCGTTTTTCCAGAAAGAAAATAACAGTAATATTAAGATCAGGGACAAAAGCAGTGAATGGCAAGTGTGATGGGGTATATTTTAATGTCCGGAGCGAAGGGTGTTTTTAAAGTCTGTCTCTCAGGACTGAAGGATGAAAACATGGTGTCAGTTAAGTGTGAAATTAGCTGCAGAATCACCAGCCATAGAATTCAGCCGCTTAAGGCATGAATGACCCAAATTCTTTTACCACAGATGGACAGACAGAAATGCACAGCCTGTTATATCTTAGTTGCGTATATCATGGAAGTTTAAATGACCAGAATCAGAATGTGGAGGCAGAATGTTATGAAACAAAAATACGTGCTGATCATTTTTCAACATTTGTAACTGCAGGACAAAAATGTCAGTTACTATCAATGCAGTTTCTTTACGTTCTGCGATTAAAACTTGCAGCAATGAAAGAGCAGGAAGGGAAGATTTTAAATCTACACACGGTTATGTGATTGGCAAATAATTCAAAGGCCTGGAGTCCTTTCTGTTCAGTTTTTATTTGTTTTATTATAATTATGATGTATGTTATTGTACATAAAGTTGTATATATAAAATTACATAGAAACGGATGTGTGAGTCTGTGGGTTAGAACTCTGCTTGTGATTGGAAGGTTGCTGGTTCGGTTTCCAGGGTTGCAGAGTGATGTCACAGTTGGGCCCTTGAGCACAGTCCTTAAGACATGAATGAGTGGTCCCCATCAAGATATGTTTACCCGACATGTATGTGTGTGTGTGTGTGTGTGAGAGAGAGAGAGAGTGAGTGTATTAGGGTTATATTACATTGTGGGGACCAAATATAATATAAACCTCATTCCCTCTGTAGCTTAGGATGAGCCCTGGGATAAATATTCGAAAGCATCAGGTACAATCTTATCATAATTAGCTTTTTAAAACAGTTTAGAAGTATCAAGGTACAACACATTATTAAAGCAATTATGGTGCTGCTGGAATCAGAATGTCAGTCAACAGAATATTGGATGAACAAATATTTGGCTTGTAATAATGAAAGACAAGCTTAGTAAACACATTCATTGAAATGCAGATGTGCTATAATATATTAGACACAGATTTATCCTCTAACAAATACATATTAAAAGGAGACTTGAAAGAAATTAGCCTAAAGGGATTGTGAATTCTGGCACAATAGCTGTTCCTGTACTGTAGAAGGTTTCATTTCATGCTGCACAGCTTTACTTCACTGCATACTTCAGACAATTACAAATACAGAAACATCTGTTATTACTGAGAAAATATATCAGGGGTGTACCCCTATATTAGGGATTTACCCCTTATCCTTTATGAGAAACTAGTTATTAACCATATATATTACTTTATAGAAAACAGAATATATATCTTATTCTTGTGAAGAGTTTATACTGTAGTTTATTTGATATGTATTGTGTTTTTTATACTTTAGATTTTATTTAATTCTTTTTAACTGCTGTTGGTGATATTACTTTTCCTTCCTGCTGTATCGTGTTCATCGTGTCCAATGGTGTCTGTCTGTCTGTCTGTGCAGTTGTAGCATAAGCAATTTCCCTATGGGGTTAGTAAAGTTTTTTCTGATCCTGATCCTGATCCTGATTCTGATTCTGATTCTGATTCTGATTCTGATCCTGATTCTAATTCTGATTCTGGTCCTGCGTATTACTATGTCAGAATTTAAACACTGAAATGTTGGGACCGTTTCCTAATTTGAGGACTCAATGAAAATATGCATCAGCAGATGTCCAACGTGGAGCGAGCGAAACATGGCGCCAACAAAACACATGGTGATCGTCGCTCTCAGGAGGAACCGGGAGCAATAGGACTTTTACTTTGATGTGTGAAACTGATACATACCCCCCCATCCCCCCCCCCCCAAGGCACTAATGTTGCTTGAACAGCTGAGAAAGATTATTTCAAAACAGTATTTTGAAAACATTGTCTGTATATGAGGTATATAATCCTAGTCTCCATCTTTTCCATCAGACAGGATGAGGACCGGTCTCCTTCAGATATAACCAAGCTACAGACTGGAATGGACCCACTGGGGAGGACAGGCATGCTTTGGATGTCACGCGGAGTATGGTTCTGTCACAACATGGACTAAGGAGGCAGGCTCTACTTTTTCACCAGCTGATGTGATGACTGCTCACAGTGCACATTTAAATAGAAGCATCGAAATTATCCAGTCGAGTATGTTTTTGGGCTGGAAACAGACATGGTACATTTGACAAGAGTAATGCAGAGAAAACCGTCTCCCCCTTGAAGACATAATATATTGAAAAATATAGGCTGCATAGGAAACAATACAGTCCAGTATGAGGATTTTTGCAAGCTAGTCTTTGCGAAGAGGTGCGAGAGCTTTCCTGCGGCGTGGAGGGCTCTGCGCCCAGAAGCATGGTGATGTCACAGAGCACCTATACCTTCCTGACGTGCTTTGCTGGCTTCTGGGTGGTTTGGGCCTTGATCGTCATGCTTTGCTGCTTTTGCAGCTTCTTGCAGCGTAAGTTGAAGAGGCGGCGGGACGCCCAGCCGCCCGAGCAGAGCCTCCATAGCCTGGAAATGGACTCCCTTGAGAATCGTAGCTGCCCACCAAGAGAGCCCGTGCACCTGGGCCCACCGCAAGCTCTGTGCCCATCTCTGCAGTCTCTCCATGCCATTCCGCAGGGCAGCTGGCCGGCTTCACAAGGTACCTCACCTGCCATTTCCATCACGTATTTATTCAGGTCTTTCTAGGTCAGTTATGATAATATACTTTTATTATATGTAAAGGAAACTGTTTAGCTTTGGTGTGTTACACTGGAAGAGAACAGGAAGTCACTGCAAGTGTTATGGAGAATTAAAAACAAGACATAAAAATGGACTGGCTATAGGTTCAGTACTTGAACAAACTACAGCTTTATGGTACAGATGAAGAAAATGTACACAGCGTGAGCGAAGTAAACTGGGACAAACACTGGCCAACGTGTAAAGTGCAACTGTATTTGATTAGATTTTTTCCCTTCAAATTACAATAGATGTGACAGAAAAATTACAATTTCCTCAGGTCAGGACAATTTCAGGTCTCGAATAAAATAATTTAAAATACACGTACATCCATCCATTTTCCAAACCACTTATCCTATTGGGTCGCAGGGGGTCCGGAGCCTTTCCCAGAAGCAATGGGCACGAGGCAGGGAACAACCCAGGATGGGGGGCCAGCCCATCGCAGGGCACACTCACACACC
>JAODJX010000001.1:38159737-38177717 GCA_026776945.1 Isichthys henryi
GGTGGGGGGGGGGGGTGGAGTCATAGGTCCCAACCAATGTCCAGAGAAAATCTACGCCCTTGTGATATGGAGTTGGTTCCCTCTATGCAGCTATAACAATTGCCATTTTTCACAGAATGCTTTCCTCAAGATTTTGGAGTGTGTCTTTGAGAATTTATCCATGAAAGCATTTGTGAGGTCAGGCATTCATATTGAATGTGAAGACCTGGCTCATAATCTTCACTCTAGTTCATCTAGTTTAAAAAAAGTAGTTGAGATACTAGGGACTCTATTCTGATGATCTAACACAAAGCGTAAAGTGCAAAGCGGAACTACTGTAACAGTTATGTTAGTGTCGAAATCCATTTAGCTAATTTGAAAGTTGAAAAACAAGACTTCTACACAATGCAGGAAAAGGTTGTTTTAACACTATTAATTATTCAGAGGTGTGTTTTGGATGCAACAAACAATAAACCAACCAGAATGGTGTGTAACCTCACCTTTAAAATGCAGCGACAGATGATCTACTGCAAATTGCTATTACAATGGCATGTTTGCCCAGTAAGCCATGGGTATGCATTTAGGGTTAGCAAAGATGTGGGAGAAGCTGTGGCAACGGTTCTACTGGCCCAACTGCTGGCAGGACACCAAGCACTTCATGCACTGTAGGTCATGGGCGACAGTCTCAGGCTCCTCTGCAGCTGTTTTAAAGAATAATAAAACATATAGCAGGATGAATGTAAGCTAGCACATAAACCTCCAGTGGGGGTCCGGCCACAGCCATGTACTGTTAGTAGGCACGAGCATCCCGGCACATTCTGTATTTTAAAAGAAGAAAGCACTTAAACTCATTATATTTAACCAACATGTTTAAAGAAGAAGAATTAAAAACTTTAGTGGTATTTACCAGTGTTTTATTTCATTGTTAGATTGAAGAAAGCATTTAACCCGCAAACTTTTAGGAGGAATCATCTTTAAGTCGCTGAAAGGCGAAATGAGGCCTGCAGCTGTGGTCCATGCATCTGGTCTGTTTAAACAATGCGGGTGAAATGATTTTCAGAGGCAGCCCAACACTAGTGCATGTGCACGCGCGCTGACACACAATTCAAAATGGTGACACCAATGGGGACACATGTGGTATTACGTCCTATGGTGGACGAGCAAGCAGGAAGCAGGGAAGGATGAGGCAGGTCGGCAAGATTACGGGAAATGAGGGTTTACTTGAGGAGACCGGGTAGACAGCGACGTACTAACATCAGCAAACATCAATGACTGACCGCAAACAGAGGAAGACATGTTGACAAGCCAAAATACCTGGGAACAGCTGGGCACAATCGGGGAAGCACATGAGAATAATGAGGGGGTGTGACACACACAAGGACTGAACGCACAGGTCATGACACGTGGTTCATGTTATTTCAAAAAGTCCTATTAACCATAACGTAACGAAACTCTTTTCTAATGTAACGAAAACTTTCGGGCAATGTGTTATTTAAAATAAAACATCCTAAGTATTTTGACAACAAGAATCAAGGAATAACGTGGGCAATCCTTGTTAAAATGTGCATACAGCCCCTGATTTTTAGCTACATTTAGATAAATTTATCTACATTTGGTTAATCAAAAGGAATAATACGCTATAACTTAAAGAAATGTACGACACATTAGTATAAATTTTTTAACCAATAAGATTTAAGGAATAAAACAATTTAGGTTTGTTTTGTTAGTTTGTTTTAAATGAGTTGGAAAGCATTGTTTAGTTACATTTAATAGCTGTAGGAGCTAGTGAGCGACATTTAACAACGTACATGTCACGCCCAGCTCGTCCGATCCTTGTGTGTGCCACGCCCCCTCATCATCACGTGTGCTTCTCCGATTGTGGTGACCCGGTGGCGCTGGAAGTGGTCGAGCAGAGCGACGACCTTCTGGCGTGGATGTCCCCGGCTGGAGACGTGTACCTACTGGCAGAAGTACGCGAGAATCTCTGGTGGATGCTGCAGCGACTAACCGAGCGGAGAGCCCAGTTAGCCACTCGGTGTTTTGCGGAGGCTGCGGTGCCACCTCCCGTCCCGGAGGACATGGCGCAGCCTCTCTCTACCACTGCAGGCGGAAAAAGGAGGAGGAGGAGATCGAAAGGGAGGCCAGTGGAGGACTCAACGATCCTCCTGGGCACCTGCTCTCTCTCCTCTGCCTTTCTCCTGGCAGAGTGTCGGGAGGAACTCCTCCCTATCCAAGTACTGGTATGGCTCGTCCCTGACTTCGCCGACGCAGTGCAGCTGCCACCTCTGGCGGCTTACCTTTATCGGGTAGCACGGCTGGCAAATTGGGGAGCTAGAGTCATGTGGAACGCCATTCTGCGAATGCCCAGGACTCTTAAAGGGGCAGCACCCGTTTGTACCGTGCCAGATCTGCCTGTCTTGCCGGCGCCTGATCTGCCTGTGCTTTCTGCTTCTGTGGCGCCCCCTGCTGGTCCCAAGTTGGCGGCTGCAGCACTACCCGCTGCACCGCCCGAGCTGGTGGTCCCGGCTACGCCCGCTGTGCCTGCTGCACCGCCCGAGCTGGAGGTCCCGGCTACGCCCGATGTGCCTGCTGCACCGCCTCCGCCTACGGCACCGCCCGAGCCTCCGCCTATGGCACTGCCTGAGGCCCCTGCTGCTATGCCTGTGGCTCCGCCCGTGCCTGTAACTCGGGCCCAAGTCCCGGTACCTGTACTGACTCCAGTCCCCCTAGCTCCAGTCCCCGAGGAGGTCCTGGACAACCTGACCACCGCTCCTTCCTCCTTGGAGGTAGAGGAGCTTGAATGAGACCCCTTGGGGACCTCTTTAATGACTTCTCTGCCCTCGCCCCGGTGAGGTTTACCCCGGCCTATACCCCGCATGTCTGTGTCCCAGTAGGGGAGAGGACACACGCAAGGCTAAGGTCCCACCCACCCTGCCCCCTGGTTCACCCTCGCTCGCCTTGGCTGGGGCTCGGGGGGTACCTGCGGATCCTGGGGCTCCAATCCGGCTTTCACCTGTGGGCCCCCTCCGACACCTCATCGCCCTGCCTTGGTCCCGTCTCCGACGGCTCATCGGTCGCCTGCGGGTTACCCTGCTGCGGCTCCTCCATCACCTGCAGGTCCCCCCACTCCGCCGCGTCAGGGGACGTCGCCTTAGCCAGCTGAGGCTATGCCGTAGAATGCTGCGGCTCCCCTCCCTCCTTGCCTGTGCCGGGGTCCCCTCCGGCTTCCTCGTCGCCTCCCCTGGTGCCCCCTCCGACTCCCGCTTCATCCCCTGCGTTTGTCCCTTGGCCTGCCTCCTCGGCCCCTCTGAGGTCCCCTCCTGCTCCAGCCTCCCGGTCGCCTGTGGCTCCTCCGGCTGCCGCCCGTCACCCACGGTGGCTTCCGTGGGCTTCCCTTTGTCCCCCGACCTTTCCCGTCTGGCCACCTGTTTCTTCGTTGTCCCTCTGTTCCTCCTGCATCCTGTGCCTCCCATGTTAACTCTCGGCCCTTTCGTTCTGCCTGTCTCTGTTCCCTCTGTGTCGCCTCCTTTTCTGGTCTGTCTGTTGGCGTTCCCTGTTTTGTGTCAGGTCCTGTCCTACTTCCTGTCCCTGTGCCTGTTCTGTGTTTTGGTTGTGTTCCCTGTGCCCCGGTACTGATCTTGTTCTTGTCTTCCAGGTCCCATATCTATATCCATAAAAACCATTAATTTAACCCTGGTTATAATAATTAAGTATAAAAGTATAAAAAAGTTTAAGGAATAAAACATTTTATCAGTTATTTTGCCATTTTAAAGAAGATGCACATGATTATTTGATACATTTAATATAAGAAATAGTGTCAAAAGCATATTTAAAACAAAACTGCTCATAGCTCATCTGATGGTAAAGATGGGTCACTAGCGCCACCCTGCGGGTGAGTGTATCCACAACGTGTAAACCCCCACAGCGGGGAGGGCGTTCACCCCCCCCCAAGTTGTCAATACTGTGAAAACATTACGAATATTCCACACTGTCAACGTGGAAATTCAAAGGCATTTGAATTTAAAAGTGTTTTATTTGTCGGTTTGTGTTATTGTTTAGTATTACTTTCTTATGTAGAATATAAAAATATAGGTCTATACTTGTTGGTTAGCAGGAGCTTAATGATGCCCTGGTCCAGATCTGAGAGGAGATCCCTCAGGACAATTTTTAGTTGCTGCAATGAAATTTCAGCAAAATGGACTAGCCTGCTGCATCATTTTTATACTTTGAGTTTCGGGGTGTCTTTGAATTCAGCCCTTTGTAAGTTTGTAATTTTCACTTCCATCAAACGATGTGACATTCTTTCACTGCTAACACATTACCCTGTGCATATCAGTATACAGTATTTAATTTAACTGTAAATTTAATTACTTACTGCTTTCATAAATTGGCATTAGATACATTCATTTTACCCTATTCATTAGTGTAACTGCATTTCAGCAATAAACGCCGCAATGGCTCTTGGAATCGGTTCGCAAACTGTTTGTTTGTTTCACCGACCGAGTGTCCGAAAACCCGTAAGTTCCAATTCATTCATCGAACAGGCTCTTGGGTTTTTTTGGAGTCAGCCAGTTAGAGACCAGGTACTCGGCTGTTCGGGTGTTCTCAGCACCAGACAGAAGTCTACGAACGCAAAAGTGACGAATGTAAGTGACGAACATAAGAATAAACCTAAAAGTGATAAGACAAGCACAGACGGAACATGAAAAATAAATCCGAAATTGTGGGGGATGCCTTTGGATATTGAATAGCCAAAGATCAGTTTTAAAAACGTTTTAAAATAATTAAAAAAATCGATTCGTTCAAACTTAGAAATCGGTTCAACCCTTTCACTAAAAAAACCGAGAAAAAAAGAACGATTCCTTCACAAATTGGCCATCACTACTGGTGGTGCTCTACACAGACATTCGGCAAATGCAAAATACCCGTCTGTAAAAGTTTGCTCATATCCTTTGGTAAACTTCCCACCCTGACCACATCACCAATATTGAATTTATAACTGTGCTTTTCAGATGTACTCGGCATCAAGCCATATATATTGTTGAAGACTTGGGCTGCGTTCTGTGCCTTTACCTCAACCGGCTTCATTTTAATAGTACTGTGGTGGATGTTATTATAAGAAAACACTAGATCCACGTATCTTGTGTTACAGGCCATAAAAAATGCCACATTTATGTCTTTAACGTGCGGTTAAACCTTTCCACTACAGATGCCTTGACATCGTTACCAGTGACAAAATGTATTATTCCATGTTTCACAGTAAGCTTATGAAATGATGTGTTAAAAAATTCTGTTCCGCGATCGGTTTCTAGTTTTTTGGGTGTCCTGCCTTCAGAGAGAATGTTTTCGAACACTTTCTTAACCTCTGCACCTCTTTTGTTTTTTAAGGCACCGCACCCATGCATATTTTGACAGAATGTCTATACATGTTAACTTGTACTAAAATACATTCTGTTCCTCGTAAGCTGACATGCTCACCAAGTCCGCTTGCCACTGAGAATCGATATTAGTCACAAAGACTATTTCTTTTACAGTTAAACCTGATCGGTTTAAGTAATGTGTATGCATCTTCACCAGACAGCCATGTTGCAAGTTGTTTCTTATTTATGTTACTCACACCTTCTTCATCTATCAGCGATCTGTATAATATATCGGTACCTTCAAAAGACCCTTGGTTTGATGGCATATAATAGACGCGTGTCAAGTGCTTGTTATCCATCGTGAGCCTCTAGCAATAATGGCACAGTGTTTTTGACTCAATTCATTTTATTTAAAAAGCATGCAAAAATTGCCAAATACATTTTGAAAGATTCAGTCACATAGTTCACCATTTACATACCAACCAGAGTTTGTATGACCAGCTGCACAGTGACCAGGGGAAGAACTTCAAGGCACAGGTGTCCGACGAGGTCTACTGGCGCCTGGGGATCGTGACTACCTCCAGAGTGTCCGGCTGATGGAGCGGTTTCACCGTACCCTAGCTACACAGCTGCCAATCCTTGTGGATGTGCACCAGCATGACTGGGACTTCCACCTTTCCCTGTTCCTGTGAGCATATCACACAGCATTGGAGAAGACCACCGGCTGCACCCCCGCCACCCTCATGTTTGGCCATGAGCTGCAGACCCCGGGGAAGCTGCTGTTCAGCTCGCCCCCTGAATAGGAACTGCTGGCAATCCCAGGACTGGACTACCTGCATGAGCTCTGGGAGCACCTGCAAATTGTGCCTGAGATGGTCAGGGGTCATCAAGACACGGCCATGAGCAGGCAGAAGAGGGCATATAACATTTGCTGCTGGGGACAGGCCTTCCAGCCTAAGGACCCTGTTTGGGTGTACTGGCCCATCAGGAAGAAGGGGTAATCACCCTAAGCTCAATAGCAGCTGGAGATGCCGTGGGGAAGTCCTGGAGCAGATCAACAAGGTGTTGTGCATGCCTGACCATCGCAGGATGGTTGTGCTTCGCCTAGCTCCATACCAGCCCCTAGCACACTCGGAGCAGGCATGGCCAGGACCAGTGAAGAGTACCCCGGCAGCAGGGACTGATCAGGACTGTGAGGGACTGGGGGCCTTGTGACCACAGAAGACTTGCTGCCTGAGACATTTATAAGGATTTGTAGGGATTCCGGGATGGTTAACCCCCTGGGGAAACGTGGCAGAATGGACTGATTTTCGTAAAATAGTTCTCTGTAGCCATTGTGTTGTGATGTATGCTGGGTAGTTGTGTTAAGTGTCGTGTAAGTGCGTAGTGTTTCATATAGCATGTCGGTGTGTATGTATGCGTGTGTGTGTGTGTCTGCCCACCATGCATATTAGGAGTAAGCAGGGCAACGGGCACAGTGGGCAATGTGAGTGTGTTGTCAGTACGAATGGTACTGGTGCAATAAACGCCACCTAGTGGTTAAAACTCACAACCGTCTCACGCATAGTTATTACAAGCGACATGCCTTGGAGACCCACTTGCATTGTTTTTCTTTTGGTGTTTTATTGAACAGGATGATTATGTGAAAGGACCACTTATACTCTATAATAAAACATAAATGAAATAAAACTTAAAAGGTAGCACAAATGGCTGACAGTTTTGATTATGATTATGGTAGTAATGTGTAATGAAACACAGGGCATCAAGCCCTGTTGCATATGGGCAAGTGGTACATAATAAACATACATCTGTCAACTAGGCATAAGTGCAGCTAGGCTGAGCTTCCAAATAATTCCCTTTTCAAACAGAATGAACCAAAACCAAGATCAGGGTTTGTTCTGAGGTGCAGGTTTTATGGCCTAAAGTTCATGAATAGGGATGACCAGGAATTCTACACCTGAACCAATGGTTGACCATACATTACCCTTAGGTAGCTGTGGCCGTTAGTTCGTGGTAATACCAATTTATATTACACATCTGGGACAACATATTTTGGTTGGTGTGGCTCATCCCAATTGACCTGCTCCCCAGGATGGATAATGTACACATTAATTCAGTCTTTTAATGCAGAATAGTAGAAGACAAAGAAGTACTAATGAACCACAAAGATCTGATAAGGCCCACAGAGGAATGTGGAAAAGGGGAGGTCTTTACGGTTTTGCGTGAACCCGTGGTATGGTAGAATGGCCGGGAAGGGGGTAACCCTAACCTTAATTCAGTTCTTTTAATGTAACATACTAGAGCGCAAAAGGCTTGCTAACAGACCACAAAGATCAGATAAGGACCACAGAGGATTTTGAAAAAGGAGGGGGGGGGGTGATGAGGTCAGGAAAGGAGTCCAGGTCAGTTGTGGAGATCGAGTTGGTGTAGAGGTCATGGAGGTGATCGCAGACCTTGCTGAGCACAGTGTCAGCGGGCTGAAGGGAGACGATGTCAGAGTTGGAAACTTGAGGGGAAAGTTCCAGCAGTGAAGATGCAGGCGTCGAGGCAGGTGCTTGACTTTGGTGGTAGGTGACGACATGGACAGCATGGGTGGGTCGGAGGGGACAAAACTTCCACAGGTCACCATGTAGTGCCCCTGCTTTGGTGACTGCGTCCGTGTGGTTATTGTATGTCTTGTCCAGTCCTGGGAGTCAGGAATGACCGCAAACCTTCTTCCAATAGATCTGCATGTTTCGTGCGGTAATCAGAGCATCACACACCTGCAGGAGGTCTTGGTGTTTGACTGGTTTGCTCCCTGAAGTCTTAAAGTCATTTTGTTTCCAGTGAGGGAGATGGCACCTGAAGCTGAGACGTACAGTATGTAGTTGGAGTCCATCCAGATCAGCAGGTCTTTTACTTCATGTACGGAGGCCACCTCCAGGGAGATTAAGATTGCTGCCAGCTCCGCATAATGCAATGTGTGAGGACCGAGCTTGAGCTGTTGTGGTGGGACAGGGTCGTCGTTGAGCCACAGAATGCCTGCTCCAGCTTTCAGGGTCCCCTGATGTTTGAATGTGCATCCATCTACATAAACAGTGATCATGTCTTGACAGACGTTTTCATCAAAATAGTGGTGATGCGAGGGTTCCATTGGAGTCAGCATGTCCAACATGGGTTGGGAGCTGCTAGTCCCTCCTGAGAATAGTTTTGGCAGCTGGATGACTGTATTGTGTCGGTTATGACATGGATTGACAGGTGTTGGTCGTCAGCAAGCTCGATGTGACATACTGTACAGTCCCTTTTGTCACTGGTGACTACTCCTATGGTCATTACCACATCTGTGAGTTCCAAGCCTTGCAGTCAAACGCCTTTCCTGATCATGGGGCAGAAGGATCCCAGGGTAGGGTCCAGACAACACGGGAAGGAGTCATGATGGTGGCATGGGTCTCTCTTGTCAAAACAGTAATTTCCATCTGGGTACTCTCCATGGTGTAGATTGAGGTCCGAGGAGACAGTCAGAGTTTGACATTCTCGTGTAGCTGTGTCAGGTGTCCACAGTGGCAGGGGTTCTCTGAGTTGAGCCCAAATTTTCAAATGTTGGAAACCTAACAATGGCTCGAACCGGTTCAGCAAATCTTTCCCAATGAGGAGAAGAATGGACTCAAGTTGGGAAATGTATACAGGGTACACTACATTCATGGGGCTAATGGACAAATTAAGGGGGATCATGTGATCCATCCTGGTTCCCACTCTTGAATACGCCTGCATGTCCAAAGAGCATTTCCTCGGCTGGAGGGTTATGTTCTTCTGGCTGACTAGGTGCTGCTTCCGGCGGAAGAGACTGGCTGACATGAGAGTGATGTCTGCCGCAGTTTCGATGAGGGCCTTGAAGGTGAGAACATTTTCCAGAGTGATGGAGAGGTAAAATTTCTTGGCTACCACCCTTTCCACCAGGTCACCCAGGAGCCGTGGCATAGGGGCCTGGCCAGGAATTGGCGAGGCTTCACCACAGTCGGGTTGGTGCTCTTCTGAGTCACGGCACATACCTATGACAGCGCTGTCAGGCACTGGTGGGGGCTCATCCCCTTGATCAAGCTCTGTTTTGGTGACGGCAACATCAGGTGCTCTTACCGAGCATGATTCAGCAGCCCTTTCTAGTTGAGGTGGGACTTCTTCAGTTGTTCCAATATCTCTGGTAAGGAAGGCTGGTGGCTGTTGAGTGTCACCTGGGGCTGACAATCAAGGGAGTCCGTGGGCATTGTCTGGTGTGGGTTGTGGGGTCCTGCCTGATTTGTGCTTCCATCCTGTTCTGTCTTGCCGGTTCCATGGTGGATTCCATCAGGGACTTGGTGGAGAGCTTGGATTAGGGAATTGGCTTCCCAGCTTTTTCCATTGGTCTTAGCTTTTCCCTTGTTAAGAGAGAGCTGTGTCTCCCAAGGTTCCGGCTGGGTCTTTGCCTGCTGTGGGGGCGGACCAGGGTAACGCTCATTGTGGCTTGCTGCTCTCCAACCTCGGCCTTGGTTTGGTGGTTGAGGATGAGGGTGGTCACTTTCCAATGCCAGGTTGGAGTCTGTAGTGCCAAGGTTCAGCACTACCGGAGATTTAGTTGCCTTCTTAGCTGCTGCTCTTTGTTTGTGGCATGCCTTGATTGCCAGGTCTCACAGTTGTTGACTTATAGTGCGGGGACAAGTCATGAGCCCCAGGTAGTGGTTAATGGTTGGATGGAGATTCCAAAGGAAGAGAGCCCTGAAGTTCACAACTTCTTCCATATCTGGCTCATTTCTGGACCCAAAATATGCTTGACGAAGGCGATTGTAGTAGGCTTGGGGAGCTTCTTGTCTGCCCTGTTTGACATCCAGTGCAATGCCGATACTTTGTTCCGACTCAGGATCAGCGAACTCTCAAGTCAGTGCTTCGTGTAGCAGCTTGGAATCAGCCTTGATTTGACTGGGATAACCTCCAGGCTAGATGAGATCCTGATGAGGTAGATCAACGTGTCGATATTCTGGGTTATTGGTTCTTCAAGGTCCGGTGAGGGGAAATTAGTTACCTCATCCTATTGAGAGACCCCTGTGTGCCTTGGGAGAGACCGTCAGAGAGGATGTTGGTTCCATCGCTGAATCGTAGGGTGTCTTGAATTCCAACTTCACCTCAGATACTTCTTTCAGTTTCCGTCTCACCTGGTCAATCTCTTCTGCGTTAGCCTTAAGTTTCATTCTGGCATTGGTGAGTTGTTCCTGGGAGCTGATCTGTTGGTGATTCAGCTTATGCAGGTATCTCTGTGCCTCGGACAGATGGTTTTCCAGGGCCTGGATCTGACCATCCTTGTTCTTGAGCTCCGTGTGGGCTCTGTCCAGCAGGGTGTCGGCCTGGTCCGGTCTGGCTTCGAAGTTTTCTCTGGTGGCTCTGACTTGCTGTTCTTGCTGGTCAGCTTCAGCTCTGAGCTCTTCCAGGGTGCTTTGAAGCTTTTTACTTGTTTGATGTATCTCGCCTTCTTCTGTCTCCTCTCCTCAGGGGGTGGAGAGCTTCTCTGTTGGAGTTCTTGCTCCGAGTTCTTAATGTGGTCTTGGGCCTGGGCTGCATCTCCCTGTGTCTCCGCCAGTAGTTGTTGGGTGTCTCTCTCCTGCTGCTTGAGTGATTGCCCCCTTTGTTGGAGACAGGACGTTTCCTCTTCACAAATCTGCAGCCTGGCTAGGAGTTTGTGTGCGAGGGAGCCAAGTATTTTAGTTAGCTCTTTACTCCTGCATTTCTGAGTGGGTAGTGTGGCCATCAGTTCAGTGATGTCTTCCTCGAGCTGGTCAGCTCCTTTGGACCGTGTGAGATTGGCATGATTGGGCAGGAAGTCAGAAGTCACAACATCCAGTCAGGTACCCAAATCCTTCCACAGGTCAAGGGGGCTTTCCCTGTGGGACATTGTGACTCGGTCAACTGGAGGATGATCGCAGAAAACTGTTATACTCAGGCTGGGTGTTGCCTAGGTGGGTGTCCTGACACCTAACTCTGGGTGAAGAAATAAACAAAATAAAATAAAGTAGAACTGGGGCCTGTCAATGGGAAGGGTGTAGTGAACCACAGGAATAGTTACCCATGACAAAATAAACAAACAAAAATTGTCTCCTGGGAGAAGTTGTAGCAGGTTAGAACAGTGTGAGTTACTCTAGGGCCTGAGAGATGCCCTAGTGAGGGGGAAAGGATAAAGCCTTATCCTGGAAATTGTGGGTATGTGACTTCTGGTGGTGCACAGCTTATCGGCTGCACTACCAGAGACCTGACTCAACCAAGGCTGGAAAAATAGCCTTCAGGTATCACCCACGCTAGAGAGTCTAAGCTAGGGCTGTTCTCAGAACTCACCCTAGACGAGGTCCTGCTCAAAAGTTGTAATGACCATCTGAGGTACCTGTCAGCCTTGCCCTTACTGAGTCAGCAGGTGCAACCGAGCTGGCGTAGTTTTGGGCGTCCAATTGCTGAGAATTCCCCTTCGGTTCTGACAGACTATATGATCGCAAGCAATGACAGCAGAGCCACAGACAAGCTCACCCAACAGAGAACATATGGTAAGCATCCAGCACCGGAAGGGCTCAACCGTTCACGTCCAAAACTTCGACTCCCTGATGTGATTGCATATGTAAATGGTTTGCTGTTATTAATAGTGATTGAACTTCTATGCAAGTTTCCTTGTTGGGGGAGAGGGAGCGAATAAAAGCATAAAATGAAATAAAACCTAAAATAAATCAAAAAGGTAAGACAGATATCAAACCAAATTAATTGTGTATCTTATTATTTAATTGTAAACATCAATTAGTGATGCAGCAATAACCTAATTAGATGCTAATGTATTGTGATTAAATTGATTTGGTCCATGAAGTTTTTTTGTTTTTTTTACTTTTGTCCTGTCCAGCAGCTTTAGCAAGCAGAAACATGATCTGAATTCACTGCTGTGCAAAACATGTTTGCTTTGCCATGAGGGGATCTATAAACTCTATGAATGTAGGCCCCTCATGTTGATCGATTTTTTTTAATTTTATTTATTTAATTTTTAGCACATGTAAAATATTGCAGTGGCTACGCTGACTAAAGAGGAGGGACAGAAATAAAAAGAAATAAAAGAAAATAACAAAAAAATTAGTAAGTGAGAAACATTAGTCAAGAGCGATATGAGTAAAGTAGAAAACAATATCTCCAATTGCTACATTTGTAAAGGAGAGGGAAGAAAAAAAGGGGCAAAGGATCAACAGCATCTGAAAGAAGTGCAGAAATGGATAAATTTAGGAACACAAACAAAAATAAAGAATGAAGAAAGTAATACAGTTATACAAACATACAAAATTTTTGTGTGTACTTGGAGGGGTGCATGCAAGTGTATTTATATGCATGCTCAATTGTGTAGGTAACATGCGGGTGCATGTGTTTTCAACATGGAACATACTAAATAACAAGGGTGGAAGGCCGCAACCACACCCCACAAGAGTCAGGTACATTTTAAAAGTGTCCTTTTAAACCGCATACCAGTTTTGTGTATGGGATTGCGTATCCATGGAGCCACAATTTGGAGAGGCGACGCCACACTGTACACTTTAGTGCGAAATTGTACACATTCCCACCAAACCCAGAAAATGTCCCTACTGTTAGGGTCGCGGGTAATGCGAGGTAGGCGCATGGGCAGGCAAGCGGGCAGGAAGCAGGCAAGGAGGCCAAAGTCGGGGTAAACAGGGATTTAATAGAAGGATCGGGACGGGCAGGACAGAATGCAAGTACAAACATCGACTAACATCAATGACGGACAAAAACTAAGGCAAGACATGGACTGAAATAGACAAGACTGGGCGAAAATAATCGGACACAGCTGGGCAAGATCAGGGAAGCACACGTGGATAATCAGGGGGCGTGGCACACACGAGGATCGAACGAGCCGGGCATGACACCTATGAGGTGATTTTTCTTCAAGGTATGTATTTCTTTCTTTTAATATAATCTAAAAGCATCAATTTTAAGAATAATACACACAAATAAGGCTGAAATGGGATTATGTAAATATGTATACATACAAATATAACATTAATTCATGACAGAAAATGACAATAATCGTAGACGCCATTTGTGAGGCGGTGCTCTGAGGTGAGCACTTTAACTACATCGGTCCTTTCTCAGCTAGACAAATAATTCAAACACAATATTAAGTCTAAAATGGCATGATTATATCATAATTCCCTATCGTAAACTGACATATTTGGATGCATATATAGCTGATGTTCAAACATGGTGGAGTTTTATAAATTTTCTCTGCCGTCACATTTAGTTTCTTCGTGTGCAATTATGTTTGTGCATGCCATCAATAAACCATAAAATAATTTTAGTAGAAACACGGGTGTGGTATTTATCGGTTATCGGAACCATGCCTAGTTTCATCATTCGACAACTAAGCAAAGCTAAGCACTAACCGAACAGTCGATGCGCTGCTCATTTTAAACTCACCTGTTTAGATGGACTGGCAATGACGACATATGTAATTTAATCTAGGTGAGAGATCTATGCTGTCGTTTTAATAAATTACTTTTTTGCAAATACAACAATCTTTGCATAATAAAAATTATTTTGGTCCGGCAAGTATTTTTTCATGTAAAAATAACGTTTTACAGTTTCTTTAACCTGAATGCCGGCATTCGTCTGGGCGTATAAACATACTAGTTATGTGGAGTACCTTAACACAGTGAATATGTATGTCAGAAGGAACTTTAATATGAAATTCTTGGTACTTTTTATCATTGTTATGTCATTTATAGTTGATATGCATGAATAAAATAGATTAGCATGCTGGATTTGTTCCCTTCCTTCTGCCACCTTTTTCCCGTTATAGCAACATGTCCGAAAGCTGGAAGAGATTTAACCCAAAGAAACATGCGTGTACTGTGTAATTTCATTAGGAATTGATCAACACGACATAATCGAAGATAGATACATAAATAAGTAAATAAGTATAAATAAGTAAACAGTAAATAAGTATAAGGGTGAGAATATAGTTGTATTGTTTTTTTTCTAAATATATAACTCTATAATGTATAGTATGTAACTAGATGTAAAGAGTTCCATAACAATATGACACTGTTTGCTTAGTACAGTATTTGGCCAGTTGTTTGTAAAAGGATTTAAAATGAATAAGTAAGTATGATTTTAAAATGGCTGTTTTGTCTGGCCTTGACAAATGTTCGGTTTGCCATGGACCATTTGCACCAATTAGATGGACTGGATTTAAATATAAATGTAAATTATATTGTCTACTTCTTTAATCAATTTAGATGTGTCTGAAAAGCCATTCACTGCCTTTATCTGTATATATGCACCGCATTTAATCCAGTGGTGAATCCAGATTTCCCAGTTTCTGCCACCATTTTATTCTTCTTTAGTATGTTCTGGTGTCTGGCATAAAGCGTGTTTGGCCAAGACCACTTCTGATGAGCAGAGACTAAAAGCATGGGTAGGTTCAGTTTAATTTTAAGTACCGTATTCACAGTATAAAGATAAAAATCTAAACTCTAAATTCACAAACCTAGCCAGTTGTGGGATTATTATGCGAGTTATATTCCACCTGTAGACATTTTATTCAACAATATCACAATAATTTAGCTTCACAGATGTGATATGATGATAATAATTTAATGTTATGGACTAACATGGTTGCTTAGAAAATAAATAAGATAAATGTTGAAATGCAAAAACAGCCTACTAAATGCACACTTCAATCATTGTTTTTACTAATAAAATCCTTCTTGGTTCTCTGATTTGCTAGGATGTCCCGGAATCAAGTGAAGACAATGATGTTTCTTCTGGAGATGAATTTGTGCCAAACTCAGAGGATGATAGTGATTGTTCTGAGCTGGAGCATGAAAGCAATGCAGCAGCATCAGATGTGGCACAAATTCTTTTATTGAGATGATCACACCAGTAAAAACCATAGAGTATACAAGGAAAGAAAACTCTGCGGACGTGAAATTTATAATGGTTCCTTAAACAAAATTTCCAAAAAGTTAGCATGTGCAGATTACCAGCAACACTAGGTCATGCAAACAAGAAAAAATATTGTTTTTTCTGCAAAAAGTCACAATCAATTTCAAAGTACATGAATGCGAAGAGGCAGAAATTGCAAAAGTTCTTTCCTTCCCCAAGGGTGCAAAACAATGCTGGAAAAGCTTAGAAACAAAGGCAATTTTCAACATAATAGTGCTGTAGTATCCCAGGGATCAGGATCTTTAAAAGTGAAACGAAAGTCACAAACCAAGGGTGATTCAGCTAAATATGAATTCTGTATGTACTGTACTGCCATGTTTGTCAGAAAGGAAATATGGAGGCATACAAGGAGATGTCATAACAAACCTGACTCAGATGAAGAAGCTCATGGTAAGAGACGAATCCTTGGACTGGGCACAGCATGCTCTTCATTGACAGAAAGCATACCAGAGGGAGTTTGGAGAATGTTGAAAAACATGAATCAGAATGAGGTCACAGCAGTTGTGAGAAATGACTCCTGCATTTTACAGTTGGCCCAGTCCTTGTTTGGCAAGCATGGCCATGAAACTGCTAAACATGAATATGTCAGACAAAAGCTCCATGAACTAGGAAGATTAGTCATTATCCTTCGCAACAAAGCATCAATTCATAACTTAGAAGAAGCAATAAAACCAGCCAATTTTGAAAAGCTGATCTTGTGTGTCAAGGAAACAGCAGAATACCATCCAGAGAGTAACACCTATAGGTCACCAAACCTTGCATTAAAACTTGGGCACTCCTTGCACAAAGTCTGTGATATAGTACACTGCAGAGTGTTGATGTGCGATGATGATGAGTTGAAGAAATCTGCAAAAGCTGCTTGAATCAAAATGGGCTGAAAACATTTTCGTCTGTGCCCTGACAACTTTACAGGAGAAAAAGTTCAATAAATCATCAACTATTCCACTGACTAAGGACGTGCAAAAATTGCACAAACACCTTCAGCATGAGGCACAGCATGCAATCAACATCACCAGCTGCATATGCTAAGCTAGCCAAGGTCACATTAACACAGGTGATCTTATTCAACAACAGACGTGCAGGAGAAGTGTCAAAAATGACTCTTAGGAATTTTTTTGTCATGATCAAGCGAAAATGCATGATGATGTTGCTCAGGGGCTTACGGAATTTGAACACAAACTCAGCACTGTCAGTACTTCAGCAGAGTTGAGTTGAGGGTCAAATGCAACCGCAGAATAACTGTTCTTATAACCCCAGAAATGGTCATGCACACACAATGCTTGTTGAACAAAGGGAAAACTATCATGTTCCTAGAGAAAATATCATTTTTGGGATTCCCAAATGTTTAAGTTATTACAGGGGACAAGACTACTTTGGACGTTTTGCTGGTGACTGTGGTGCAAAAAATCCTGAACACCTTAGATCAACTCAACTGAGGAAACAAGTCGCTATGGTTTCACAGGTCCTGAATTTAAACAACAATGAACTTGACCAGCACACGACCCGGTAGGATAAGCGGTTTGGAAAATGGATGGATGGATGGATGGATGGATGAACTTGACCAACTGGCTGATTTCATGGGTCACGATATCAGGATTCATAGAGAGTATTACTGCCTGCCAGAGTCTACCATGCAAGTGGCCAAAATTTCAAAACTGTTAATTGCCATGGAAAGAGGGCAGCTACCACAACTCAAGGCCAAATCCCTGGATGAAATTTCAGGTATTTAATTGATTGGTGTAAAAATAAGTAAGTGAATGTGTTAAATTTCATGATGACTTGACATGTAAATGTTTTCTTAGTTAGTTAAGCACCTTGCCAGAAATAGCTGAGTAAAAAGGTCACATAATTCTATGTAGTGAGGATGTGTCCTGTTAAATATTTTCACATGACTTCAGTGGCACAGATAGTGATGGCGATGAGGATTGCAAAAGTAGATCTTCAGCCAGCAGTTCAGGTAGATGTACTTTATCGATCCATCCTTTATTTACATTTAGCATTCATTATGAGTTTTTCCTTAAAGGTAGGTGACAGAGAGCTGATATATTTTATAGAATACGGTTTCTATCATTTATATTCCAACATTTATTAGCTTGACACTCCTAATAATTTAACACCTATAATTATTCTAGAATTAGAATATAAAATTTTAACTTTATCAACCCTTAAACTTTTACACAACCTTAACATTGTATATAAAAGTTTCTCTTTGAGTGGCCTGTGGCATACTTGCTCTTTCATGTTAGATTTACCATGTACCCAAATAATATGTGTAATTTCATCAGAGTTTCGTAATTCACCAAGTTGTTTTTCATCGCGTCCTATTTACTTGTCTTCCTATTACTATATTTTGCTTATGGGATAATGCTACTTATTTTTCTTTTTTATTTTCGAAGAATTTTTCAAGAATTGTCTATTACAGTTGTCTGTGGTTTCTAAATTCAGTTTGATGGAACTTTTGATTTTCTCACTTGTAGATAGCGTCAATGAAACCACAAAGACAAGGCGCAAAGTGGTTCGAAGGCCATGGACAAAAAAGGAAGTGGTTGCTGTAATGAGCCATTTCAAACCCCACATATTGAAGAACATAAGAACAATACAAACGAGAGGAGGCCATTCGGCCCATCAAGCTCGCTTGGGGAGAACTAAACTAATAG
>JAODJX010000001.1:38189575-38199632 GCA_026776945.1 Isichthys henryi
ATGTGACCCAGGCGGGGATTTGAACCCAGGTCCCAGAGGTGTGAGGCAACAGTGCTAACCACTGCACCACCATGCCACCCCTAAGAAATATGCGACTAATCAAAAAATTAAAAATGCCAAAAGTCTTATATTTTGTTTGGTTACTTATGCTTAAAGTTAGGGCTGGGTGTCACATCGAAGGTAAAGATGGAGGCGAAGGCAGACACCTGCTTTGGGAAAACCAAAAGGGACTTTATTTAATGCAACAACAAACAGAGCAAAGAAAATAGACCATGAAGGGTCAAAATGGAATAGGGAGGATCAGGCGAGAACACAGGGCACACTGGGGAGAACATGCAGGCAGCAATATTAATGACTGAACTACGGATCGCAGGACTAAAGAGCACTTTATACAGGGCACCTGAGGCAGTAGACGAGAGATACCTGGGGTGATTCACACAAGGACTGTAATGAGAGGTAAGATTAAACAAATAACAGGTGTGGCTTATTACTTTGAGCGTGGCCACATGAGGGAGAGAACGAGGGGGAAGAGATGCAGGGCATGACACTGTGTAGGGCTTAAGGTCGTCATACAGTAGTTATTATTAGGGTTATGCCCATAGACATGAATGGATGGTCCCCACAAAGTGTGTGTCTGTGCATGCGTTCGTGTTTGTGAGATGGATAAACGAATACTGAATGAGTTTTTAAGGATGTATGTTAATCTTGCTTTGTAGTATGCCCCTTTGGTTTAATAACTTTGATAATCTGATATAGAGTAAAACATGAGAGTATTTTTTTATAAATTCAACAATTGACGTTAAAAGTAGCATGGGCTGTAGCAGCTATCATACTACACTTTCACTATGCAACTTGTCTAAAGCATTGTCCTTGAAGCAGCAATCCATGGAAAAGTATAATTTCAAATATTCAAGAATTTCTAGTAAATCTTTCATTTTATATTTTTAGAATTTAGTGATTAGCTGTCATTGTTGACACACCACAGCACACAGTGCACAACAGCAAAATGTGTTCTCTGCATTTAACCCATATTTGACAATGTGACATAGCAGGGGGTAGCAAATTCAGTGCCCGTAATGCTTGTAATGTTGGAGAATAAGACAATGTATGTCTTAATTTAAGTTTGTTTTTCCTATGTCTTGCGTGAAGTTTGATGGTAGGAGGATATCTCATAATTGAAGCACCCATTCATTGATAGTTGTCACGACCTGCTCATACGATCCTTCCGTGTGCCACGCCCCCCTCGTTAACCTCGTGTGAAATTCCGATGTTATCAGCTATTTCGTGTTGTTTCAATAAGTCCTGTTCACGTCAGAGTATGTATCCCCAGTTCCATCATTAACGTCTTGACTGTGTTGTGCCTTGTCTGCCTGTTTGCCCTAATGAATCCTGTTTCCTAGATCTCCGTGTCCCAACACTGATTCTCCCCTCCCTGCTCGTCCAACTAATACTGACAGAATGACGGAACTCTCCAAGAAGATGCCTGCTCGGATCAAGGAGTGATACTTCGATCCAGCTAATGAGGCTCTATACTGGCTTGATCAGTCTGAGGTAAAGGACGACCCCAGGCTGCAAGCCCTTGCCTTTCGGACAAGGGACATGTTGGAAGAGATATCCCCTCTTGCTCCTGCTGCGTCGCGGCCCGTAAAGGCTCCGGCATTGCCCATCCCTGATCCACCTGTTCCTGAGCCCACAGAGGTTCCTGATCCTGACCCTTTGGCTCCAGTCCCCATGGCTCCTGACTCTGCTCCCACAACACCTCCTCCCATGGCTCCACTGGACCCCTCCGGGGGAATAACTCCTCCACCACCTCTGCAGCAGGGCAGATCCCAGCCAGGTCCCCACCTTTCAGTCTCCTGGAAAGGGAGAGGACACCTACTCCGGGGTCGTGTCCCACCTGCCCTGCCCCCTGGCTCGCCTTCGGTCCCCTGGGCTCCTGCTCGGCGATCACCTGCGGGTCCTCCGGCTTCAGCTTGGCAATCGTCTTCGGTCCCGCCTGTGGCGCCTCGTTGGCCGACTACGGTCTCACGTCCACCCCCTCGTCGGTCGCCTGCAGGTCTCCCTGCTCCGACTCGTTGATTGCCTACAGCGGCTTCAGCTTCCACCTCCCATCTGCCAGTCCCCTCTTCATTTTCCTCCTCACCTCATCTACTGGTCCCTCCGCCTTCCTCCTCGCCTCCTTTGACGTTTCCTATGGCTCCTCCCTTGCACTCGCTGAGGGTCCCTCTGGCTCCGGCCTCACGGTTGCCTGCTGCCCCTGTGGCTTCTGCCTCTCATCCGCTGGGGTTCCCTGGGGCTCCCTCTTGTTCCCCGTCCTTTCCCTTCCAGCCTCCTACGTCTGCTTCTCGTCCCTGTGTGTCTCCAGTGTTCACTCCTGGTCCCTTTGTTCCTCCAGTTGTTGTTTCCCCAGTGTTTCCTTTCTTGGTACCCCTGTGCTTGTCTACATTCCCTGTGGTTTGTCAGTGGTTATCCTGCTTCTTGTCCCTGTGCCTGTTCTGTGTGTCCATCCTGTTTCCGGTGTCCTCTTGATGGTCTTCTTTTGTTTTTCAGGTCTCCTGTCCCCGGTCCCTTTTCTAAAAGATCTTACATTTTTCGTCAGGATTTCTGCAGATACCCTGTAATCCCCAATAAGAGTTTCCAAACCCCAGGATCTAGGCCTTCAACAATGTTGCAACTGGGACTTCCTGAGAAATATACAGTAACACTGACCACTGGCACACCCTAGGTCTGCGGGTTGAGCCCCCTTGTGTATTCCATCTTTATGTACGACTAATCATGAAGCATGCAGATGACACCATGGTATCGTGAAGAGAGTCTTAACCTTTAAGTTTCTGGGCAGCCATCTGTCAGAGGACCTGATATATACAATCACCACCAACACACTGGTCATGAGAGGACAGCAGAGCCTCTAATCTTTCAGATAAATCAATAAAGTTAGTCCCAGCAAGGATCTGTTTATGACTTACTGTTGCAGCATTGAAAGTATTGTGACATTCTGAATCTCAATATAGTACTCAGGCTGCAACACCATGGACAGGAAAACCCTATAGAGGGTCATCAGTGCAGCACAGAGGATCACCAGGACCCAACTCTGGAGGACACCTAAAGCACATGATGCTTGGAGAGAGCAACCACCATTGTCAATTACAACCCAACTTACAGTTACTGATGAATTAACTATTTGCATTTCTGTTGCAAATTACCCCTGAGATTAGGATTGGAAAAGTATGGGAAAAAAACAAAAATAAACAGGTTTATATAATAAGCAGTTTGTATAGTATTTGAATTACATGGGTTGGTTATTTTGAGATATTTTGGGGAGCTAGAATTTTCATGGGTTCCTTAGCTGGTCCATGCTTAGGTTTAACTTGCTGTTTTTTAATCTATTTACTCTTCTACCATGTGAAAGGTACTATTGTACATGCAACAATAAAATAATTTTACTCTGTTTTAAGTTGACTGATGGGCCATGAACCATATGCACTATTTTATTCAGAAGATTTGAAGTAGGTTTTGATATTATATAAACCCACCTATTCTTTTCTATAAAAAACCTGATTCTTACAATTGATTTGTGGGTTACATGAAGTTTTATTTGTTCGTGATGTGTATCAGCAGGTGTCTGTCCATGAAAAAGCATCCTACAGAGTGACATCAGAGCAGTCCTGCCATCTGTCTAGGTGAGAGCAGTGAACACATGAAAAAACTGAGGGGAATTTTACATTTCATACAGAATAATGGCAAGCTGTGTGTTCCTCAAATGACCTGGATGGATCCCAGGTTCAAACAAGACTTCTAGCTGATGCCTAGAATTAAGAGAATACAGGCACATGTTGTTCTGTGATGTCTTCATATTGATGTAGCTCTGGTGAAGATTTTGCTACACAGCAGGTTATCCTCTAGAGCAGTTTGCATAATTTAAAACAGATTTTGATGTGAAGGCAACATGGGTCAGAAATTCCACACACAGAAGAGGCAGAAAAGTTGGCCAATCCAGCCAACTCATTGTTTATTGAATTAATTTAGTTTGCTTTGTTTGACAAAATCTCAATAGGAGGATGTTTCTTTTGAACTAGCCTGTGTAATTTTATTAAAGTCTTGCATTTTATGGCAAGTTATCCTAATGAGATAATGAGGTAATGAGAAAACAATATCAATTCCGCACTTAATTTACTATAATGACACTCAGGAACACACTTTTAAGCTGAGGTATACTGGCAAAGGTTTGATATGTGTCAAATGCATAGAACAGTACAAAGTGTATTAACTAAGAGATTGGTGAATGGTTTTAAAAGGATTATTGGAGGTATTGGTAGTTCCAAAGGACTTGATATTGTTCGATGTAGAACAAATTTGGATATGAGGAAAAATGTAGATATAAATAATTGAGGAATACACGGTACTGCAACAAACTGAATGATCTTTTTATGCAGCTCTATCATTGACCGATGCTTTGGCATATCAATCCAGTCAGTTTAGGGGACTCCTGAAGGGGAAGACAATGAACTGCTTTTCCAGTTTCCTCTCCTCTTTCATCTAAAGATGACCCAAAATGTTTTTATCATGGTCTATTCCCACTGGTCATAGTCAGCAAGCATGCAAGGTTCACTGAACCCGCAAGTGTACAGCTGTTATCTTTGACTTGTGGCCAAAACTAAATTGGAACAGGCTCAAACGAGTGTAAAGCCCACTGTTTACGCCAGTTATTTTTTAAAACCACCTAATCTGCTTTGAGACCAATAGCCAACAAATCCTTTTTTCATATTCACTGAAAATCAAATTGAGGTCAGCAAGAGTTAGACAACATGTTTGTTTGCCCAACCCATTCTAGTGAACATGACTGCAGGCATGCATGAAAAAAGGATATGATTGGTCATTGGAGTATGCTTTTCCTTTCCATTTCAATTAGCAATCAAACTTGACAAAGGCCAAACTAAAAGGAAGTCATAGTTGCTTGCTTGCTCTCTCTCTCTCTCTCTCTCTCTCTCCACACACACACACACACACACACACACACATACATTAATTCGTGAATTTGTTTATCAAAGGTAAAATTTTAACAACATATGAATTTATATCTGTGTGTATTTGATTTCTGTGCATAAAGAAAATAGATTTATAAAGAGATTTTATAATGGAGTTTAAAATGTCTCCCTTTTTTACATTATCTTATAAATAAAATAAATATTCCTTTGTGGAGGCAATGTTTAAATTTTAAATGCATATAAACATTAAACTGATCTATTATTTATGCTGAGAGGTACTTGCCAATTTATTGTATTTTAATGAGTTTAGTCGTGAAGTGTTTATCATGAAAGCTCAGTAGCATTGAAAACTGACCGACTACTGGCAATTTTATTTATTGGATAAAAAAGTAAAACTACAACAGTTTTGATTAAACTAGTTAGGGTTAAATCTGAGGAATTTAATCACTACTGTTGTTATTGGGTGAAATATATGTACGGGAAAACAACTTTTTTCATTGCTGGCATTAGGTTGATTTGGTTTTATTTTAGTGCTATGAGGATATACATAGATACTGACCAATTACCTGCATAACATTACAGTTATAAAACGCACATACAGTAATTTTCATAAATAAAGGAGAAAAATAGCCAGACAGTATCTGATGTTTAAGCTCGTACTTAACTGTGGAACATTCTATGCTCTTCATGTGGAAAATGATTAGCTTGTGCTTTTAAGCATGAACTTGGCAACATTTTAATAATACATTATTTACATTATCAATAATATAGGTTGCTGGAACGAGGTGGATTATAAGACGATTGTAAGTGCAGTACTTTTAGACCAGAGTGAACCTTTTGAAGTCACTGATCATAGTGTGTGCAGAAAAAAAAGATGTTATAGCTTTTCATCGTTGGCTTTGATGTAGATAGAAAGTTATCTTTCAAATGGAGTAGAGCATTCTTTAATGGGGGATCTTCAGACCGTATGCCATCAGGGATCTCTTATTTTCTTCAGGTTTTCTACGAATGGTTTGTATTTCCTTTAAGAATCTGTATACTGTTATTAGTGATTGTAAGTATATAATAAACAAAATGGAGATGCAGCATGCGTCAGATGGAGAATGGAGCATGGCTTACAACCATGCCATGAAATAATTCAATTTCAGATTAAATAAATGCGAATGTCAAAATATATATAAAATTTTAAATATGCATGGGCTAAAATATCATATTCAGTATCTAATGTACCTAATGTCACCAGTAGTAGACATTAGTAAACCCTCTAATATTGGCTTTCATATTCAAATGCTAAATTTTGGATGCAAGTGAAAATTGTGCCCACCTACAGTTCAAAATGCAGCTTACATAAATTGCTGACAGAATTTTCTGTCACTGTGCAAGTGAATATGTATGCACACAAATGCCCTACTTATGCTGGTATACACAAACAGAACAAGATATGTGTGTGTGTGTGTGTGTGTGCTATATATACAGTATATATATATATATATATATATATATATATATATATATATATCTGTTTATTTTTGTTATCATTTTTTATCCCAATCTCAGGGGAAATTTGTAATGGAAATGCAAATAAATGAACACATCATAACTGTAAGTTATCTGGCTCCACCTAGTCTGTGTCCTCATGCGAAAAGAATGATGAATTAGCAAAATGTACTTTGCATCTCATGACCTGGAGATATAATTTTCATTATTTATCATTGCTTTTAAAGACCATTTTCCTCCTTTCCTACGCCTTGGGGGTTCACCTTATTCAAATAATTGTCGTAATAATGTAAAATATTTTGTGGATATTCTAAATGTTTTTACTGTACTTACAGTGTACTGTATAGATACTGAAAATATACTGTATATATCCTGTATACAAATGGCTTGATTTGTATTTAAATGCTTACTGTTGGAATTGGTTGATATAGTAGCTTAGTGGTTAGGCACTTGACTGCTGCCTCAAAACTACACGATTGGGGCTCTGAATCCCACTACTGCTGTGTGTGCAGAGTTTGTTTGTTCTCCTTGCATCGTGCGGGTTTCCTTCTGGGTTCTCTAGATCCCTAACACAGTACAAAGACATGCACTAAGGTTAATGGGTGGCACTAAATTTCCAGTAGTTTGTGTATGTGTGTGTGTGTGTGTGTGAATGTGCCCTGTCACTGGCATCACATCCAGGATGTACCCCAGTCGCTGGATGTACCCCAGTGCTCTGTGCTGCATAGGATAGGCTGATCAGGATAAGGAGCTAGAACATGGATAGTGTTTACTTGGATGAACCAGTGACCAACAAGTATGATGTGTGGCAAGTCTATAATGTGACTCAACCTTTGATGGATAAAATGTGAAGTCATTTTCTATGGCCTGAAGGTGTAAATGTATTCTAATTCATTTATTCAGCATAACCCAATACTAGAGTAAAGTTCACACATATCTTTGATTTGTTCATGCGGCTCCCCAGATAAGCACAAGTTGTCTTCTGGACAGGAATCCTGAACACAACCCTGGTTACAGTTTAATATACAAATCAGGAAATGCAACACTGCCGCCTTTAACCACAGAGCGAACTAGGAAACAGTCACTGTCCAAAAAGTGCACTTGATTCCGTTTTCCAAACTAAGGGCTTTCCAAGCCAGAGAGAGATTTACTCTTTTATGTTAATTCTCTTTCCTTCCTCTGCAAGCCTTGGGCCATAGAGGAGAGAATCACACCACCTGAAGTTGTTAGGGTCTTAGTGAGGCAGGTGATTTTGATTACATATAGGCTCTTCTGGTGTAAACTTTTACACCTTTCAGTTACAAATCCTACAAAAGGAAAAGTAGTTGCACATCACCCCCTTGAAAGTACAGGACTTAACGATGCACAAAAGTGTCACAAAAGCTCTTGTAAATCTTACTTAGCTCGATATTCTCTATCATACGCTGGTTACTAATGTGCAGTTAGTAATGGGTGTCATTTCTATCTTCTTCGTTACACCAGTGGGCTGAAAAAGCTTCAGCAAGCAGTGATGGAATATTTTAACAGGGGCAAGAAAAAGGTTGTTAGAGTAAAAATAGAAGAGATTCATTAAACATGCAGAACTTAGAAAATGGCATTGTAAGTTTCACAGTAGAGCTGGATAAGATTTTCTGCTATATCAATGAAGTGTAGATTTAAAAAAAAAATCACTCATATGGAGGTCTTTAAAATTATTTTTGGGCCATTCAGTACTCTTCAGGCTTTTTATAGACAGAGCTTAAGAAAATCAAATGGACTAACTTAAATAATTATATTTATTTTATTTGTGTATTTATATTATCTGTTCTGCATTGTTCATGTCATTAAATGTGCAAACTGTTCATTGCAAAACTGTTAACAGAAAGAAAAATTTACATGTGTAATGTAACATATTAAAGTGCAATTCGAACAACATAATTTTGGATGGCTGACTGCATTCCAGGGTGGGATGGTGGTGAAGTGGTTAGTGCTGCTGTATCGCACCCACTTGTCAGTGTAGGGGTTTTCTTTGGCTGACCTCCGCAGACTGAAAACATGCTAAGATAAATTGGGTTTTCTAAACATGTGTGAATGTGTGAGTATGCCATATCCTGGGTTATTCCCTGCCTCGTGCCCATTGCTTCCGGGATAGGCTCCGGACCCCCCGCGACCCAGTAAGGATAAGCGGTTTGGAAAATGGATGGATGGAAATTCTCTACATGTGTGAATGTGTGAGCATGCCATATCCTGGGTTATTCCCTGCCTTATACCTATTGCTTCCAGAGTAGGCTTGTGACCCTGCATAAGGTAAGTGAGTATGGAAGATGGAGTGACCCAGAAATCTGGTAAAGTATGGCCTATCTGTCAATTGTAAAAGAGTTGCAGTTCTGAGTGACTGACAAATTTTGTCAATTTACTGCATACAAGAAACTGGAACAATTCAAGGCTAGAAAACAGGGTACAGAAGAACACTTATGACACATAACACTCTCACAGTCTATGGGATACAAATGCATGTCATATAATGATGAGCTAACAATTACTTATTGGTTATAGCCCTTATTTTCCATTAACATAAGTGTGGCGATAATATATATGATATTGAAGAGATATCAAACAATACCAAAATAAAATGTAGCCCCAAGCAGTAATTAAGGGGTTCAAGGAAATTGAGTGGTAATTGTGATGGATTAGCGCCCTCTTAAGGCATATTTGTCAAAAAAGATTTTTTCCCCCATTTTTGAAGAAAAATGTATTTTTTAAAAGCAAATTTCATTAAAAAAAAACTTGCTACTACAAGATGACTTTCATTTTGAAACAATAAAAAAAATAAGTAGTAAACAAGAAGAAACTAACAAATGAACAAAAAGGTTAATAAATCAACCAGTTTGTTGACTGATTAGTTAATTAGTAAGTTAAAATAATCTGGAAGTTAAACGTTATTTGCAAACTTTGTTGCTCTCAAATTAGTCACCCGGCCAGCACTACCTAAAATATGTTTGTTCTTTTATAAACTCTTCTGAAGTTTGTCCTTTTCAGTCTTTGATAAACTACTTAAGTTTTAAACTATGTACAGCTCTTTCTCTAAGAAATGTATATAGTTTTCTGTCACATCTGCCAAGCTACCTGTAAACAGTCAAGTATAACTATATGCAGTAAATGAATGCAATTAAAATCAATCAGTTTTTTAAAGAAACTCCTTGAATAGCATGTTCATATGTAACAATGGAAGCAAATGATTGAATGAGATCTATTGCTGCCAATTAATTTCTGCAGCATTTTTGTCTGTAAGACATATATACTGTTCATTGTTTCAGTGGTGACAAAGAGCACATTTATTGTTAAATGGCCATGGAAATTTATGATTATAAGATGAAGGATATGCATACAAAAGCTGAAATTAAGTTTATGAAATCCAGTGATAAGCACTACTCAGTGATCATACCTGCTCTTTATCAGGGGCCGCATGTATAATGACGTGCGTAGAATTCACACTAAACCATGGCGTATAGGAATGTACGTAAGCAAGAAAAAATCCAGATGCATAAAACTGTGCGTAAGCACAGATCGATGCACATTCCCTTTATAAATCCCAA
>JAODJX010000001.1:38199732-38218480 GCA_026776945.1 Isichthys henryi
TCCAGATGCATAAAACTGTGCGTAAGCACAGATCGATGCACATTCCCTTTATAAATCCCAATGAGCGTGAAATTTTATGTACGTGAATGAGCCCAAAGCCAAACCTCCGACCTGCCCATAATTATGTATATTTGCATACGTAAATCTGTATAAATACCCGCTTTCTTCTGTTTTTCTTAAACAACAATGGATAAATCACGTGGGAAAAATAAGTATTTCAGCTAGTGTGAAGTGGCTGGTCATGTTAACATAAATCGTGAAAAGAAAAGTGATATTATTTGGTGGTTTAAGTAGTAGCATCGGCACTAAAGTTGACGGAGCGGCAGAACGTGGCGGAGTCAGTTAAGTGTTGTTATCTATTTACACGGTGGCCGAAATTAAAAAGAAGTGGTCGGACATTAAAGTCGACGTGAAAAAACGAGTGGCTGCTCACCGTAAGAGTCTTAACAGCACTGGCGGAGGGAGCAGAATCCCCGGTCTCACACTTTATCGGGTGAGGGAGACACTGATGTCTGCGCGGGTAAGTTTTTCTGGTATCATACTTGTTTGAATTACTTGCATGTTTATGAATAACAAGTAGGGCACAGATGCGGTGTTACTTTTGTTTATTCTGTTTGTTTATTCTTACAGACAATAGTACAAGAGGTGCCCCCAGTGCCGAGGACGACACCGGCGGCGATTATAAGATGAAGGATATGCTCGGCAGCACATCTTTGGGCACTGGCTGCACACATTCCTGTGCCTCGGAAACTGGGGGGCAACCATGCGGCCATGTGCTGATGGAAGCTGTGCTGCAGTCACAAAATGCAATAGTCAATGCTGTAATAGATGTTGCCAATTAATTAAAACATCTAAATGATACACTGTGTGAAAGTAACAACGCATTAAAAGAATTAAAAGATAAATGTGATGTTTGGTTACTTGTTTTACTTTTTTGCTATTACATTCAAACGAAGTTGTAACGCTGTTCCATTTGGCGGAAAATTTGGTGGCTCGGGTTCATCTTGCCTAAACTCTTCAGATACCGGCAAGCCACAATTTTGTGCCAGATTATGCAGCGCGCTACATGCATGTACAATGTGACACTTTTTGCGGACTGTATAGTAGCAACCCACTGGTCTTGTCTAGGCAGCGCCAGCAGCCGTGTCTGGAGCTGCCGTGAAAATGTGCGTAGCGGTACGTCAAGTTTCGTTTTTATACATCTCGACGTGAGCATGGAAACGGACGTACGCAACATTTTCGTGCGGATGCACCGTTTATACATGAGGCCCCAGGTCATTGTATTTTGGCTTGAATAATTGGTAGCACTTTACAATAAGGCTTCCTTTTGCCAATTAAAAGTAGTAGTAACTCATTAATGAAAAAATGTTCTAACTTGTTTGTATAATATATTGTTGTTTGGGGAAGATGGTGGCGCAGGAGGTAGTACTATCGTTCAGCGACTGGAGAGTTGCAGGTTTAAACCTTGGTTTCTCCTGACCCCATCAAAGTGTCCTTGAGCAAGACACTGAACCCCAAATTGCTCCCAGTGAGCAGGTTGGCGCCTTGAATGGCAGCCTTTGCCACCGGTGTATGAATGGGAGAATGTGAGGCATAAAATGTAAAGCGCTTTGAGTACTCGTAGGAGTAGAAAAGTGCTATATAAATGCAGTCCATTTACTGTACCATATAATTCTCTATTAATGATTTACTAAGTCTTAAACCTAATTAATAATCTGATTATAAACCATTCATAAACCCTTTGTAAGAGTAGTCTTATTGTAAAGTGATACCGAATAATCTATAAAAAGCTGAGTAATCACAATAGTTTGATTGTTAGTTATTAGCACTGATCATTTTATTGACATACTGTCTCATTTTGCTAAATCTGGCAATAGGACTCGCAATGAGAATGCTCTTGATATTGTATTCATTATGGATTTGTTTATTTTGCATTGTTAAATGGCTAAATAGATTTTTTTTTACCCATTTTGTTTTACCCCGTGAGCGTCTGTTGATTGTGTTTGGTTTCTGAGGCGGCCCAATGACGTCATCATAGGAGCATGGTGGGAAACCGAGTCTTTGGTTGGGAAGTCCTAAAGTAATGTGTTTTCCAGCTCCATGCATGGTTAGGGGGAATGTGTGGACTATTCCAATTTATTAATTCTTGTTGAGATGTCCATATTTAAATATACTGTTGTGTTTATTTTGTGGAATAAATATAAATATTTTGCATAAATACTATTTAATGAATAATTAATGTAGTTTGCATACAGATTAGTATTTTGGTGCAAATACGGGGTAAAGGTATGGTCTGATCTGGTGGGTGTGGCTCTACATATATAAGCTCCGGATAAACTCCCCTGTATATAAATCACACTGGGCACTATATGCACGTAAGTCACTGAAAATAAAAACACCTAAAACAGTGATTGAGCTATCAGAATTCTTTTGGAATGAATGTGTCAAGAACCAGGTAAAAATTTGCAGCACCTTCTGATGACATACTGCTTTTCAGTTCTGTATTAAAAATAATGGGGAAAAAAACTCCTGAGCACAAGAAGGCAGTGAAATTACTTCTGTTATACAGGTAGAATACAAACTCAGAATACAAAGTGAACTATTCATTTGATTTAGGATACCTGGGGAATTCTTAGGTTATCAAATGATGCAATAGCTTGCAATTAGACTTGCAACAGTGACATTGTGTGTGTGTGTGTGTGTGTATAAATATAACGCCATATATATACATAATAATGTATTTATTAATTCCATCAAGATCAAAAAGAGAGTGGGCATAGGGTTCATGAAGGTTCTGACTTTTGTAATGGCAGTTGTCAATATGCTGTAAGTGGAATTTGAGTCTCTCAAAACATGATTTACTATAACTGAGCTACAGAATTGGCGTTATCTATGTTCACAATATGTTCACAACAACAATGCCATGCAAAACAGTTTAGTCATGAGCATTCTGGCAAACTTGTGGCAAAATCAGCAATAAGAGTAAAATCAATTTCTTATATTTTCAATATGTCAAGGCAATGTTGCGCTAATATTTTTTTCTATTGTACTTTTTTTTTTTAAATGCCAAGGATTTATTCTGAGTCTTTGATCTAGTGAAGGTTAGAAAAATTGTTTTAAGAAAGGAACCCGTTTGTAAAGGGGACTTTGTGTCAAATGTCACAAATTGTCACCAGCATAAGAATCATCTATAGTGCCACAGTTCAGTTGCATCCAAGGTCAGCAATTACTGGGAGTCATTGTGGAAGACTTTCTTGAAACAGACACTGCCACAAGCATGAGCCAATCTCCTGTTAGAGATGGAGTCCCTCGATCACAGTATCTCATAGTGTTAATCCTAAAAAATTATGATAAATTATTCCTCATGGTGCCAGTCCATCCATTTCAAAGTATGAAGTACAATGTCTATAATTTAGCTGTATGGTAAACATGCAGATGTTACTTTTTGAACACATTGAAATATAAAATTATTTTTTATCATTAATGAATACTAAAGAAATTAGTGTAGAAGTCAAATATATTCATCCATCCATCCATCCATTTACACTATTTTTTTACATATTAAACATATTACTCAAAATACTTCAAGATGATTTTAACAAATAGATGGAAAACGTATACCTATTGTAAATATAAACCTGGTGGTGTATGGGATTTTATTGTTGGGAACAGGCAAACAGAACTGGAATTTGCAGGTGGAATCGGTGTCATGGTCACGGTGAGGAGAAGGTGAGAAACCAGGGAAGTCAGTCTGACAGGTAGCACATAAGACATGGGGCAGACACGAAGTAGATGGGATCGGAGCAGAGTGGGCGGATGGGATGGATCTGTGCTAAACAGGAGACAGGACGAAGAATACACATTACGTGTCATGAAAACACTGCAATACCACACAGAATGCAGGCCAAGACAGTGCTAAATAGTTGAGTTGAGCAGGTGTTATCACTCAGGTGTGGCTGCTGCCGCTGCATTCTCATAAGGGGTGTGTGACCATTTAATTGAGATCTTATATTGTGCAACTTCGAGCTGAAGGTTTCATGCTGGAGGGCAATGCATGTGAGAGTCTTGTTCCAAATCAATTCCTCAATCTGTTAAAATCAGCAATTTTCCTAAAGGCAGAATGAGTGAGTAGAGTCAGGCCTTAAGCCTATCTCATTTGTAATTATCTGGCAGGCCTTTGTGGAAAATCTCCCTTCATTTAGTGGTTCCAGTAATAAAGAAGCAACAGCCTCCTGCAACAGCACTGAATACAGATGAGCGACTAACATTGCCCAGTGAATTCCAGGAGACCCATAGTTATTGTCAAAAGTGATTTACCCAATTTAGAATGAAAGGGAGTTACTAGCTGTGACTCTGGATGTTATGACATGTTCTGACTCAGGAAAAATGCCCGCCCCCCTCACCCACCCATATATATATATTAATATATGTGATTGTAAATTTCAGGATTCACAGTGCTTGCACTATACATGTAAGCTTTTAATTCAATAATATGGCACATTACATGCTAGGATTGCATTCTCTGAAGCTGTTCCCAATGGGACATGATTTCATTTGGCTGAAAACTACTAATGGGAAAAGATGGATAACATGTTGTTAGGGTACAGTTTAAAAAAATGTATTAATTCCATAGAATTATGTCTTCATGACTGGATAATGGATAATGACTGGAGTGCGTGGAAATTAAATAACAAGAGTATTCTTTTAAACTTAAGAATATTTCTTTGTACAACTTCTGAACAAAAACTCAAGAGTTACCTTCCATTGATTTTCTGTACTTTAAAAAAAACAAAGTGTTTTTGCTATAAAACTCCACAAAGTGGTAAACTTTGTCCTTTGGGAAAATGCTAAAATAGCAAAGGGATCAGTATCTCTTATTGGATCACTGGAATTCAGAAACCAGCTTTTAAGGTAAAGTATTTCAAAGGGCATGAGTTACTGTGCTGTGCACTTGCTGTAGTGTTACAGTGCAATAAACCTTTTCATCCACCTCTTTCCCAAAGGGACTTGCATTTGACACGCCCCAAAGAACCTGATGAACTTGAAAATGTTTTGCTTTTGATCGGTGGTATGATTTATATTTGGACAACATCGTATTGTCTAGCATATAAATACACAGATTGCTCATACAGAACAAGGCAGGCAAAGTAGAGATCAGTACCCCTCAGTAATGAATGGATTTGGAAATGTTATTCTTTTCATTTTAAATCATGGCACTCAGACCTGTACAAATAGAGATAAAGTCACTTGCAACTCCAAGCTCAGGCAACATTGCCAAGGATAAAATCACATACAAATGCTACAGAGTGACTGAGAGCAGATTGTAATCAAGAGCTAATCTAAATTGTCTAACATTCAGCACATTTGATAGCGTACCACAGAGCCCATGACCAGACAGGGGCATCTTGTCCTTAATAGACTTGAACACCGGGTTCCCAAAATATACTTTGCTGACGATTTGGATTATCAAAATTAGACACCCCCTGGAACTGGAATCAAATCAATCATTAGGGTACAGTTTAAAGGACACCTTCTGCTGACACCCACTTGACAGTGCTGGGAAGTGCCACTGCTGATGTATGTCCTGCTATGATAACACTAAGATTGATATCCTTGGCGTTCAGAACGAGTTGATTGAGAAGCCTCCCTCAGCAAATAAGAATTAGTTCCATCTGAGTTAATGAGGATAAATCGTACTTTGCGGACAGAGTTCTCTTAAGGCACATTTTTGCTGTTTACTTGTGTCATTGTCTTTGTGTCATTCATTCATCACTTTTAACCATTATAAATCAGTTACTAGTTTAGCCATTTCTATAGCTTTTCTGTCTTTCAGCAGTTATACAGTTTAACACTGAATACATATTTAAAGACGAAATGCCTTTTTTACTGCATTGGTATTAACAGGTATGACTGTTTTGAAACATATATAGATCCTTTAGAAGCTTAACTTTTTGACAGTTTTAAAAAACTAAGAAATGGGGCTACAATTCACTTTAAGGCACCACAATTTATGTCTCTGTGGTTTGTCTTTGAGGTTACGCCTTTCAAACAGTCTGATATGTGCTGGGAGGGATGTAAACACTTTACAGTTCCACAGATTCTCAGTGAACTCAATGGCTCTATATGTTTTTTGGTACAATGTGATTTTTCAGCTCCTGCAGTACCTGTCCAACCCAGGACGTTGGTCCATCCAGTCATCCATCTTGTATGCCATATATCCAGTACAGGCTCTCAGTTTCCATCCATTTTCATTTATTTATCATTTATTCAGTTAAGGGTGATAGGGGAAAAAAGAATTTTCAACTCATATTACATTTCGGATGTGATGCTATAGCAGGACACAAACCTTTAATCACTCAAATTTAAAGGCACAATTTAAAATACGTGTTTATACTGTGGAAGAATACCAGAGCAATAGGAGGAAACCTACAGGGAGAGAGGAAGAGCATACAAATTTGGTACAGACAGAACTGGGACCAGATTCAAACCAGCAACACTACCCAGTGAGCATGGCAGTGCATATAGGATTTAATCATACTCTCCAAGCGTATACCCTCAGTTTCAATCACAAGAGTACACAAAACATGACTTATTTCCAGTATCTTTGTCTCACTATCCTGCTTTTTAAAAGGGCAGAACATTTGCATTCCTTCATTCAAATCCTGTTTCCAGACTAGGTATGTTTTTTCTGTGGCTGTTGAATGTAATCATTTGTCAACATTAGGCTGGCCAGAGGTGGGCAGGGGGGAAGGGGGACACTATAGGCATATGTCATTTATTGCTTACAAGAATGAAGCTGCTTTCCTGTGTTGGTCTGCTGTTATGGATATTTTATTTGATGTTAACACAGCCTCAGGATGTGCTAACCATGTGTACAAAATCAGTTAGTGGAAGGAAAAGAGCATTCATTTAATTTTCCCAATGTGTGTGTGTGTGTAGCGCCCCCATGCCGCAGTAACGGACATGACTCCTAAATCCTATCCACTATTTCTTCAGGGCGCCCTGAGTTATTTTTTTTTATTTACAGTAATTGGTGAGTGGAGGTTTGAGATGTTGTTTTCTTCGCTAATTAGTATGAGCTTCAGCCGCTCTCAACTATCACGGGTACTCCTGGTTTAAATAATCAACATTTTCCATGGGTAAAATGTAAACACGTACCTTTACTTAGATTACCACATAATAAAATAAATAACAACTACAACTGAAATAATCATTTAGACTCACAAACACCTATAACAGCAGTATTAAACTAAAATATCAGCCTTGGTGCAGACTATATGTCGCTTGGGCGCGGTGGGGCCCAACCTCAAAAATATGGCCACTTCGCTCCGTGAGCAAGGGGAAAAATACACGACCAGGGGCCGGTTGCACAAAACACCTTAAGTTAAGATTTTCCTTAAAGTCCGAGTTAAGGTCTCCTTAAAATAAAGTCGGTTACGTAAAACACGCTTAAGTCTCTTACTTAAGGTTTCCTTAAAATTTAAGGAATTACTTAAGTATTTAAGTTTTTCTTCTTATCTTGGTCTTATACTTAAGGAATCCCTTAACAGTTGCATAAAATACCTTAGCAACCAAACTAAGGGAAAAAAATTAAGGTACCTCTAACCGTACCTTAACTGCAACATGGCCGAGTTTATGGTAATAAACAACGAAAATGAATACATCCCAAAAAGAGTGTTCCACGACTGAGAGAACCCCTTTGATAGGCTTAATGATGAGCAATTGATTTTGCTATATAAATTTTACCAGCAGTCAATTTATGATTTGTCCGACCGTCTGCAGTTGGATCACCCCACGATCCGAAGCTATGCTCCCCCAGCTGCGTTGCAGTTAATGTTTACTATGCGGGTTTATGCTACAGGCTCCTTCCAGGCTGCAATAGGTGATGTTTTTCATGTCTACAAGTCAACAGTGTGCCGTGTCATTCATGTTCGCTACCATCACTGCCTCATTTGAAAGAGGTTTCGGAGGTGGACCTCCACCTTGAAAATGACATTCTGTACAGAATAAATTCTGTTAATGAATTATTTATTTTCTAGCACATTAGGTTGCAGTCTAAACGCGAGTGTCATAGAGCGTTAAGCCTGTTTCATGTTCAGCTGAGCTCGCTAACTAACCATAGCCTATAACGTTACAGTCTACTTTATATCTATACCTTAAGTACTTTAATGTGTAATAACTTGTTGAAAGAAAACGAGCAACTTATGTACAGAGATCTATTTCACTGTCAGCAACATAGAATAACATTAACAGTTCCCTCAAATCCTTTAGTCATTTAACTTATCTGAAGTTGTAAGTGAATGTCAACTGGAAAGATTTATCTGGATCACCCCAGAATCTGAAGGTTTTAAGATTTATCTTACCAGCTTTGTCACATTCTGTAATTAGTGATCTCTTTTTTGGCCAGAACAGATAAGTTGTATTTTTTTGGACCTCTTGGATGAACCTTTTCACCAGACTTCTTGAATAAATTTTCATTGCAATCTCCTCCCACATTCGTTGTTTTCTGTTTGCTGCTATTTTCGGATCAAATTTACTTTTTAGTATGTTCTTTCTTTAATTGCATTCCTTCAAAAGTATATTTTTTTCCTCCTCTGACCAATTTCGTTTTCTTGCCTTTTTTTCTTCCATTTTTTTTTACTTTGTGAGTAGCTTTGTGAGGCAATAACAGGTATCAGAAGCAGTCACGAGTGCAAGCATATGAATGGTCTCCATGGAAACGGAACAATTTAACTGCTGTAAAACGTCTTTCAATGTTGTAAATCCCTTAATGTTTTTCCCTAACTAAGGAAACCTTTTAAGGGGTTCTGTGCAACACCCTAAAATAAATCCCTCAGCTAAGGAGAAATTAAACCTTAAGTGTCACACTTAAGGAGAAAACTTAAGGTGTTTTGTGCAACTGGCCCTAGGTACTTGCCGCTTTCAACTAGAAGAAAGGCTCCGTCGCAGGAGAATGCTCAGAAAACTTCACATCCACAGTTGCCAATAGGGTAGTTATCAGTCCGATAAGTTCTATCTTGCTTAACACCACTCCCAAAGCCTAGAGGTGGGTATTAATCGTACAATTCTAAATTTCTTCAGTACAGCATCTGACTAACCGTCCACACTCAGCCATCGCTGCTCTCCTGCTCCTCTCCAGCAGGCTCCGGTTCACAGGTCACTATTTCCCTCATCCAATAAATGCACAGAAATTAACATAAAATATTTTAAAGGGCAAATAAATTTCAGACCATAAAAAAATAAACATTTCGGAATAGTACATTCAAAACATATATATATAGTTTCTGATACAACAACATAGAAATAAAAGAAAATGTAGCACAGGGCTACATGTAAATATATCCTGCTGTGTGTGTTTATTTTACAACCATAGAAAAAAATAAGAGACCACTATTTTTAAACAAATCTGAATTCGGGATTAAATGTGATTCTGCTGGTAGAAGGCTATGCTGAGCAGCAGTTGTTTACACTTTAATACTAAAATTTCTAAGCCAGCAGTACACAAGCACAAAGTGAAGTACGAGATACCCGGAGTGACCATAAACCAGCCAGTAAAGAGCAGATGCAACATTCTAATGTCAACAATGACCGTTTACTTATTACAGACACACACACAGAAATTGAGAAATTAGTGAAACTAAAGACGAACCTGGGGCCTCTCGATATTCTTCTGCAGCTGTACACTGACACACACACATGCTGGGTTGCCGAGTGCTGAAGTACATTGTGCGTAAAAGTCACCAACACTCACTCAGTAACTGCAGAGTTCCAAACTTCCTCTGCCATTAACTTCAGCACAAAAACTGTCACCAGGAGCTTCAAGGAATGGGTTTTGATGGCTGCATACAAGCCTCACATCTCTAAGCGCAATGCCAAGCATTGGATGGGGTGGTGTAAAGAACACTGGACTCTGCTGACGAGTCATGATTCTCTGTCTGGCAGTCTGGTGAATTTGGCGGTTTTGGCAGATGTCAGGAGAACCTTACCTTAACTGCATTGTGCCAATTGTCAAGTTGGTGGAGGAGGATAATGGTATGGGGTTGTCTTTCAGGGGTTAGACTAGGCCCCTTGGTTCCAGCAAAGGGAACACTTAATGGTTCAGCAAACCAAGGTGTTTATACAATTCTATGCTTCCAGCTCTGTGGGGAACAGTTTGGGGAAGGCTCTTTTCTGTTCCAGCATAACTGTGCCCCAGTGCACAAAGCAAGGTCCATAAAGACATGCTTGGGTGAGTGGAAGAACTTGACTGGCCCACACGGAGTTCTGACCTTAACCCCACCAAGCACTTTTGGGATGAATTAGAAGAGAGATGTGAGGCAGGCCCTCATGTCCAGCATCATTGCCTGACCTTGTAAATGCTTTTCTGGATGAATGGGCAAAACATTCCCACAGACACTGCAAAGGAGAGTGGCAGCTGTTATAGCTGCAAAGGAGGCACAAATGCAATGGAGTTAGAATGGGATGTCACAAAAGTTCCAGTAGATTTAATGGCTAGGTGGCCCTATACTTTGTCCTTATGGTGTATATACAGAGTACAAGTTTTGGGCACATGAAACTGCCTGCGAAGAAGAGTGATAGTGTCACATGACCTGGCCAACTGACCTAAATACAGTAGAAATGGTTTTGGAGGAGTTTGACCAGAAAGTGAAGAAAAGCTGCCAATAGGTGCTCAGCATATGTGTGACCTCTTTCAGGATAACTGGAAAAGCATCCCAGGAGGCCACTTCTTCAAACTGAAAGTAGGGTCAGCCATTCCCTGGAGGAATTGGGGTTAAAGGCCTTGCTCAAGGGCCCAATGGTGGGATCATTCAGCCGATCACAGTATTTGAACCAGCAAGCTTTTGAGTCTCAACCCACACAGCTGTCCCATCCCCTCAAAAAGTTTTTATTTTTTATTTTTATGTTTTTAGTCAGTGCATGATTCCATATATGCTATTTTGTAGTTTGGATATCTGTTAACATTATCTACATTTACATTTTCAGCATTTGGCAGATGCCCTTAGCCAGAGCGACTTACATAAGTGCTTTAAGACTTCGCAATGAATTCTTTAGATACTAGCTCAATAAAGACCCAAATGTAGAGATCTACAGGTAGATTACAAATAAACCTTTCTATGGGTAGGTGTCTCTAAACTTGTGACTGGTACTGCATATATTAAGAATGCTGTGTAAAATAAATAGAATAAAAATGTATATTTATATAGTTGTCGTGACCGATCCCGGTGCACGGAGCGGGGAAGCAGGATAGGAATACAAAGGATCGAGTAACAGGGGATTTAATGGGGAAATGGGGCAGGGACATGTAACAAGCAAAGAACGAGCAGCACTACACAATCAGACTTCAATGACAGACCTAGGGAAATGTAAACACACAGGAGGATCTGACAAGCAAGGCATGACAGAAGCCCCCCACCCCCAATGGTGCACACTCCAGGCGCACCCCAAGGGGAACAAAGAGACAGGACCAGGGACAGGAGACCTGGAAAACAAAACAAGACCATCAACGGGACATCAGGAATAGGACGGACATACAGAACAGGCACAGGGACAACAAGCTAGACAACCACTGACAAATCACAGAGAAGGCTGAACAGGCACAGGGGCACTAAGCAAGGAGACACAGAGGGAACACTAACGGGACGCACGCAGGGACCTGGAGTGAAGACCGGAGAAACAGAGGGATGAGAAGCAGACACAGGGGGCACAAAACCAGGAGGCAGGAATGCAAAGGACGAGGGGAAACAGGGAGCCCGAGGGAACCCCAGCGACCGCGAGGCCGGAGCCAGAGGGACCCTTGGCAAGTGTGAGGTGGGAGCAGAAACTGCCACAGGTCAAGGCACCGCCACAGCTGGCGAAGGTGTAGGCGACCAACAAGTTGGAGCGAGGAAACCGCAGGTGACCGACGAGGTGGCGGAGGCGGGACCATAGTTGGCTGACTAGGCACCGCAGGTAGGACTGAAGGTGAACCCCCAAGCCAAAGCTGGAAGACCCATAAGCATTCGCTGAACAAGATCCAGGGGGACTGAAGGCGAGCCAGGGGGCAGGGTGGGAGGGACCTGACCCTGGCGCAGGTGTCCCCTCCCTTTCCGGGAGACAGAGAGGCGGGGACCTGGCCGGAATCTGCCCTGCTGTGGTGGTGCTGGAGGAGTCACTCCTCCGGAGGGGTCCAGTGGGGCCATGAGGGAAATCCTTGAGGGGTCCCATTCGAGCTCCTCCTCCCCCAAGGGGAAAGGAGCTGTGGTTGGGAAGTCAAGGACCTCCTCGGGGACAGGGAGAACTGGAGGTGGGGGCACGGGATCCGGAATCACGGGCGGAGCAGGAACCTCAGGGGACTGAGCAGGGACAGGCGGAGCAGGAGCCTCTGTAGGCAGAGCAGGGGTTTGCACCTCTGCAGCGGGTGCTGTTCGTTTGGGGATCTTGGGGAGCAGCGATATCGCATCCCTAACCAACCTGGCCCCTTGGTCTGTCATTCTGTCATAACCGATCGTGGTGCACGGGATTTAATGAGGAAACGGAGCAGGGACATGTAACAAGCAAAGAACAAGCAGCACTACATAATCAGACTTCAATGACAGACCTAGGGAAACGTACTTGAACGCGGACTGAAATACACATGACTAATCGGAAATAACACGAAACAGCTGGTAAATGCTATCATTCCACATGATGCTAATGAGGGGAATGGTGTGTGAGTGTGCCCTGCGATGAGCTGGCCCCCCATCCTGGGTTGTTCCCTACCTCATGCCCATTGCTTCCGGGATAGGCTCCGGACTCCCCGCGACCCAGTAGGATTAGCGGTTTGGAAAATGGATGGATGGATGGATGTAGTCAACACTTGTTCAGAAGGTATGCATTAATACTGAATGCCCAATAGAGCAAAAATCACATAAAGCTTGAAAATAAACAGTACAAAATGATAAGAATGTACTGTTTGGTACAGTACCAAGGACTGGTTCTACAACAGGAAGGAAATTAAAGCATTCATTTTACATACATAAACTGCAATGTGCAGATTAACATCTGGAATAGACCAGTAGCAAGTTTTCTTTGACATTATTTTGATGCCGAATATCTACCCCCCATCTGTCCATGTTCCACCTGCTTATGTTGCAATGTGGTGATTTTAGATGTAATAAGTCTGGTTTTGAAAAGTGAATTACCAGTTTGTGAATTGCCCAAACTTAGGAAAAAAATATTATTCAAATAATATTGTAACATAAAAAAGAGGAAATTAATCATTGTATATACAGTTGTATAACTTGTGTCCAAAGAATAATAATAATAATAATAATGTTTTATTTTTATAGCGCCTTTCTCACACTCAAGGACGCTTTACAATGCAAAGAATGATACAGAAATCAATGCACACGCAACAGCAACAATAACAACAGAACAACAACAGCAGTGTTATGTAGTAGCAGTTACATTATAGCATTCGTGGAATAAATGAGTTTTTAACTGAAGTTTGAAAATTATGAAGAAAGAAATATATGAGTTAATTTTTAATGTTCAAGATACAGTGACTGTATCTCGCGCAGACTGTGAGGAAGTGTGTTCCATAATGTAGGTGCTGTCACACAGAACGCCCTGCCACCCATAGAAGATAATCTGAATTTAGGTACGGTAAGAAGGTTGGAGCCCAATGATGTTGATGTGCGAGCAGGGGTGCATGGAAGAAGAAGGTCAGACAGATAGTGAGGGGCAAATCCATGGAGAGCTTTGTAGGTGATTAGTAGAATTTTATACTTGATTCTGTAAGTGACAGGTAACCAATCATGAAGAATCAGGGTGATGTGGGTGGATCTCCTCGTATGTGTTGGCAGACGGGCAGGAGAGTTCTAAAGATATTGTACTTTGTTCAGTAGTTTTGATGGGAGGCCAGAAAGCAATGCATTACAATAGTCAAGTGATGAAGGCATGGATTAGTGTTCTAGTATCCGCAACACTGAGGGATGACCGGAGCCGAGAGATATTGCGGAGTGGGAAAAATGCAGTCTGTACCAGAGAGCTAACATGTGACTGAAATGTGAGAGACTGGTCAAGAATTATGCCCAGGTTACGAACCATAACATTAATTGTTATCTTAGACAGAGTGGATAGAAGTATTTTAGTGCCCACCAGTAGAATTTCCGTTTTATCAACATTAATCTGTAAAAAATGAATGCTAAAGGATAAAATAACAGAGCAGACAGGGACACTAACAGTCACAGTAAACAAAATTAATTAAGGCCAACCTTGATCTACATAGTGCATCAAAGGATGTTACAAATTTACTAACATCCAAAGAATACAAAGCCTGTACTAAATCTAGATAAAAAGAGGAAAAAACAACAGACCTTTTATCTATATATACATGCATTAATAGAAACACACAGATAATATTATGAACACATTTATAGCATATTTCATGAATAAGTGGGAGGGTGTCATTTAAAGACAGAGTCAAGAGGGTCAACATGATTTAAAGCTATTCAGAAATTAGATGGTTGGACTGCATGATGCTGCAGATCATGAAAATCTGGATGAGACACCGAGTTTTGATCACTGTCTATATGCAGGTTGAAGACATGCCCCTGGCAACCTAGAAAGCCAGTATTGGAGTTTTTTAAACTTAATCTGAGCTTTGACTGGGGAAGACGGCGAGGGAAATGAGACGTGGAAGCATTTAGGTGAAAAGGCGCCATCCCGCGACTGGCTGGGTGAGCTCATGCTGGTGTGATTCATGCTCTGTCAGTGCGAGGACAGGGAAGGAAAGAAGGCAGGAAGGCAACCATGTTTCGAAGAAAATCGCCTTTTTTTACAGCAAGCTCCATAAGTTGAAGGAGGAGGTGGATTGCTGGGCCTCTTAACCGGTGAGTTGGCTTTACATAGAATCTTTCATATTGTTGAACAATGCTCCTTTCACATTTGAAAGGTTCTCTGAGATAACAAGCAGTGAAGTGAGTGGTTTTTCAGCCTGCCTCCGCAGTACTATGTTGTGCAAGAACTTCTCTCCTATACATGTGGAAAGCAGTTTCTGACCTGACCCAGTACTTAGCAACGTCCAGACATCAACTGTTGGGTTGGTGTGGAGCTGAGCACATGCTCAGTACCTCCCTTTATAGGTGCTGAGTGCCCTTTCTTACTGTTGCCACTGCATCCCCATCAATTGCCAACTTGTACTGTCGCCACTACTCCATCAAGATGCAGTTAGAGACACATAAAATGCAGGAATTGAAAAAAATTTGGGGAATTTTCTTCCATTACTGTTCTCTGAACCCCAAAGTATTTTTTTTACTCTTGTCAGTGATTAGCTACCCAAAGTCACAACTGTAATTGGACAATAATTTCAAATTTACAAAATTTTCATGCATGGAGGTCATTTGTGTTTTTCCTCAGTATGCTATTATTAAGAAAGAAAATTGTCCCTGCTCTAATGACTTCCCTTTCTCCTATTCATAATAACAGCATTTTTTGTTATTACTGCTGATCTTATGACTGAACAGTTTTAAAATGAATCAGTTAATCATTCATTCAATCATCCACCTTTGTAATTCTTTCTTTCATATAATCCAAAAGGTTTAAGAACTACTTGTTCTGTCACTTGTGCAAAGAATAACGTAAGATTTGATTAATCCATAAAAATATACTGAACCTGTAAAAAAAAAAAAATTGACAGCATATTATGTGCTGTGAACGTCATGGTCATGAATTAATCTCTCAAAATAAGGTTATTGTCACCCACACACACAACCCTACCCTTAACCAAGTAACTAAACAAAATATGAGACTTTTTGGCATTTTTAGTTTTTTTATTGTACTCACAGATCTTTCTGGGAACCGGAAAAATGGTCCCCACAACGTCAAAATAAGAGGTTTTCATTATATAGTGGAATACATTTCATCTACACAATGTAATATAAAGATAATCTACTCACACAAACCTATCCCCCCCCACACACACACAGCATCACTGCTGGCATCCACTGTCCAAGACAAAGTGAAACTGGCTGGTGTATGTGTGTGTGTGGATTATCTAAATATTACATTGTGGAGACTAAATATATGTATGTATGTGTAATTGCTTGAAAAACCTCTTCTTCCTCAAAGCCCTTCCTTTTCAGAAATTACATATGGTGGTACTAAATGTCATTGTTATTGGAGACGAGGTGAGCTGATGCACATACAGAGAAGTGGAAAGTTCATGAAATGTTAACTGTGCCTGCTTATCTTAAGGTCACACTAGTTAATCATGTGTTTTTATGATAATGCCGCTGAAGCGTAATTTCTTGTGTAATATTTCTGGTTTCACTCGCTTGAGAAAAAATTCAGTCAAATTATTTATTCTTTAAATACATGTTTTACCTTGCAAATTTAAACAGGTTTATAATTATGCTCAAGGTTCTTAAATAAGATCAGAGCTTTTATTGACCTTTAGAAAAAGTTGCCAGTGGCTTCGTTGTCATTTTTAATCTTAATTTCATCATGAAAGTAGATCCATATGAATACGTTCTACTCTGACATCATTTGCTTGCAGAGATGGCTAGTATATGTCTTTTGATATCAGGCTATTTTTCCCTTGATACATTTTTCAGTAATCCAGCTCAAGGCTAATTATGCATATTAAACTTTATATCATATATCTACAATCTTTGGAAAACACTAATATGTGGGCAAAGGGTTCTGATTTAGTGGTTTAAACTAAAAAAGCCTTCCAAAAACATATTTGCTCTACTGACAATAGTTTGTTCAAAATTTGTGGACTAAGCAGTGTGAAATTTAAATTGAACAGGTATATTTTCTAATAAGCTAAATCCAAATATCAGAGTGACGGGGAGACTAGAGCCTATTCCAGGCAGAATAAGGCACAAAGACACGTGGGGTACACCCTGGATGGGATGCCAGTACAAACTGGTCTATATCCTTCAATTACTGAGTATATGTCTGTATACAGCTCTGCTTTTAACTACATTACTATATAAAACTATTGTTCTTGGCATTTCATATTGTTAACAGCATAACTTGTCCTCCAACAGCCTTTTCAATAGAAAACAATTAAGAATTGCCAATGAAGCATGATCGGGCCTGCCTTTCAGAGGATTTGCTCTGCCTTTATGTTCCTCAAACCCCATTTCTTCCCCTACTCTCTGGTCTGGAAAAATCCCATCTTCATAGTCAGCCACAATACAGAGTAGAAAAAGAAAGAGACTAGTACCTCCGTGACTTAAAGTGCCGCAGAAGTGGTATGGATTATCTTCAAGTGTTACGGTTACTGTTACTCAATAGGATCCCTTCGGGCAGCAACGTTTTCATCCAAGAATTCCTGCAGCGTCCAACTATAATTGGAACAATGCACTTTATCTGTCGCGGTGCGTTGGGGCCTTTGTAAGATTATCGCGAGGTAGCTGATGGGTTTCCTGTGGTTCTTCAATATGTATTGTTTAGGGTTGAATCAAAATATTCTTTATCTTTTATAAATCAGCTACTTGCAATGGCTTTTATCTGTAAATATTGTTTTTTTTTTAATTACTCTTCTAAGAACATTCTACTTACTTACATAAATGATTTTTTCTATGTTCTTTAATCATTAAATGTGTATATAACAAATTCCCCCAGATCCTTGATGAAGGTTTCATCACCTACTAAAATGCCTTGCTGTGAGAGACTGAATAATATTTCTGTAATTGTAAGCCTACAAACGTGTACTGGATAAGTGGCTAGGAGATGGATGGATTTAATTGTAAGTAAAAGTAATATGCTTTAAAATGTTAGATTTGTAATTACTGAGCAATATTCCATACAAATGGCTCATTCTAATCTTATGATAAAGGGAACAAAAACACTTGAAACTATATAAAACTTATGATCTTTCTGCCTTGTGTCATTTTGTCTATCTTGAGCATGTCACGATTAAATATATAATATACTGTAAGGCCCTATCAGAGAACTTGTCAAATGAACTTTATAATACATGCCAGATTTACTTCAATGTGAGAACCCTCAAAATGCAGGTTATTAGTTATTGTTTTTCTTAAAGTCCAAAATATGTACCTCTCCTAAACATGCCTATATAAAGTATAACAACCATATTATATACTATAAATCTACTATCAGTTACCATTAAACAGTAACATAACAATAACAAATATCACAATATTCAGTAAAATGTTTAAGGCAAGAACTCTAATAGACCTCTCTGCTTATATGTCGAATACCATGGCTATTGGTATAAAGTATAAGTTTAGATTTTGATGAAGTGTTCATGTCCTCAGAAAACTGAAAATAGATGCAATATGATATGCATATGTTGATAGTAAAATATCAAAATGCTGATAGAAACCAATCATCCACAATTACTTAAATATGCCAAAAGACTAAAATAGTCATTATTCTTGCTTCCATCAGATACATTTAGAAAATCATATATCTAAAAAGTATTGAAATAAACTTTTTTTTCCCCTTGGATTGATGGCAACAATTTCTCTATCTTAAAATACTGCAGTCCAATGATGGACTGTTTTAGGTGATATTTCATCAAGAAAATAATCCCAACTCATAAATTTTAAGAACCCAGTACTGAACTTTCAGTACATATTGCCTGTACTGAATTTCAGATGGGGCGGCATGGTGGTGCAGTGGTTAGCACTGTCGCCTCACACCTTTGGGACCCAGGTTCGAGTCTCCGCCTGGGGCACATGTGTGTGGAGTTTGCATGTTCTCCCCATGTCGTCGTGGGGTTACCTCCGGGTACTCCGGTTTCCCCCCACAG
>JAODJX010000001.1:38221783-38232905 GCA_026776945.1 Isichthys henryi
TCCAGTTTACAGTTTCTAGTTTCAGTCTCATTCCATTAAAGTTAGCCTTCCTAACATTGTATATTTTTGTTTTGGACTTTGCTCTTCGGACACTAAAATGAACCTCAAATTTAATCCCACTGTTACAGAGTGAAACGTCTTTAAATGCTTTCAAAACCATATTGAATCATCCTCAGATATCCTTAGAACAGAAAAGCATAAGTGAGAAAGTAATAACATTAATAACAGATTTATCAATCACTCGTAGCATTATTTTAGACAGTTGCTTAGACACTTGTGCCCACAGTGTTATACAACTTAACACTTGATTTCTCCCCCTGACTATTTGTATACCGAGATAATGCGAAATTTAGAGAAAGTGGATTCGGTGGAAAGACTTCACTGCATCTCATATTCTGGATATTGCTGACCCATTAGTGACTGGCAGCCACAGAAACAGATGTCTTACTCAGGCTTACAGTGTGATGTCTCACAACTTATTGCAAATTGATAAAGTCTGTGATGGAGTTAATTGGTATTATTTAAACCAGCAATATTTCTAAAAAAAACCCTGGGAATGTCAATTCTTCTAGCCTAGATAAAAAGCCATTTCCAGTGGCTGATGCTGGACAAAATTTTTAATCTGTCCACTGACTTCAGTAAAAATAATAATCATCCATCCATCCGTCTTCTGCACCTGATTGTGTTATTCAAGTAAACAGGGGTCTGGAGCCTATCCCACAAGCTACAGGGGCAAGGCAGGGAATAAGCCAGAATGGGGTGTCAACCCATCACAGACCACATTCACACACATGGGGAATTTGGAAACGTCGATTCACCTTAACATGTTTTTGAACTGTGCTGGGAAATGGGAGTACCTGGAGGAAACCCCGTGACTATATGAGGAGGACATGTACACCCCACACATAGAGCCAGGGAGACTCAAGCCCAGGTCCCAGAGGTGTGAGGCAATAGTGCTAACCACTGTGTCACTGCGCCAACCCCTTAATAATGATAGCTTTTACTATTATTATTACTACTATTGTTGTTGTTATTGTTATTGTGGTGGAGAAGAATTTGAAGAATTCTTTGAAGAATTTAAATTTGAAGAATTGACGTCTAAATGTCTAAATGGGAATTTTTCAACTTAGTGTGATTCACCTTCTAAGTACACAGAAAACCCCTAAAACCTATGTCGTCTCATGCCATCTGCTCACAACACAGTAATGTCATCCATATACCCAGATTAAGGAAAGATGCTTTAATGGAGGGATTAACAATGTAATCCCTCCTCTCAATGATACCAAGTCAACTGCCAACTACATGTAGTCCAACTACATCCTCCTGTGGCTGTTATTCATTCATCCAACATAAAATCATCACAGGTGTGAAATGCACCTCATTCTTTTAGGATATTAGATTTTCCTCCCATATTGTTTCCTTTATATTATTATTATTGTATCAGTCGGATTAACTATTAATACAAACACACAAGGTTTATTTGCCATTTACACAAATGCAGTGGAATGCTCCTCTTCACCAACACCATCCACCATAGCTTGGGGTGGGGGGTGTCACATCTGGGGCTAGGAGTTAAGGACCTTGTACAAGGGCCCATGGACATGTGACTGTCCTGGCAAGGCCTGGGCTTGAACCATCTTATAGTCACAGATACAAAGACTTAGCCTGCTTAGCCACTCACCGCCACGTGAAGGCATCCAGGTTCCTTCTGGATGCTTGATCTGGGGAAGGTCCTCAGTCACTTGACAGAGCCGAAATTCCATTTTGTGATTCAATTGAGAATAACATCTCCTAACCATCTTATTTGCTGGGATGTGGAAAACTGGCCCAAGAATAACTCATGGATTTTGTGTTGATGCACTCCAATAAGTATGCAGCTTAGCAGAGGAAAAAGACCCTGGATGAGAAAATGAGACAGACCATTTGCTTTCGGAGCACATTAGCACAGGTGTGTGGAATTGCAGAGGGAGTTTTCCACCATGTGTCATGTAAAGTTTTGCACCAGTAGATCATTCGTGCTGCTGCACTGAAGATGATACAAAGTATCGAATAACGACCTGCTTTTCTAATTTACATTATTCTTTTAGTCTCAGATTGTCTAAACAATTTATGCTTACATTTCTAGGGACAACAAACAAAGCTTAACACTTTCACAACGATAAGGGTTCCCCTGAAAGAACAATTTTTGGGCAAGAAAATTGTGCTAGAGGTAATTAAAATTTGTTTTTAAAGTAAATAAATTGCACAAATAACAAATAGTGACAGACATTTTTTTGTTGCCAGAAAAAAACAAAATCTGATGTTATTTTAGCTAATGCGTCCCAGACCACTCAGAAAAGCTCTTAGAAAACTCTTCAGTGTAGAGTGATGACAGGGAGACTAACCCAGATGTCCAACCCACTCCGTAGAACATAAGCCAATTTGTATCCTCTGGGCATCCTCACCACAGATGGCTAATGCAACACAGTGGGGACTGAATCCAGGTCCCCACTGTTGGCTACACTTTACTCTTACCTGTGCTCTGCTGGAGAGGCCTTCAAATTTCTGTCTTGCTACTTGCAGAAAACAGGTCCATAACTCAGTAGCAACTCTAACTATATGATGATCCAGTTTTTTTGTGTGATTATTGCTAGTTGTCATTTTGCTTATATTTTGAAATTGATGCATTTTTGCAGCAGGTATAATTTTGCAAGTAGCCACTTCATATAGATTCAGCTCACAACTGAAAATATTTACTGCAAACTATATTAAATTATGCATTTCTGTCACATTTTTACTTAGTATATAATTCATTGTAAAACTGCTATAAGCATTATGTAACAGATGCAGGACTGTGTATTCTTTTATTAATATTATTATTATTATTATTATTATTTATTTGATCATTTTTTTTCCATTTCCTTTTGGCTGTCTATACAAATTAACTTAAACTGACATGGCCTTTTTCTGTTTCAAATTGCTCTGACTCACTTTTGGCTTGACATGGTTTCCGCCCAATCCTGCCAGCTCTACTCGACGGTAAGAGGTCAGGACAAGGTGGTCAATCTCTGCCTGTTTGTCCCAAGCCATGTGGCTCTTTTGTCTTTAGCTGACAACCTCATAAGGGGGTGTACAACATTTCCTGGCAAAATCTATAGCAGCCTTCAAATTCATGTCTGTCACTTCCTGGACTAAAAAGCACTACCATGTTCTCTTGAATAAACAAGAAAGTTCTCTTTATGGCCCATGCTTTTATGCATAGCAATGAAAATTATCTTAAAAAGGCTATAAATACTTTACCTTATGACCATTTTGGATCAAACTGTCCTTTTGTTCTGCTTCCAATAGTTATTTATACAATTGTTTATATCCCTGTATTTTCCCGTTTTCTTTATTTTATTTTATTTTTTTTATTGATTATGACTGACGTATCTTTGTGTTGTGTAAAATTCAGTTTATACTACAGAGTCTAAATACCACATATATGCTATTGTCCTTATTTTATTATTTACGGAGCTCTATATACTTTTCTTAAAATTTATTCCAAGCAGGATTAATAAATTGCTGTTTTGTAACTAGGTGGAGAAGTGCATGTTCTTTATTGCATTATAAATGGTGGCTATTGGGGCACAGAGCGATATACATACTTAGTTCTGTTTTTTTTATTATTATAATTTTTTCTGTGTCAGTGGAACGAAACTTCCTGGACTAGCTGCTCTGCAAAATACCAGCTCTGTCATTTTATTCTCTAGGGGGTCGAAGTGAGCACTGCAGATACTGGGAGGTTAGACAGCACTCCAGACCAAACCCGCATACCAGAACATTGCAGGACACACGCCTACACAGCCTCAACTAGGACCAATTTAACACCACTTAGCTTCAGTATGGAAAATATGAACTCAGGCTGGACTGTGGAGACTGGGCCAATGCTTTTCATCCCCATGTCACCGTGGCATTCTCGTACAATCTCTTACTCTTTAATTGGGATTCTAGACAAAGCAGGGGATCCAAACTGTTAAACATTCTTTTTAAATAAAATTAAATGTGAAATGACAAGAAAAGAGACCATAATAAACCAGCTTCATCTGTCTTGGATGATTTCTATTTAATTTTAATATTTTGAGTATACATAATCATGTCTCCAAGACCCAGGATGGGGTAATATTTTGACAATTAGAGATTTAGAAAAAGGTTTGTGTGAATTCAGTTTATCTCAACATGCTCTGCTTAAACAAATTTATGGAAAGTCATCAAGGAAGAAGATGTAATTAGTTAAAGTAATCACTTGATCAATCATTTTTAGATGATTATATGAAGTAAAAAACCAGCAACTTTTCAAAGCATTTTTCCAGATTTCTAGCCGATTCAGTTATATTTTCCTAATGTTGTTTGTGAAAATTTAACGTAATTGTTTTGAAAAATGTCGCCATTTTCTGCCTACTTTATGTTGCAATAAATTCTCACTAGACCTTCACAGGGCCAGTACACTGTTCATTTATATTGGAAACATGGTCTTCAAAACAGCATGCAAGGCCATTTCTAATGGACACTGCATAGGAGAAACGTGAGTTGAACCCACATGAATGGGAATTTTTACTTTAAGCTGTACATGAATGAAATAAAAGGTTCATAATGAAGCTTTCTTGCAACAGGCATTCTTGTGAAGATTGACATTCTGCTGAGCCTCTGACCTTTGCAATGGTGCTTCAGTATTCCCTGCAGAAGGAAAAGGGCGTGAAGGAAAAAAAGACAGAAAAACAACAGTACGGGGACTTAGAAGACTATGAATAAAACTGAACAACTGTGAAAATGCGCCTTGTAATGTAGGATAGTCATTAAACAAACACATGGATGAAGAGAGAAAAGCAGCAAAATGTGTTGTCTGTCAGCTGGTCATGGCATAAGGAGAAGCTATAAAGTAATAAACTTATTTCCATTTTATTCACCTGAGTGATGTTGCTATGCAGAGCAAAATATATTGGGCATATGTGTACAGTGTTAGTTCATCGTTTATAAGCCATCCTTTAACGATTGTCAGTAGGATTATCAACTAATAACTAATGATTATGATAAAATGCGTACCAGGAATTATAGGTTAATTATGGAAACACAAATTTAACATTAATAGTATTATTTCCTCAGAAAACCAGTCTAGTTGCTTTGAGTCTGACTCAGTGTACTCCCTACTAAATACTGTAGACATGTAAGATGTTTTTTCTTACATACTGTAGAAGCATAAAATAAGATCTGGGCCAATGCTTTGTCATTGAGCTTGCTTATACGTAGCAGAGATCCCCATAGCTAGAAGCAAGCTATAGTACAGTACAGCATGAAACAATGAGGCATCTTGAATAGAAATGCCATTTATGGGCTCCAACTGCGTTTCACTTTGATCTTTTTTTTCTTCTTCCTTCTATCGTCAAGCAAATCAGTGACATGAATTACAATCCGTAAGTACATCTTAAAACATGGAAAAGAGGGAAATACATATTCATGTGACCTTGAGCAGGATAGAGAGTGAGCCTTGACAAACTTGACATGGCATTTAAAGCTTTCCAGGTATCCTATAAAAGATGGTCTAGAATCCCATCAGGAATGACTTTGATCCAGGGTCAGTCACTTTTCACAGTGTATTTTATGACCGTGCAGAATATCAGCACCAAAAACTACCTAATTGTAGTAGGTATTTACTGTGGTGTCATTTCTTGACCAGGGTCCAGTTGTGATGGATGACAATTTAACCTAGACACTTGATGATCTCAACAAATCTCCTGGAATAATCATATGGAGGTCACTTCAGGAACTGTCAAGGTTTACTTTTCTAGTGGAAACCATAGAGGATTTCTAGTGGATTCAATATCTCATTATTTCAGTCCCAATAGTTTGCTGTCTAAATTAACCTGTCCATTCGACACTGAAGAATCTAAACTTTTGAGACTCCCAAAAAATCTAGTTGCAATTGCAGTAAATGAGGCTAATTACTCTTTGATATTAGGATCTGGTTTGAGTTTTCTGCAGATTTAAACAGGGCCACCCTGGTCTCATTAATCTGCTTCTCCCTTCTTGTTGTGTTGCTTTCTCCCACTGGTCTCCTTTGTCACACCAACCTACACTCATTAGCCCAGTTTCTCATGGCTGCTATCGCTATTCCTCCCATTACCAAGGTCATCTATATATTGAGATCTTACCAGTCACAATCAAATGTCATCTCTATTCCCATATACAGAGCCCTCCACAATTATTGGCACCCCTTTTAAAGATTTGTAAATAGGGTTAGAAAAAAATCCACCTTTCGGTGAAGCAGCTTCATGTCACTCTGAAAAAATGAGAAATGTACCCTTTCATTAACATAAATTTATCAAATGAAAAAATCTAAATCCTTCATCAAGAAATAATTATATTTAACAAAATTCCCTGTCACAATTATTGGCACCCATGAAAATTATAGTGAACACAATGTAACTTAAGCATGTTTTTTGGCCGGCCAGCCTCTTAGAGTTGAGTGGAGTGAATAGGAACCTTCAAGCTGTAATCCATGACTTCCTGGTTAACAGGACATGAGGTGACACTGAGCCCAAATTCCCCCAGTCATCCATCAACATGGGAAACTTAAGAGAACATACAAAACAAATGAGGGAGATGAGTTTTTCTAACCCATTTTACAATTCTTTACAAGGGGTGCCAATAATTGTGGAGGGCGCTGTAAGATTCTAACAGGTCTGTATACTGTTCAACCAGGTAGTTACTTCAATATTAGTTCAAATACAAGAACTCGTGGCCATAGGTGTAAATTAGCAGGAGAACATTTTAAACTGGATTTGAGAAAACACTTCTTTACGCAGCGTGTAGAATATGGAATAGTCTTCCTGTTAGAACAGTGCAAGCTAATATCTTGGCTTCCTTTAAATCAAAGCTAGATAAGATTTTAACAGATATTAGTTGAGTTCTCCCCAAACGAGCTAGATGGGCTGAATGGCCTCCTCTCATTTGTAAATTTCTTATGTTTTTGGTAAATGCTGAAAAATGTATTAGTGCATGAACTAACTAGTGAATATTTTCTTCTTCTTTGACATTTTTTTAAGTAAATTTGTAATTCATTTTTAATTAAAAGGATACAGTCACCCTTTGGTATGAATATATGTTGAATGTGTTATATGGGGTAGAGTTTATACATAAGAAGCAGTTTAAAAATAAATAAATAAATGATCATTTTAAATGTTCTTTAATCAACTAAGCAAATGGAGTTGAGCTCTGGTAAATTCTCTGCTTAACCGAGCTGTGAAACATTAAAATGGACATATCCTTCAAAAGGGCTGTAATGTCCTTTGTTGATAACTAAATTAGGCTTTATGATTCATTTACCCTGTAGCTCATCTGTCTTTTGTCAGTGTTGTCTTCTTATCGTTTATATAGACCAGTGAAAAGGTTGATGACTACCAGAGACAAGGTCAGTGGAGAAAATAATTCATTTGAGAGCAGAGAGCAGGCCATGTCTATTTTTATACTTATTTCCTTCAACTTCAGTTGCATAAGTTCATATTATTTATGGTCTGGTTCAATAAAATTAATATAATACTGCAACTAGTAAGGCCAAAAGGCAAGAGGTTGCACGAAACATATATGGAGTTGTTACTTCAGGGGTTTTGTCTGTGAAAGTATTCCTCTGAGCACCACGGCAAAATATTTCTTAATAGAGCTGCATCATTAAACATTTCTCAAAAGTTATATCTCTCCTGATTATTGAGGAAGTCAAAATTAGCATATATCTATTTTATAGACAGTGTATCTCTAGTGGATTTATATGAACCCCTTTCGCCTGGTTCAGCACTGTCCAGTAAAAAAGGCAGATATTTTAATCACAACAACAAAATTTGTGCTTATGGCTGGAACATTTCAATAGTGTTTTTACTGCAGAAATTTAGAATTAATATCCAAGTGCTGAAAAGCGTTGTTAAAATAATGTATAAAATCCATCCATCCATTTTCCAAACTGCTTATCCTACTGGGTCACGGGGGATCCGGAGCCTATCCCAGAAGCAATGCGATAATGTACAAAATGTAAGACAAAAATTTGTGAAAAACAAATGCTACAACTTTCATAAAATAACACATAGTACATAACCTTGTCGTCATACTCGTACTTGATAGAGGCACCTTTTACTTACTTGCTGCTGAAAGTTTTGCTAGGTATCCACCAGGGGTGCATTTCAGAAAGGTTTGTAACGCTAATTAGTTCATTATCTTGCAATTAAAATCAATCATTTATTAAGAAGTATTTCTCAAATCTTTTCATAACTTACACAGTTCATAATCACGCTTGGAAATTTCCAAGCACTCTGACCCACTCCAACCAGGAAGAAATCTATATCGATCTTCATTCTTCATTTGTACATTTGCCTGCCATTCTGTCACAGAGATGGAGAGGTCACCCAAAATACTGTAGGTCACAAAAACACACTGACTCCCATTTTTGACAATATAATAATAATAATAATAATAATGCTATCACTCATAAATAGATAAATATTCAAAAACATTAAAAACATCCTATAGTAAGGGATTTAGAGGGCCAACATAAACCAAATGTATTTTTTTTAGAGTAGGCTAATACAATCTTGTAAATTAGATTATACTTTACTCATTAGTACATATACAGTATGAGGTCAATATATGAATCTACTATCTAGAAAGTAAATCTGCCTTATAATTGTTTATGTTTTCCAAAATTAAATTACATTCCTGCAATTGCATTTAATTTTTTTAATTTAATTTAAATTAATTAAATTCTTCCTTTCATTCCCATCTCCACCTGTCGAAAAATTTCCCGGCACTATGCTTATAAGGCTAACTGATATGCAACCATCAAGGACCTTTTACAGACATTGTGGCCAAAAGGCCTGGGACTAAACATGATTCTTATATTTGGTGCAGCTTTAGAGTGTGTTACACGGCAAAGATTGGTGTGTTTGCTAGTGACTGGTTATTGGAAGACAGCAGGTGTCTTCTTTGTGAATGCCTGCTGACTCCCATGTTGAATCCCCAAACCGTGGTGGCGAAGAGGTATAACACAACACACCAAAGAACATGGACTGTTGTAGAGCATGCTCTGGGCATGTGGAAGATGTGATTCTGCTGTCTGTACAAGTTCTCAGGAGGTCTAAGATCTTCCCCTGAATGTTGCTGTGCTGTTGTTGTGTGTGCTAGGCATCACAACAGAACCAACAATTAACTACTTTACGTTTTTTAATTCTGGAATAACAAAGGCTTTGGGAAACACTCGCAGATCTCGTTTGTTCTTTACTCGTGTTGTTTGTTTTCTTGTTAGTTATTCACTTGCTTCGATCCATGCTGGAAAATGTACCCCAGAGCAGTACAATATGTGAAAATTTGCTCATTTCTACAGGAAAGTTCAGCCTCAGATTTTATGGAGACAGTTGGTATATTGCTCACTTCAAGTCACTTCACAGGTTTTCAATAGTTCTGAAGTCGGAGCTCGGAGTGGGCCACTCCAGGGCATATACCTTTTTGTTTTTAACTCATTCCAGTGTTACTTTTACAGGCCGCTTTGGGTCGTTGTCATGGTGAAAGGTAAATTTCTTTACTGATTTCATTTCTTTGCCTGGGGGCAGCAGGGTCTCTTCAGGATTCTTTTTTCTATGTGTTTGCCACAATCCAGCTATTCTCATAAGTGCTACAGTGCCAGAGGAAGACAAACCACCCCGTCCCATAAGAGGATACTGCTTCTACAAATCCTTATATTAGGGATGAGGCTCTTTAAATAATGCAGCTTGTTCACTTCTTTGGTCATTATACTGTACACTGCCGGGCCAAAAAATGAAGTCGACATTTGAATTTTTTGTTGGACCGCCTTTAGCTTTGATTATGTGGCACATTTGTCATGGCATTGTTTCCACAAGCTTATGCAACATCTCACCCTTAATTTTCATCCAGATTTGCATTCATTTCTCACCGAGATCCTGTATTGATAAGTGAGGTTTACCACTCCATAAAGCCTCCTTCAGCACATCCCAAAGACCTTCAATGAGGTTAACTCTGTGGTGACCAAGTCATGCATGAAAATGATTCCTCATGCTCCCTGAACCACTCTGTGACAATTTGAACCCAATGAATCTTGTCCTGGAATATGTCCATGTCAACAGGGAAGAAAAAAATCCATTGATGATGGATGGAGGTGTAACCTGGTCATTCAGTAGATTCAGGTACTCAGCTGACTTTACTTTATTGCTGCATGACATTGCTGAGCTGTAATAATGATCCAGTCATTGGCTCTTACTACGTATTTGTTGGTATAAATTCAAATGGCGACTTTATTTTTGGCCGGTCAGTGTATATTGAAATTTCACAATTCAAATAACATTAATGAGTCCTATTTCCATTTTTTTTTAAGCTTTTTCAACAACTGAAACATGAGTCATTTGAAAGGAGACCATTGTACCCTCACTCTCACTTGCCATGTATGTACAGCAAAAATAACCAAACAATATTTATAGTTTTGCAGCTGTAGTACAGGCACCACAGCTTGTGTTTTATTCAGTTAAATTGTTTTCTGTTGATTTTGCCATTTTCATGCTCTCTCTCTCTCCTGGTGTGTGTGCATATTAGGTTTATATTACATTGTGGGGAACAAATGTCCCCCTCAATGTGATAAAAACTTGGAGACTCCCCACAAAGATATAATTACAAACCTGTGTGTGTGGGTGTGTGTGTGTGGGTGGGCACATGTTACATTATGTATATAATAAATGTTGAAAATAGCCCCTGTCTGTAATTGTTGTTGTTAGTGTAAATACGTGTTGTGCTGTGGACTCGATTGCAGCATGTGTCCTGTGTTTGTGTTCAGTCCTTGCCTGATCCTCGCTTGTTTTACCCTTTGTGTAATTATCCCAACGTCTGCAAGCCTTCCCTTTTATCGTGTAACCTCCCGTGTTTGTCTCCCATGTTTGCGTTTCTCTGTTTTTGTTACTTGAGTGCGGTCTTTTTAAGGACTACATTAAAAAGCAACTTCAGGTGAAACCGATCTCCCGTCGTCTCTTTTCCACTGCTGCCATAAGAACATAAGAACATAAGAACAATACAAACGAGAGGAGGCCATTCGGCCCATCAAGCTCGCTTGGGGAGAACT
>JAODJX010000001.1:38287388-38302706 GCA_026776945.1 Isichthys henryi
GAGAACATGCAAACTCCACACACATGTGACCCAGGCGGGGATTCGAACCCAGGTCCCAGAGGTGTGAGGTGACAGTGGTAACCACTGCACCACCATGCCGCCCTGTATGCGAAATCCTTTACCATATTTTAGAATTGTTAGAATTATCAATACTGTGGACACATTACGATTATTTATGATGAAGAATTTTCCACGATGTCAAGCCCAAGGCAGCATCGTGAAACAGAGGATTGGAATAGCGGTAAGTTATTGTTCATAGTTATCTCTATGGGTTTATTGTTTAAATGCAGCAATAACTGAAAGTGTTTATGCTCACAATTGCAGATAACGACGATAACCTGTTAAACACGCCAATGTTTATTTTCAGGGATAATCGTGAAGGACCTGTAATCTGACAAGTTAGCAATAACAATATTGCTTACCCATGTCATTGATTTTTATGTATGAAATGCTTAAAGACTGATTTTGTCCATTTCGCCCCAAGATATTACCAATGATGAATTGTTGATCGATACGGCTGAAAAAATTTATGTGGATCTAGCGATGGAAACAACCTCAGCCAACAGGGTACAGAACGAACCGGTCAGCCAACTGAATTCTATGCGACCGGGGATTCCCGCGACTCAAAGCATGCCACCGGACCAAGGGGAATCTGCAAGGGGTGTTCCAACGACCTCAACCTGTGCCTAATCGGGACCCCCGCAGAGGACACAAGATTGGGATATTGCCCCATTACCACCTTGGCAGACGCCTGTTGTGAGTTCCCCAGCGGCAGCTGTTTCCCGGGAAGAGCGGCTGAAGGGGCTCAAAGTAGCTTGTTTCCTTTTTCAGGATCAGATGTGTGTTTTTTGGCAGATTTGTCTGACCAGATCTAAAGAACAAGCACGTGCATGTCTGAAAAGCGGAGGCAGTGTAGTTTTGATGGGGTCGGGAATCTAAAAGGATGCATATAAATGATGACGACAACGATGGTGAAAAGCCAATGATCCCTGATTGGCATCGGTTGATTAATGAACTGAATGACGGACTACCGGCTGAAATTAACCCCTTCATGCTCGCCTTAATAAATGATTTAAATGAGAATGGTACTGATGAAGTGGTTGATGCTATGGACTATGTTAATATGGGTGACGCTATAGGAAATGTAGACAGGCTGTCACCAAATGCACATATGGTTATGAATGTGGAAATGGCTAATGGCCACATGGCTGGGTCTGGTGGACAATGTACTGGACACAGATGTACAAATCCAGAACTTATGGACATTGATAATGTGGGGCAACAACAATAACAGAGCTATACATGTTCCAAGCAAGATCGATCTAAATGATCTGCTATCGATGGTAGAGAACCTTTCGCAGAGTAACACCAAGGTTTTCAGCGATGAAACGGTGGAGCTGGTCGTACAGATTATTCATAATCGAAATGGTGGTGCAGCTAAATGACAGAAATTAACAAAGCTTTTAAAGTCAGACATTTTGCAAAAGAAGCTCAGATGTCTTATTGTTTCTGAAAACTCTGTCAATAATCTATGCTTTGCTTACTGTGTAGTCTGCCTCTTAAACCGTGACATGACACACGAGGTTGTGGAGCTAGAAGCTAAGCGTTTGTAGGAATCAGTCGGGCTAACTGTGACCGACATTGTGTCATTAACAGATGTGACCTGTTTTGAGCAAATGCTTGGGGTCAAAACTGTGGTGTGGTACCGCTGTGACAAGTCGGACATTTTTAAGAAATTTCAGACAACCCCCGAGCCTTGTGATAAAACAATCTTTCTGTACCTTCAAGATTAACATTACAGTATTTTGGTATAAAAAGCTTGACACCGGTCTTTTGGGGAATCATATGTCTGTAATTATTGTTATACCTCATTCAGTGTTAAAACAGATCACAAATGCAAGTATGTTGGTGTCCTGAAAGGGGAGGGGACACCTACGCAGGCATCAGGTCCCGCCCGCCCTGCCCCCTGCCTCGCTTTCTGTCCCTGTCGCTGTGGCTTCTGGCGCCCTTCCGACGCCCTCTCGGTGGTCGCCTGCAGTTCCCCGAGGTCCTACTCGGCAGTCACTTGCGGGTTCCTCCGCTGCTGCTCATCAGTGCATCGTTGCCTTCTTTGGCTTTGCCATCGCCTATAGCGGCTTCCCCTCCCTCCCACCATGGCCCCCTCAGTCTGTCTCCTCGCTTCCTTTGTGGTTCCCTCCTTTCTCGTCTCCTCATCCCCCTGTGTTTCCTCCATTCACTCCCATTCCTTTTGTCCCTTCTGTTGGTGTTTACCCTATATTTCCCTTCCTGGTCTGCCTGTCTGCATTTCCCATCCTGTGTCAGGTGTTGTCTTGGGTTTTGCCCTTGTGCTTGTTTTGTGTTTTAGTTCTGTTTCCTGTGCCCCGGTGATGATTTTGTCTTGTTTTTCAGGTCCTGTTTTCCCAGTCTCGTCCTATCCGTCGCTCCCCTTGAGGCGTGCCCAGAGTGCCCGCCTTGGGGGGGACTCTGTCATGACCTGCGCATCCAGTCCTTGTGTGTACCACACCCACCTTGTTACCCTCGTGTGAATCCCACTTGTTACCAGCTGTTTCCGGTTTGATTTAGTTAGTCCTATTTATTTAGTCTGCGTTCAAGTCATGGAAAAAGTCAGCAGAAAGAGACCGCAGAGAGTGGAAGCTCTCAGCTGTAGACCCTAATGACAGAGGCAACTGGAGATGTGAGGTGAGATCTGCCATGTGTGCAGCTAGCCAGCTACCTGGAAGGGGGCCCACTGGTGTGGATTATGCCCCTGCACCTGCACGTAAAAAAAAAAAATCCGATATTGATGATGATGAAGTCTGTTTCCCCAGGTTTGTCATTAACGTTTGTACCGTGTGGTTACCTGTCTGTCCCAAATAAACCCCGTCCTTTGGATTTCCATCGCCCTGATCCTGCTTTGCTCGCTCGCCCGTAACATGATCTCACCATTAACTACCGGTTCTGCCTTACACACTTCCGGTTCACACTTTGCAGAACATGCTGTAAAACTGAGACACAGGGGGTCTGCTGTCATACAGAATAGCAAAGAGCTCTGATCGGTACGTGGTGCAGTGTGAAAATCAACAAAGCTACTGAAAAGGGCTATAAAATCGTAAAGATTTACGAGGTCTGGCATTTCGATGACAGAAGAGACAAACTCTTTGCTCACTATATTAACACCCATTTAAAGGGAAAACAGGAGGCATCGGGCTATCCCTCTTGGGTATAGAGTGTTGAGGATAAAGATATACATTTAGACTTACTTTGAGAAGAAGGGCATCTGTTTGAATCCCGAAAACATCGGGGTTAACAAAGTGAAACGCTAAATTTCCGAATTGTTTTTAAACAGCCGTTGGGGAAAGTTTGGTCAGAGAATAAATCAGACAAGCACGACGCTCATCAAAGATGCTGATGAGTTTCTCATGTTCATTTTTTCAAAGCTCGATGTGTCTCACTTTTCCTTTCTGAATGACAATGTAGCAATGGTCCAATGGCGTAACATAAAGGGGTTCCCTAGCACGCTGCGGCATGTCAATGTTTTTATTGCTGCATTCACTACCGTGTATGCTAGGCTTGAGCTGTACAATCTCTTGGATCGCTTGGGGAGACGCACATTATATCGTGATACAGACTCTGTCATTTTTGTCAGCAAGCCGGGCGACTGGATGCCACCTTTGGGCGATTTCCTCGGAGAGCTAACAAGCGAGTTGGACCCAGATGACCACGTTTTGGAATTTGTCTCGGGGGAAAACAGCAAAGGGCAAAATAAGCATGAAAGTGAAGGAAATCACACTGCATAACACCAATTCAAAAGTGGTTAATATCGCATCGCTCACACTAAGCGGCAGCTATAGCCTGATTACACAACATTACCTTATGGATTTTAGTGACGGTTTTGACAATAGACTTCAGCATCCATTCTCGTGTATTATATTGGGACTGAGCAACTGTGGCAAGTCGTATTTCTTTAAAAGACTATTGGAAAATGTGGGTTGTACATTTTCCAGAGTGCCTAAAAGTGTTGTATTGTGATATTCTTGCTGGCAACTGTTGTATGATGAACTGCTGCACAAAAATAAAGAACATTAAATTTGTGGAAGGAATTCCAGAGTCTCTATGAGCCGATGACCTTTTGCAATCTAATAAAATCAAGCTAATCATCATTGACAATCTTATTGAAAAAGCCTGCGACAATAACAAAGTCGAAAAAGCTTTTACCAAGTACTTGCATCAGAGAATTCTAATTGTTATATATCTGGTACAGAATCTTTTCTTCCAAGGTAAGAAAAGCCGAACCATCAATCTTAACGCCAATTACATCGAATAATTTAAAAACCCCCGAGATAAATTACAGACGAGTGTATTGGCACGGCATTTGTACCCGCGGCATTCAAAATTTTTTCTAGAAGCTTTTCTAGAAGACACTACAAAAGTCCCTTCAGCTCAAAAAAGCTGTGACACCCGAGGACTGTAGGCTCAGAACAGGAATGCTTCCAACCGAGTGGCCAGCTGCTTGCGTGCTCAAGAAAAAATACTAATGATATTTGTGCGTATGAAAAGAAACTGGAGTGAAATAGCTTTGAATATACTGCGCGGTAACATTCTGTTAACCAAAACACAGATTATAAGACTAAGAAAGCAAAAAGACCAGCATTTAACCCTCTGGGTTCGGGTGCGTCGTCGGTGATGCAGCGTACTTTTCACATATATTTCATTTTATATCTAACTGAAATCTTCATGTAGAATCATGAAAAAAACACTGACTAAATCTGTAATCTGTCTTATTTTCAAAACGTCAGTTGTCGGAAGTATTAAAGTTTTTAAAATTAGGTTAAATCATAAAACAGTAAAAAAATACTTTACCTGCATCGGGGGCAAGAGGTGCCGCCCTCACCTGAAGATCACTATTCACATTCTAAATAGCTGCAGGGTAAATTGTTGCAACGGTGAAACCCGATCCAGATACATCCCCATCAGCGCCATAAAAGGGGGGGGGGGGTGGAAGTGGCCAGGTGTGAATGGCTCATGCATACACATGAAAGTTGCTACATATTCAATGAAAGGAGCCCAGAAATAGTGACATGAGCTAGTTTTTTCTTATTTATCAAACTGAATGTTGCAACTACACCATTTAGTCATCTTCATGTAGCCAAGACTTTGGATGATCAGATATCTGGGATCAAAACAATTGCTTACGATGTACTTTTATAATATTTCTGCAAGTGCTCCAAATTGCATTTTGCAATGTCTAATAACAATAAATAAATCTGACATTTTTACATTTACGATTAAGATGAGTTTAATGCCAAAACAAATATATAATAAATAATTTGCCATGAATTAAGTTTATGATATTGAATGAAATGTGTGACCATGCTCCAGTCATTGAAAGTGGGTTCCCTACCCCACGACCCAAAAGGGATAAACTGCTGGCAAACAAACGGACCTCGTTAAAAAGAAAGAAGAAGGCTATTAACCAAACTGGTGGGGGTTTCATTCTACCACTGCTAAGTGTGGCGCTACCATTTCTCACCAGTCTTTTTCAGCAGAGCTAAGTAAGCACACTAGGAAAATGTATTTGGTTCGTAAGGCGCAGCTTGTAAAACTGCATAATGCCACAGCTCCTAAATATACGATAAGGCAGACTGTCGGAAGCGAATTGGACATCGAGTGCCACTGCTGCTGATGCTGCTGGTAACACCATCATGGAAGATATAGCATCACGTAACAAGAAAAAGGTTGAATATATGATGGGCAAAATGCTTGAAAACTCTGCTATCACTGCGTGGAACCCACGCATAGAGTTTGTGTTTAATGGTAAAACTATCGCAGGGTCCTATATGCTCGATTTTCTTAAAAAAAATACCAACCCGCATAATGTAAACGAGGCAAGAAGACCTGTGGGCTGGGACGAATTTCTATAAGGATTGGCAAGATTCAACATGACTTGCACCCTCATACCCAACCAAGATGTCTGCCGTCTCACAGAAGCGATCAAGAATAAAAATCCCACCGAGGAACCACATGACAGTACCCCCCGAGGTATTACTGTATAATAGACACGTGCTTGTTATCCATCATGAACCTCTAGCAATAATGATACAGTGTTTTTAACTCAACTCATTTTATTTAGAAAGCATGTAAAAATTTCCAGACAGATTTTGACAGATTCAGTCGCATAGTTCAGTGTTTACACACCCACCAGAGTCTGTTTGAACTTGTGCATATTCCAGAAATCCTTAACCACGCCATCTACAGCACACTCATAATCTTTCTCTTCAACATCACATTTCAACTCACGCAATTTCTCCTGTACATTTATTTAATCTTTAACCTTGCATATGATGGCCTTCACAGCGCCTTGTACTTTCAGTGGTGCAGGGTGTGATGACATATTTAAACCACAGTCTACGCAGCTTTTTGCTCAACTTTTCAAAATTGTTAAAGAAGTAAAATGGTTCGAAGTCGTACCGATGCTGGCTTGGGTGGTTCACAGAGCACCCGACACAGGTCTCCTGCATGTCCTCCTCGATTACTCGATCCAGAATACAGGCCAGTGCCCCTTTGATTATCTTCATGGCAGAGTCGGTGATGCTGTCATCCACAACATCTTAAGATAATGACAGTGCCGCAAAACTCTCGCAGAGCTAGTCAATCATCGGTGCCGGGGGCTGCGATGTGTCCATGACTGCATACGGGAGCACATCCACCACATCAGCCGCCGCTGGCCACTGAGACCACGTCGGACTGGAAGGGGGTGCCAGTGGCAGACATGGATCCCCATACAGACCCCATGATGCACCCTGCTGCTGGGCGAGTTGAGGAGAAATCTCTGGTGGGTTTTCCAGTCGCAGTTCAAAAGTCATTGGCTGAAGCCAGGATGGGTTCTGCTGAGGACAGGTTTCAGCGTTGTTCGGTGTCAGTCCAAAACTAAATTCAGTCATCGTCAGAAACCAGGACGGGTGCCGCAAATCGGCTTGTAAATGGAGGAAATCAGGAAAAGGAATCTCGGGTGGTCTGCTCTGTTGCAGCTCAAAGGTTGTATCCTGTGTCGGTGCAGGCCATGATGGGTGCCACAGTAGGGGGGCTTTAGGGAATGTCAGGTCGATCAAAGTTGTCGGTTCGCTCGCCATTGTGCGCTAAGATGCCGGAGGATTGTTGGTTGTCTGCTGGCTCACAGGAGCGATGGGTATTAATACGTTTTCAACATGGTTAAGCACAGTCTTCTTTCATCTTATTGGTTGTTATCGAGTTATATACAGATACAATCATTATGCGAGAATATGCTGCACAGAGCGCCATGCTTGTGCTCCCTTGGTGGTTTGCATGGCGCCCATGTTGGGTTTAGCAGTACTAAGTTGCTTGGAGGGGGCGTTGCTGGGGTTGTCGAACTCCTTGCGGACTATGTATGTATGAGATCGACAACAATTTGACAGCTGGTAGCCATTTTGTTTCCAATTTGACAGCTGCTCGACGCTGCGAGTTGGCTTTTTAAAGTAATGGTTTATAGCTCTACGCGCATGCACTATAGGAGAGCCAGAGAGAGAGAGTGCTATATGCTCATTTTAACAAGGATTGGCCATGTTATTCCTTTATTCTTGTTGTCGAAATGCTTAGGATGTTTTATTTAAATTTGACACATTGGCCGCAAGGAGTTTCATTACTTAAAAAATTGGTATAGTTAAAGTGGCTTATTTGAAATAACATGCGCCTCCGTTGGTGTCGCCATTTTTAAATGTATACCTGCGTGAGTGTGCATGTTCTCAGTGCTCATGCACAAGTGAAAATCATTTCAGCCGCGTTGTTCATACAGGCCGGTCGCACGTACCAGAGCTGCAGGACTCACCCATTTCGCCAGCTACTGTCGGACTTAAAGGTTATTCCTCCTAAAAGCTTGCTTGTTAAAAGCTTTCTTTAACCTAACAACGAAATAAAACACTGGTAAATACCAGTTTTTTTATTAAAGTTTTTCTTCTTCTTTTAACATGTTGGTTAAATATAATGCTTTTTTCTTTTAAAATACGCAATGTGCCGGGACACTTGTGCCTACTAACAGCACGTGGCTGCGGCTGGACCCCCGCTGGACGTGTATGCGCAAGCTTACATTCATCCTGTTACGATCGCGGGGACCGGAACGGCGATCATGAGGGCAGGCGAGCAATCAGGAAGCGGGCAAGCAGGAATATGGGGCAAACAGGGGATTTATTCCAAACGGGGAGCAGGAGACAAGCACACATCAACCCAAACTAACATCAATGACTGACAAGGAAAACAGGTAAGACCAGGACTTAAATACACAGGACTAATCAAAGTAACTAGACACAGCTGGAGACAATCAGGGAATCACACGTGGGTAATTAGGGGGCGTGGCACACGGGAGGATCGGACGAGCAGGGCATGACACATCCTGCTATTTGTTTTATTATTCCTTAAAACGTACTTAAAAATAACACATTGATAAATACATGCAATGTATTTTTATTCTATTAAAGTTTAACGGCAACCCTTATCTCCTAAACCATATGGCCCCCTATCAGCAACACATCGCATAAACATATCTGATACCATATATGGACATAACCCCTTGACCAATCATAATAAGGGATTCGCCCGCTCCCGCTTATGACGTCATAAACGGAGCCCTATTAAGTTCCACCCAAGGTACCAGATAACATTTTTTTATAACAAAATTTCACTGTGAAACGTTATTTATGGCTTTAAAATGTTATTGGCAGAAAAAAGTAAATAAAGGATGCAAACATTTAACATGCCCTTTAGATGTTTCTATAGGCCATGACCTTAACAATATTTGCTGAGTGCATAGCTCTGAAATGTGCAGTTCCTTTAATATCATCATGAACAAGATACCTTGAACTTCTGACCTAAGTCACATCATCTGGAGGCATAAATTTGTCCTTCAATTGTTATAAGTGAGCAATCGTTACATTTCATTTGACTCATTTAACTGCAGATGGATTACAGTAGTGACCCATTGTACAATGTATCCTTGGTATTTTTGTCGCTGTATCATTTAATTATCTAAATGGCATTTAAATCAGGCGGAAAAATATTCGACTTAATCATTGTAATGCATGCTGAACAGTGACTTGACATAAACCCAGCTCTTAGATTATCTCAGCAGGTTTAAGTCAGTTACATCAATTCCATTTGGGACAATAAGCTTTTGTTTGGAGAAACATCAAGCAGCTACCACAACAAAATTCATAAAAGAAAAAATATATATATTCAAAAGAAACCCTCACTTTTAACAGATAAGGGACTTCAAAAAAATCATTGTTTTCTAGATGAAAAAGATGGGACAGCAATAAATTTCAGCATTGCTAAACAAAAAGAAATAAGAAATAAGTTAGATGTTTTTACATGGTAAATATGCTCACAAATAATATAGTTCATGTATGTATTGACGAAAATGAAATGCAAGTGTTTCACTACTGCTACTCTGGAAATTCCAGCTCTCATAACAATCCATCCATCCACCTACCTTATACTGGCCTATACTGCTCAGGGTTATGGAGGACCTGAATCCGATGCCATGCTCCTCTAATAATAATAATGTGGCTTTTATCAGAACATTGCATTACATTACATCATTCATGCTTACCTACAGATGTCCATGGAAGAAACATTACATCAATATCTCACCATCATCACGTCAAAAGGGCTTTTCTGCTATAATAGATTTGGAATTTAAGTCAGCCTCTTCTATATTCCAGCAAGTGATGGACCAGGTTCTCCATGATGTTCACTGTAACCTGGATGGTAAACGGGTAATTGGCTAGAATGACCAGCATCATCTAAAGAATTTACCACACACATAAAGAAATCAAACACTGTGAACCTACTTCACATAAGACATTTTAAAGCCTTACATGTGCATTGCACAGAGATCAGAAATGAAACCAGAATGGATCCTACCCTGAGTAGAATAATGGAAATGGTGGCAAGATGCTGACAGCATATTGACTCCATTCATCTGCAGGAATGATGAACTAACCCTGAAACAGGTTTCCCTCACCTAAACTGAGATCATGAGTCCTAATGGACCAGGAGTGGTGAAAATGAAATCAGTTTCCCATAGCTACATTTGGTGGCCTGGAATTGATGCTCAGATCGAACAGCTGTCCGAGAGGTGTGAATCCTGCCAGGTTAATCAGAAATCCACTGAACCATTGCCATTATGCCATTGGAGATGGCCATGAGCCCCATGGCAGAGTGTTCACGTTGACTTTGTAGGGTCTTATGAATATCAAATGTGGTGGTTGTAGACGCTCACTCTAAGTGGCCAGAGGTCAGACACCTTTCCCTTAGCTTAGAATAACATACCATAATCAGCAACGAAAGAAACTCCAACCATGTGTTGTGAGTTGTGTTCTCACCTCCACAGTTTGAAACCTAATGTGACATCAGTTGTGGAACTTTTACAGGATGCCCAGCACAATTGCCGACAGTCTCAGGCAAAGGACATTGCCTTTAATGTGGGTGACAAGATGCTGGTTTGTAACTATTGAAGGGGGGGAGTGAATACTGGGCATGCTGTCAACAAAAATAGGTCCACTGTCCTACATAGTTCATGTAGCATCATCAGTGAACTGGAAACTACAAGTTGACCAGATGTTAGCATGGCAGTATGACTTTGATTCTACATCAGAAGAAATCACGGAAGTGCCACATTGCCAGGAGGAAGATCTACCTGCACTGGATCAGCCTGTTCCAGAAAACATGCTAGCACCTACCTCAACTCACTGACCTGAGGAAACAGCAAGGACTGTGTCTACTTCAAATGAAACAGTTCCAGTAATTAGCACATCACACAGAGATACCAGTAATCACTATCCTGCGCATTGCAGTAACCCACTTTTGCAGTGTAGTCCATGAGGTGACATCTAGATGAAAGGCATTCATTGTAGAGAGCCATGTTTCTAGAAAAGGGTACAATAATCCCTTAACAGACTCAGGGGTCTGGGGCCATCCACCCCCATGTCAACGTTATGTTGAGGTGTTGGTCTTCAGTTAATGTAGCGGAATGTTAAAAAAATGAATGAGAAAGAGAACTGTTTAACATGTTTGCTTCTAAATGATTTTCATTGTGTTTGCTGGGAAAATGTAATTAAGGAGGAGAGATGTGATGTATATAGTTGTAAAAAAAAAACCTCCATGTTACATTGCAACCTGACTCCACTTGTGATTATTTTGTGTTTAAAGCTTACACAAATGATCATAATAATAATTTTTTAAAATCTCTTTTAATCCTGTGTTGGCCTCTGCATTTGTCTTAAATGATATCCTCTTAGTTATCAAAAAGTCACTGCATTGTGTTATATACGATTATTGTGATTGTGATGATTTGCTTGGACCAGTCACTAAGGGAGGATATACTTAAGTGTAGCAGCATTTTAATTCTTATGTTGACAAAGGCCAGATTAAGTAGATCAAGTTTAGCTCACAGACAGATGGCCTGGTTTTCTCCCATACAACTCCCATCTTATACAGAGCAGAATTCATGTTGTGTTTAATAATGACAAGTCATTCAACTGCTGGCATATAGTAATATACTTACAAATCATGATGATTTTTTTTACAGTCACTAACAAGCATTTCTCCATGTGTGTGGCTAATCAGTCCTGGGTATGATGTCCGTTATGGCTTGCATCCAGCCCTGCAAGCAGTCCTCCAACTTGGGGGTTGGTGGCAGGATTGGCACTCCAGCCACCATAAAAACTTCACATAACTCCAAGATAGCAGACACGACTCTTTTCTGTTCTCCGCAGGAGTAGCTCTGCTGCAGCCACTCACAGGAAGGCTGCACGCATGATGAAGGGGATAGGGGAAAGCCCTCAGGGGCCTCATCACCAGAACAGCCAAAACTGCTGGAGAGCATTCAAGTCCTCATCTGAGGCGGCTCATTCAAGTAGGTGCATGGAACATCTTGTCTCTCCAGTATAATGACCATATTGCTCTGTGGTTGGAGAAGCTTCATAAACTCTGGATTACAGTGGTGGCACTCTCTGAGGTATGCAGACCAGGGCGTAGCCAGATCTCTGTAGGTGGGTAAACCTATTATTGGTCTGGTCGCTCTGACAGCTGCCGTACTCAGGGAATAGCTGTTGCTTTGGTGGATCAAGTTATCCCAATTGTGTCCGAAGTCACTCCTTTCAATGAACGTATTATGAGATTCAGTCTAAGTCACTCTCTGGCTGTCTTGTCTGTTGTCTCAGTGTATGCTCTGGATGTGATGAGTGATGTCTTGATGAAGGAGACATTTTATTTGCAACATCGTTTGGTGGTTGATGGGGCCCATGAGGTGACACTCCTGTGGACATGGGTGATTTCAATGCAACCACTGTCACTGACATGGCTGGCTATGAGGACTTTGTCAAGTGGCTCCATGTTGCCTGACTCTGCAACAGGTCAGGGGCTGTGGGTTGCTTGATCCTCATTACAGCACCCTGAGGTGCATCAGTGGACTTGGCACTCCAACGTGGGTGATGCAGCGAAGGAGATTGATCAGAACTTTAGAGTCTACAGAAGTGCCCACTAACATACTTATTGTTACTACTTTAAAAATTCTGCTTAAGTCCAGTAGGCCACCACCTGCTAAAAGAATGAGGCTGAAACTGGTCAGACAGCAAGATTAATCTATTGCTAATGAGTTTACAAGTAATTTGTGTTAGGAACCTGCAGACTTGGGTGAGACTGCCATTTTTAATGTGATGTGGAGACTTTCCATGACAAGACCCCGAAGGTTGCTGAGGGTTGTGTTGGTGTTGCTGGTGTTCCCAGAAGGAGGTCTTTCATCTGGTAGAGCACCATGGATATCATCAAAAGGAATCACAATGTATGTCTTGATGGCAACTCCGGTCTGTACCAGGAACTGAGAAGGACGGCTGTGAGTGCCCTGAAGTCAGATACGGAGAAGTTTATTGGAGGAATCTGAGAGCAAGTGGCATGCCTTCTATGGTTTAGCGACCCATGTCCTGGTTACAGAATAATCAAAACATTATGTACATTTGAATTTATTCCTCGAAGAGTTGCTGTCAGGGTGAGTGATGGGAACGATACTTATGGATGACACTGCAATCGTGACCATTGAAACGGCTACTTTGAGCAGTTGTTTAAAGTTAATCCTCTGGCTAGGACATTGGACATCTCTGGGTCCATAGTTCTTGAGGCTGATCCACCAATTAGTTGTGAACCAACAAATCTCACTGAGATTCCACAGGTGGTGAATCAGCTGAGTGTAGGGAAGGCCAGAGGGATCTAAGGGGTCATCCGTAATTGTCATCATTTTCACAAGTGTACAAAGAGTACTCTTTTCACCTACCCCCTCCCCCCCCCAAAAAAAGTGTACAAGCCTTTTGAAAAAATGATGATATGCGTACAATACCAGTGCCTATTTAACATGTTTAAGCTCTGTAGGGCACAGGTAGTGTCTGTAGAGTTTACTAGTATCTAGAATACTGTAGTATTTCAAATAAAGACAGGGATTTCAAGAAAAAAAGGTTGTTATATTATTTTTCCATGAGGATACACATGTATGAACTATCTACCAAAGACAGGAGACAAACAGATGTACATGTAGTGCCAGAAAGATCAGCAGAAGCCAACAAAGTCACTCTGATACACAGTCCTACAGGTTGGTTGTCCCTGGAACAATAGATACATGACAACATTTTCCCAGAACAAACAGCATATTCTTTCTGAAATGAATAATACGTAAAAATTTAGAAGTCAAGAAGAAAATTCTGTGATGAAAGCTGAGGGTATTACAATGAGGAATTTGTGATAAGGTTGGGCATGATCCGTTGGTGGCTGCCTCAGCATCATCACTCTGAAATAAATAAGAATTAAAACCTAGTAAGCTTTGCTGATATAGAAAAATTCTGCTATGAAAATTGATGCCTGCCTTTTTAATATTTTATCAATTATAAAAAAAAGAATAAATAATAAAAAAAAATAAATACCAGTACCCGTCGAGCTGTGCGACACGACAGTTTTGCAAAGAACACAAACCAGGTCTTAACTAATATCAGAATCCTGAAAAAGATGCAGCAGAATCAAAAAAGCAAGCTCAGTCATAATATGCATACAGAAGACTATCAGCATGCAGTATAGGAAATTGCCTCCTGGGGACGAGGTCGTACAGGAATTTGACTTGCACTGTTTTCAACCCCGTCCCCATGGGAATAGTATATGCATTGACTTTAACTGGGATGCGATCTGGGCATTTTCACGCAATTTTCAAGCATTAATACACAAGTAAAGTGGTATAATTTGGGAAAATTGTATTTAGAAAAAAAAATACATACGGCACTGGGCGTAAAATAATCCTGAATAGTCTTAATCGAGGGTTTTGCTTAGATTTTTTCCATGCAGACAATTGCACTGCGATACAAGTCAGTCCGGCCCTATTCCAATGTTTTGGATGCATTCCAGAGCTTCTGTCCAGCCTTTACGGCGTCTACACATTTGTCAGAAGAATGCACAAAGCTGAAAACATTAATAAACTATTCATACGCATTGCAGGGGGCCTTATGAATGGCCGTTTTCCTGTGATTCGCATATGTAAATATTTCTGTGAAGTCGGCCGTATCCGCCATTGTGATGCAAAACCAAGCGACGGGAGCTAGCCGTGCGCACGAAATTCAAATGGCGCTCGATATGCACATCAGTACGGTCGTCATTTTTCCGTTTTCAAAAAAGCGTACATGGGCTCTTAACCCCCTCCCCCCCAGCGTACGGTTTGTACGCTCGTGAAAATGATGACAATTATGGAATATCTTATAATAATAACATACTTTCTCATTATTATGACTTAATACCTTAATAAAACCAAATTGTATGTTGAATTGTTTGGACAGGTAAACATAGCTGGAGGACTGATGATTCCATAAAGAATTTTGACCGACTTTCAAAAACAAAGATGTCAATTTTTGTACAAGAGTTGGTGGTTGTACTTTTTGGAAGAGAGACCTTACCAATGTCAATACTTACAGTACTGGACAGAAGACAAGCAAAACCCCTTTGGATTCCGAAAAGGTCAATGCACTCATTGGTATGTTGGTACATTTTAAAACGAAGCTTTGTTATCAATACACAATAAATTATTGTCCTTATAATGTGCTTATCGTCCATCCAAGTACAAATTACATTTTTACATTTACATTTACAGTATTTGGCAGACGCCCTTAGCCAGAGCGACTTACATAAGTGCTATGAGACTCTACGATGAATTTTTCTGATGCTAGCTCAATAAGGACCCAGGCTATGAATACCATCTATCCGAATACTCCGTTGAGAGTG
>JAODJX010000001.1:38319944-38330066 GCA_026776945.1 Isichthys henryi
CCCCCAGAGGAGCTGGATGAAGTGGCCGGGGAGAGGGAAGTCTGGGCCTCCCTGCTGAGACTACTGCCCCCGCGACCTGACCCCGGACCAAGCGGAAGATGATGGATGGATGGGATGGACCTATTTTCTAAATCACTGAACATTTATGCAGTGGATAAACCATATCATCTACATAATACCATAATCCTTTGATATCCTTGTCTAGTCTATGCTGAACATTGGTAAAGGATAAAACCCATGGTTTTCAATCTTTACCTTCACGCAGTGGCTCAGTTCATAACACAAATCAAAACTGAAATATTTTAAAATAATACCATGTCATTTTTGCTGTAATTCTTCACCTAGGCATGTGTAATGAGGGAAGATATTGATCATGTCTGTGTGAATTCCTTTTCACACAGACATTTTTTATTGACGCTGTGACAGTACTGACCGAGGTTGGCCTAGATATGTTGTTTCCTATCTGTTTTGTACCTTTCCCTCCAACAGAGCTGTGGCAATTAATATCGAGGCAGGAAGTGGCTCTCAAACTGTTATACTGATATTAAGAATTTCAACTTTTAAGTCTATAATAACTGAATTCAATTAAAGATGTAATCTTTTTGTATCTAATAGCTGCATCACTGGAGCTATTTACAGGAATTCTCATGACATCTCTATATACTGTACTGAGTGCTGGTACAGGTAGGCAAACATTTGTAACATTGCAGCAAGTTACCAAACACCTAAGCTGCATGTCAGAGTCTAAACTGGACCAATATTTTGCCAATTCCTGCTGTATGTTCTCTAAACTGATATGCCAGGAAAATTGAATTTGATTAAATCAATGAAAATGCATTTCAATAAAACAGAATGGCTTCAATGAAAAAAAGGTTCTGTATCTTGAATATTGGTATTTGCAATATGATAACAGTACACAAATGTAAATGACAGGTACTCTCATGTCAGATCTACTGAAGCAGCATTTATGTTTCCTATGTCAAATGTTTGCTTTTTTGGTAGCCCTGATATTAATATTCCATTTTGAACTTTTTGCTTACAAACACAATTTTCATCCCCTTTAGTGCAGTGTATGAGTAGTTTTGGTTTATTGGAGATAAATGAGCAAAATGACTTTGAGCATGTAGTTATATTTTATCCAATGAGAATTCTGGAAATATAAAAAGGGAGATTTTACAGAAAAGGCTGTAGTCATACTTAAGCTAAAAACACTAACCAGATCAATCAACTGGAATACTGAAAAATATATTTTTTTAAACCTCATCTATATTTTTTATATTTTTATTAATTCAAACTAATGCTATACTTAAATTGAAGCTGAACACATTAGCTTTTAAAATTTGCAGATATCTAAGTCTGTCTCTGAAGTCTGCTTTACTTTGCCAATTGTAGCTTATTCCTGGCTTCTAATTCTACTAATTAAAGTGGAAGATGAAAACTTTAATTTGATCCTAATTGCTTTGAGTAAAACAAGAAAAGAAGGTCATCTAAACATAATTATATTTTAGTTAACTTGAATATTGGTATTTGCAATATGATAACAGTACACAAATGTAAATGATGTAAATGTAAATGATTAGTTATTTTAGGACTAAAGCATGATTCAAATTTTGGATGAAACTAAAATGGTATGTATACAAATTCTATCAGGATTTCTTGAATTATAGCTGTATGTGAAGCTGTGATGAACTGTACAGTTACAGAATGCAGTACCTAAGTAGGTTAGGATGAAAAATAAGCTGCCAGAAAGATGACCATTTTTTCCTCCAGAACATCTCATGGAAAGAAATTGGTAAGTTTCTACTAGCTCTCTGTCAAAAACACATTTACTTTACTTGGGCTCAGCATTCTCTCTCAAGTACTTGTCTAATTAGTGTTCTTGCCTCAGAAATTGTACAACTCACATACTTGTTCCACAAGTGCGTGTACATCATACATTTTGGGCAGGACATCATGAAAAGCTCTCAGGAATATTAACAACTGACAAACAAGGGCTGCTGGGAATGCACTGGAACATGGTTGCCACAGAGGTTTCATTAAATCACTAAGTGAGCATAGTGGCAAAACAATAATGACTTCCCTTGATATTTCTTGAGATCGTGACAAGTTGAGCTTTGCTTGAGGTTATGTTTCCATTTTATTTACATTTTACTTAAACATAATCAACATAGAAGTAACCTGACATATTGAAACAAGATGCTGAAACATTAAATGTAATTGAAATGGGACGTCCGTCTTCAGGGTCAAATATTAATGCTGATATTGCAAAAAAGTTTTATTGTCACAATAAGTAAAATGAGCAGTGCATAACACCGCAGTGTGCCTTGGTGCCTCTCTTTCTCAAGATTGATTCTGGTAGCAGAAAGGTTCATTCTGGTCCCGGTTGAATTTGTGGAGTTTGTATGGTTTCCCCAGGTTTGCATGGATTACTTCCACAATTCCAAGATATGTAGTCAAGGTGGACCTTGCTTTACATTCCCATGTTCCCTAACCAAGTTGTGTATCACACTAAGCCAAATGAATGAGAAGTAACAGATAAAATCCTGATGAACACAATTTAAAGAGAGAATATTTTGACAGAAATTGTGGGGGAGAAAGGAAAAGCTCTTTATTAGTTTTTACACATTTGTATAAGGAGGAAGCACCTTCTAAAGAGTATGAGGTTTTATAGAAGTATAAAGGAATTTATGTGTGTGTGTGCGTGTGTGTGTGGTGGGCGTAAAAATGCCAATCAGGCAGCTAATAATACAACCCGTAGCAGTGACCTTTGAAAGAACACCGATTCACACAGGACATGACGGATCATTTTGTCCTGTTTGCAAATGAACATTACGCTACTCAGCTATGGCAAGAAGCCTTCAGCAAATCCTTGAAAACATAAATTTAGTTCTACCAACTCTGAAATATGTAAAGTACCAATCCAAAATGGCTGGTATTGAACCTAACAACTAACATAAGAAACTAAATTAATACAGCCTATTTATGCAGCTGCATGCATTTAATAAAAAATCAATTCTTCTTTGTCAGATGCTTTAAGTAGAGACTTAGGCAATAAAACTCATTGTAATGATAACTTTGTAAAGAAAAGTGTTTTACTATCACTGGCAAAACAATGAATCCACTTAGACTTTGTGTATTTCCATTTCTCAAAATGCATAAAAAAAGATCATTGCTCAAGTATGGCCAATCTTTTCCAGAATGGGCCGCTGTGTATGTGAGTTTTCGCTGCCACTGCCTAATTAGATTACTAATTAGAAGACTGATTGGTTGAGGAGTCCTCACACCTGGGTTTGAACAGCTGACCTAGAGGTGGTCCCAAAAACCTACATACGCACTGGCCCTTTGTGAATAAGATTGGCCACCCCTGCCCTAGCTGTTCCAATTAAATGGAGGAAATATGTTGTATCCATTAGGTTTGTGCAGCACGGTTAGTTGTGTCATTTATTTTTAATGTCCTGAACCGGTATAATCAAGTGTTCCCATTATAATCAAATCATTGTTTGATCAAGCTACAGTTGCAGAACAAGTGAATAAAAAGTGCTGTGGTGGTATCACTGTTACCCCACAGCGGAAAGAAAGCACATGATTAAAAAAGGTTTTGTGGTGTTGAACACAGGGATAATAAAACAGTTTGCAGAATCAGTTATACCCTTTACAAGCACTTTTTTTTATGTTCTCTCACACATAAATGAATTTGCTTTTTTTATCCTATCGATAATTTATCCAAAAATGCTCTATGTGAGGTATGTAATAGATCTATGTGATGAAATATAAATATTTTTTGACTGGTGTAATGGACACACTGTTATGGGAGCAAGGCATGGTGTAGGCAGGAAAGGAAGGTAACGATCCACTTGTGGCTCCACAAGACAACAGGGGGTTTATTACAGAACTGAAAACACAGGGAACACAACAAACAAAACAGACCACGAGGTGTCAAAACTAAACAGGGGAGCAGAATAACTAACAGAACAAAAATAGTCTACAAATGGAAACTGGTAACATGGAGAACATGCAGGGCTGCAAGCAGCACACAGTGAATAAGAATAACCAACATCAAGAAACACAGTCAATGACACTTGAGAACAAAGCAGGACAGGCACTTACAGTAAATGCACAGTTAACTGGGGCAAACAAGGAACAGGAGCAAGACATAATCAATTAACCAATCAACATAGGGCACAGGACAAAATAGAACAATCAAGAAGCTCAGGGAAACAACACACAGGTGAATCTAAAAACTAAATCATTGAACTCAGATGCAAACAGAGAAACTATAGGGAACAGAATCTAACACTAGGAAAACAACAAGGACAGGTAAAACACAACCAAGGACACAAAGCAAACACCAAAAACTGAATGCAACCACAAACTCAGGAACTAGAAAAACTAATACAAAGGAAATGCTAGGGAACAATATGGAATAAATACAAAAGCATAGGCAACTGGGCTGAAACATACGACTAACAGGTTAGTAACCGCACAATCAGCCCGTAACGTCACACAGCAATCCAGGGAGCTGAAGAAACACACTAGGACTTGGGCACAGAGAGAACAGAATGGCTAGCAATGCCTTTTGCCCAAAAGGGGAGGAGACACGAAAGGCTGGGGCACATGATTGCTGACCCTGACATACATGGCTTATTCAAATGCAGCTCATACAGCCAAATCATTTTGAGAAATGACCTATATAATTTGCCCTTATTAGAGAGAAATGCACAATTAATAAATTGTTTTGTTAAACTGCATCATACACAAATGCTACAGGGACTTTTTGAGCAGATAGACCACTGAGACAATTAATTTGAAGAAACTTTGAACATGGCCGATTTTGGTGAGACACATGAGCAGTCCATTGTTACTGCTGTTGAGACCCATTTTATATTAGCATAGTTAATTCATTATTAAACCTTCTTTTGCCAAATTTTGTTTACAAAGGTGAGGCTCCCCAGCTTTCTGTTTCATAGATATTACTTACATGATCTTTATTTATTTTTTCTTGTGAGGAAAAACTGGGAAGTAAGCAAAGAGACCACTAGAATATTAATATTAAAGGGAAAGTAAACCCCTCGTATAATCGGAGGCATACATTCTATCCATAAGGTTTTCAAGTGTACCTTGTAATTATACACTATATTGCCAAAATATTTGGATAAACCTTCAAATCATTGAATTCATGTGTTACAATCACTTCCATAGCCACAGGTGTATAAAATTAAGTACCTAGGCATGCAGACTGCTTCTACAAACATTTGCGAAAGAATGGGTCACTCTCAGGAATTTTGTGAATTCAAGCATGGTACTGTTATAGGATACCACATATGCAATACTGTGCAACTGTTAGTGGTATTATAACTAAGTGGAATCAATTGGGAACAACAGCAATTCAGCCACAAAATGATAGGCCATGTAAAATTACAGAGCGGAGACAATGCATGCTGAGGTGCACAGTGTGCAAAAGTTGCCAACTATCTGAGGAGTCAATAGCTACAAACCTCCAAACTTCATGTGGTCTTCATATCTACACATTGTTCTTGAGCTGATAACTTCATGGAATGGGTTTCCATAGCTGAGCAGCTGCATCCAAGCCTTACATTTCCAAGTGCAATGCAAAGCGTCAGATGCAATGCTGTAAAGCACGCTGCCACTGGACTCTTGAGCAGTATAATCGTGTTCTCTGGAGTGACAGATCATGCTTCTCTGTTTGGCAATCCGATGGATGAGCCTTGGTTTGGCAATTGCCAGGAGAATGGTACTTGCCATACTGCATTCTGCCAAGTGTAAAGTTTGGTGGAGGGGGGATTATGATGTGGGGTTGTTTTTCAGGGGTTGGACTTGGCCTCTTACTTCCAGTGAAAGGAATGTATAATGCTGCAGCATTTGAAGCCATTTTGGACAATTTCATACACCCAACTTTGTGGGAACAGTTTGGGGATGGACCCTTTCTATTCCATGACAATTGCGCACCAATGTACAAAGCATGGTCCGTAAGGACATGGATGAGCGAGTCTGGTGTGGAGGGACTTCACTGGTCTTCACAGAGCCCCAACCTCAACCCGATAGAACACCTTTGGGATGACATAGAGCGGAAACTGTGAGCCAGGCCTTCTTGTCCAACATCAGTGCCTGACCTCACAATTGATCTCTTGGATGAATTGTCAAAAATTCCCATAAACAGACTTATGGCCAAGTCAATGACCACAACATAAAACCCAACAAGCTGGCTCAATAGTCTAGGCTTTTTATTTACAGCAAAAAAAAATAAAAATCCATAACATTAAAAGTCCAGAGAACATAAGAGAGAGAGAGAGCAACAGAAGATATCTACCCAAACAAACAGGCTCTCAGCAGCAGAAAAACTCAACATGGCATGGTCTTTCCAGAAATCTCTCTCTCTGATGCAGGTGGACCCAGGGCTCTAGTAGAGAAAACTCCACTCCTCCAGCAGGTCTCACCAGTATTCAATCGGAGAAACAAACCACCACCACCTGCAGACTGAAAGAACTCAAAATGCCGCCGTACCCAAAGTAAGACAGGAAAAGGTGCCACCACAAGGCCGAAGAGGGACGTAACACCCCCACGCTAAAATGGTGACTCCAGTTTCCATAACAAACAAAACCAAGAACACCACATGATCCCTAATGCCCATGCACATTCCCCTGTAAAAGAAAAAAAGTGAGTGCAACATTTCAACAATTTTGTACAGCATTGCTGTAAGGGACAATAGGGAAAAAGGCTATATACAATATATGACGATACAGACAATTGTACTGTAAATGCAAAAAATATTTACAAAGGCACTGATGCAGCAATGATGTCCATGCCTCTGATATGCTTGATCTCTAAATGAAATGGTTGCAAGGCCGAAGAGGGACATAAACACACACTCCTAAACCTTGTGGACAGCCTTCCTAGAAGAGATGATGCTGTTATAGCTGCAAAGGATGGGCCAACTCCATGTTAAAGACTATGTTTTAAGAATGGAATGTCATTAAAGTTCTTGTGTGTGTGCAGGATCACACATGCGCATACGACAGGGCTAAGATTCCAGGTTGTCTGAGACAAGGCCTAGCCTAGAATGAGAGATTCTCGTTGGCCTAGGCACAAAAGGGGAGGTTAGAGACCCCCTCATTCACACAGTGATAACAAGGGAGGCCAGCATTCCATCTTTTATGGCCTACGACAGCAGAATGGACCTCAAGGATAGGGGTCCTTCACTTGGCATGTAACCCCCTCCCCGTCCATCCAGCCTTACATACCACATTTCCTATAGAAAGTTTCTTTTAAGTTCGGCTTTTGTATACCCTGTATATTTGTTTACTCATGACTATTAGTCTCAATATCCAGAGAGGTTATGCTTGAGTGTGTCCTTCAATCTTATTGTTTTGTGTACCACCGTTATAACTGTGTTTCACAGAGTATCACCTATTTTACCCTTCTCACTCGAACACTTCTATAAATATGGATGAAGAAATATGTATAGCTACCCCTGCATACTGTATATGTTCTCATGGTTATCCCAGAAGAATCTTGAAAATTAAATAGTGTAACCATGTATCTGGTCCTGTCTGTGTCCTAACTATCAGAGATTCTTTCTTTCTTTGTTTAACAACCCCCCCCCACACACACACACACTTTTTTCCCACATTCTTCTGTGGTCCTTATCTGATCTTTGTGGTCCGTTGGTACTTATTTGTCCTCTACTATTCTGCATTAAAAGTCTGAATTAATGTGTACATTATCAATTCCGGAGAGCAGATCAATTAGAATAAGCCAAACCAACCAAAATATATTGCTCCCAGATGTTTAATTTAAATTGGTATCGCCACAAAACTAACAGCAACCCCCATCTAAAGGTAAGATGTACTGTTAGAATGTGAATATGTAATGTTGTGTCTGTACAAATTATCCAAAATAGCAACCTCTGTTTAGGTGCAATGCAAAACGCAAATACTGTATACGGATGGGATTCATTAGCATACATAATATAAGGAATTGTTAATTAATTAATACAGATGTTATGAGGTGTGAACTGCCAGGCTGGTATGGCATGTTTGGTGTCAAACTGATGGAAAATCACTCCTGATTTCAAATCTGGTCAGTGCTTATCATGAAATTGTATGTATCAACAGTTACACCAGTTTAATGAAAATCGTCGGTAAAGTGGAATCAGTCTAGTCATGAATACCAAAAGGACTGCCACAGACACCCTGTCATGCCCCGCTCGTCCAAACCTCTGGTGTGCCACGCCCCCTCATCTACCCCGTGTGGAATCCCCATGTTTACCAGCTGTTTCTCCTTGTTGATTAGTCCTGTGTATTTAAGTCTGCGTTAGGTATGTTTTCCCCAGTCCGGTCATTGGTGTTACTAATGTCATTGTGTGGTTCTGCCTGTTCTCCGTCCTTCATTAAACCTCGTATTTCCCAGATTCCTGAAGTCCTGCCTCTGCTTATTTGGTCCGTGCCAGTGTATGCCGTGACACACCCATCTGAAAGCCTGCCAACTAGATGGCCAGCCATTGGTTCAAGTGTTGGATTCCTGGTCATCCCTATTCATGAACTTTAGACCATAAAACCTGGTACCTCAGAACAAAGCCTAGGAGAAGATCAGCCCTGGGGAGGAGCAGCCCGGAGAGAAGCCCATGAGAAGTCCTCCAGGAAATATCAAGAAATCACCAGACCATCAAGAAGCCCCGTAAGGAGCCTGTCCTGAAGCCTGCCGGTGAAGACCTGCTACCCAACAGAGAACGACAGCCCCAAGACAAAGCCTTTCACCTTAAAGCTTCACAAGGAGAGAGTATCCAAGGGGCTCCGCTCCAACAACTGCCCAAATGCCATGCCTTCTTCAGTGCTACCATCCCCTCAGCTCATCACCTCTGAAACCAACTGCCGAGACACCCCCCCCCCCGCCCCGCCCCCCGCTCTGCAACCAAGTAAACCAACTTCCATTCATTCTAATGAACTAAGCTGTTCTGTTAATCTGCTTTATGACTTTAGGGTTTACAGAACAGTATTTCCCTTTTAAGGTTACCCATTTAAATCTGGTTACTGAGTTTTTCATAGTTTATTCTGTTTAGTTCTATTCTGTTATTTCGTGTTTGTTTATGTTAAGTGTAATGTCTGTCTTATGTTAGTTATAGTGTTAGTCAGGAATAAATGCATGTCTTTTACACCACTTCAGCCTCTGTTCATTGAGTGCTCACAATAGTCACTGCCTCTGTGCGAACTGGCTACTACGCTCTGAAACCTCAAACTCGCCTGAAATATCGCGAGACTCTCTCTCAACGGCCGTGAGGGGAGCTTCACTACCGATCGTTCACATTACCTGGTGATATAGCTTGCTAAATGAGCATTGTAACCCAGGTTACTAAGCGATACTGGTAATTAATGAATCCCATTTAAGTCTCACATTAACAGACGTGCCACGTTAATTAACTCACGGAAATTCACAGTTGAGTTTGGAGAAACCAACTGTTCGGCATAACAATTACTTAATAATCATCATTAAATAATTCATTAAAATGTAATTAGTTTCAATACATATTGGTGGAGATATAAAAAATTTCCTGAGCTCATTATTCCTACATGTGTAAAGGCAGGTGTCCAAATACATTTGGCAATATAGTGTATGTCCTGCACTGTATTTCTACAAGTAGTTTTAAATTTTGTTATTCATAATTTTGTCCTTTCTGTATTAAAATCTCATGAGGAAAGAAACAGATGCACAAAAATAAATTAATCATGGCTATCTTGGCAATTTGCAGCTTTTCATCTTCCAGATTTTTCAAATTGAGGCATTTTTATAATGTTCAGAATTGATCAGTGTAATGTCTGACGGTCATTAAGGTCCCCCAACTCCACCCCCCTCAAGCCAGGTACATCAAAACAGCAAAGACACCTTAAAAGTCCAGCATTCACTCAGAAAGAAGCAAACTAGCATAAAAGATTTATTTACACAGATTTCATGTCTCAGAACTGTGTCAACTTTTCCCCCTCTTGACAAGTTGCCAAAAAAAATTTAATTACAAATGCAGTGCCATCCACCATTATTGGCATCCCTTGTCAAGATTTGTAAAAAGGCGTAGAAAAAAATCCACCTTTTGGTAAAGTAACACTGAAACTG
>JAODJX010000001.1:38336872-38349951 GCA_026776945.1 Isichthys henryi
ACCCAGGCGGAGACTCAAACCCGGGTCCCAGAGGTGTGAGACAACAGTGCTAACCACTGCACCACCATGCCGCCCCATCTTTGTATGTAAATAGTGAATAAAAATATTCTACTCATGCCACTCTCTTACATTTGTAAAGTACATACAAGACCAGTGCCCATCTGAGAAAAGATGCCAGGTTAAGGTTGCGAACAGAACTCCCTGACAGAGGAAAATGGCGACAAGGTGCAAATTTATTACGAAGTAATATTATTAAGTTAAATTATGAAACAGTGTATGCTTATCTATTTAGGCTAGAAGGCAAGTGAATGCAATCAATTGAAATAAACTAGGTCAATGACAATCATCCTCCAGGCACTGTCTGACTACCTCCTGCATGGTCCCACCTGGTGCCCTATCATCACAGAAATGGAAGCCCATTTAGTCTTGCTTATAGGAATCCATTGTCTGTAAGTGTATTGGAATGTTCGTCTTCTGTCACCTCTGTACTGCAAAATGAAATATCAGAGGCGTGGCCAGTACAAACACTAAAATGTCAAAAGGCATCATAACAATGCTGAAAACCCAGATTGTTCCACTAATGGATGAGAATAAAAATCTAGGCACTCAGCCTCAAAGGTCAGAGCTCTGATATTTTGCCAAATGCTTTGGGCCTCTCTGCTGATGACTGGCAGTGCAAAGCAGTTGAAAAGTGCAGAGGAAATCATTCTCCCTCAGCCCAATTTCACCCAGTCCATTTCATCTGGTGAACTGCATAAGGAGAAGAATGACACAATTACAATGAGTTATGCACAAATGAAAACAATCCCAGTGAATAAATAAGTGAATAAATCAATTAATAGCACAAAGGACTAGCTTCCAGTACCAAGGTGGACCCCAGCCTTGTGCCCTGTGCTGCCTGGGAAAGGCTCCGAGCCTCAACCCTGTGACCATGACCAGGATATGCAGCTGGAAGATGGATGGATGGATGGATGAATGAATGAATAACCCAGAGAGGGAGATTTATGTAATCCCTGCAGCTGCTGGAACACCTGAGAAACAGTGTAGGGCCTGATCATGCCCCCATCACCTGGCCAAGGAAGGGCTTGTAATAATGGGGCTGAGTCAGGTGACGAGCACATTCATTCAGTGGATCACTTCTATAGTCCCAGAATAGAATTATAGAAAATTCAGCTATGCAACGAACTTAAGCCCATTTGACCTGTTTCCACATCATTTATGTTCTTCCCCACTCTGATACCAAAAGGGCAATGACTCGTTTTGTTTTCCTCCTGCCTTTGTTACACCAGACAGATTTCCAGAGGTCATATTCCAACATATCTCTGCATTAGGTGGCTCTATTTGCCATCTCACCAGCCATGTGGTAAAATAATGGGTTTGAACCCCCACTGAAATTTATTTGGTAACAATCAGGCACATAGCAAGGTAGCAAACTTATGAGTTTTAACACACACAGAAGTGCAGGGCACCAGGAGTTGGAGAAAATGTGGGGTTTAATCAAACTGGAGCCTCGGAGGGCGGTGCAGCATCCACCCAGACTGGAGCCTCGGAGGGCGGAGCGGCATCCGTCCAGATTGGGGCTCCTCGGGAGCAGGCACCACGGGGACTGGGTCGTTGGGAACAGGCACCGTAGGGACTGGCTCCTTGGGGGCCACACTGGGAACCTTGGGCGCTGGAGCAGGAACCTCGCGGACAAGAGCAGGAATCATCATCGGGCCAGGAACCACAGAGGGTGGTGCATGGGCCATCAGGCGCAGGAACCTCGGACGGTGGTGACACGGGAACCTTGGGGGCACAGCCAGAATGGGCAGCACAGGAACCTCCGGGGGGGCAGAAGGAACTGGAACCACTGGGGGAGAGGCAGGAACCGTCAGCGCAGGAACCACAGGGTGCGCTGCAGGCAGCACCAGCACCAGAACCACGGGGGAGCTACAGGCACCGCTGACACTGGACCCTCGAGAGGCACTATAGGACTCACCGGCACAGGAACTAGTGGGGGTGCGGCTGGGGTTTGCACCTTGGCAGCAGGTGCTGCCCATTTAAGGGACTTAGGGAGCAGCGGAATGACATCCCCAGTGGACCTGGCCCCTTTAACAGCCAGGTGCGTCCCAAAAAGCGGGCGAGCTGCCAGCGCTGGCAGAAAATCAGCAGGCAGAAGGGCTTGAGGTGTCTGCTCAGGTGGGGGTATGGTGGCAGGCCTGAACTCCGCAGGATCCAAAATCGGTAGGGGTTCCTCCCGACACGCTGCAGGGCAAACAACGGAGACAGTGACAGTCCCTAAGAAGAGCTCGGGAATCTTCTTCTGTCCTTTGTTTTTCTGCTTTTTCCTGCCTCTCTTGCCTGGCGGAGTTTGGGGCACCTCTGATAAGTTCACCTGAGGACCATAAGGCAAACCACAGATTGTGGCCACCAGCTTCAGCTTAGTCTCAGTGATATCGTCTCTCAGCCGCCGCAGGTTGTCACGCACCTCTTCCACAAAATGTGGGTCCTTTGATGGGGAAATCCTTTCTAGGATGTCACCGGAGCAAGTAGCCAGGGCGCAAGCCATGGGGTTCTCCTGGACCTCGGGCAGTTTCAGCCAGTAAATTACTTATTAAGAAAGTCAATGTATTCCGCCTCACTGAGTTGAGGCGTCTTGTTTGAGAGTCCAGTCATTCTGTCAGGCTGGAAGGTGCCTGGAGCGGAGACAGAAGCGCAGGATGCCAGGAGTCGGGGAAAATGTGGGGTTTAATCAAAGTAGAAATTAACGAACAGGCAGCAACGCAGGTTGACAATACAATGACCGAACTGGGGAAACAAACTGAAACGCAGACTAAATACACTGAAGCAATGACAGCAACAAGAAACAGCTGATCATACAGGGATTCCACGTGAGGTTAATGCGGGGAGCGTGACGCACAGAAGAAGCGGACGATCAGGGCAGGACAATAACCTTCTATATTTGAGTTGAATTTATTATTTTAATAAATCCTCATTTATATTGGCATAAACTTAATTATGTTACACAAACATGGAAATATGTTCTGAGGATGCATTACTATTCACCAAAGTGTAAAATAATATATGCATATAAGCATGTTTTTAATTATTTGAAATAAGAACTTCAGAGAATAAAAAAAATGAATAGAATGTATATGAATTCAACACAAAAAGAAGGTCTGTCAACAGAAACAATGCCACCTGCTGAATTTGTGTGGGAATACAAATATCACAGTGAAATGCACTGTCAGATTGAATGCTGATTCAAAGTGGAGACGGCAAGCACTGGAAGTCAGACTTTGACTATGAATGTAATGCAGGAACCTTCAGCAAAGCAAGGCATCTTCTAATAAAAACAGCCCATGTAATGGTATCCTTTGGAACTGGAAGATTATTGTTATGAACTGAGATTAGAACTGCTGGTGTAATCCGTCTCTCCTCATCGTTATTCGCCACTGTCATGATGCCTTGGTCTGCCCGGCACCAGATAGATGTCAGAATTGGTATGGCAGAAGAGGCCCTACTAGCATTTCTGGAGTGGATGCTCCTGAGCATCGTCCAGCAAGTACGCTCCAGCTACGCTGTTGCCCAGATGCCTCCTCCAAGCCTGACAGCAGACCGGTCAGGAGCAATGGAGCAAAGAAGGTGCTGACCTGTCGTTCTGAGACGAACTGGACTCAGGCGGCATGCCTGACCCATCGGACCTCCGTCCGTTCATAGCACATCCTCTAGCTGCACCAGCTGCTCTCCATCTGGCCACAGCACACCCTCAAGACGCCCATGCCAGTTCCTCGGTCCCCCATTTAACACATCAGCGATGAAGGAGGGCAAGAGCTCTCGGAGTCTTAGATAGCTCATCATCAAGGGCTCCCAGGCCAAAACTCTGATGGTCTCCCTAAGACCATGCCGTGCATTTCCAAATATATTCAATTTCTCAAAGTCATTGCAAATACAAGAAAAAAATTTTTTAATCCGGGTCTGATAAGTCAGTTATATTTTCCATCTAATGAGCTCCTATAAGCACTATGACATTTTTGCCCCTTGTGCTGAATGTTTCTCTGTTCAGAACTTTCCATAGCTTTTACCATAAAATAGAAGAAACAAACAGATACAATGGAATAAATAGCTTGATCTGTAAATATTCCTCTCGTCATTCCCCATGAAGGTCATTTATGGTGTAGTGGTTTCAGGGCTTCTCCATTAAAAGCAAATGAGATTGTTTGGCTTGCTTTAAATAGATTAAGACACATCCCTATCTCTCTCATGTCAAAATAAATATTGAATCCCTCGGGTGCTTGTTAATTTCTGCAATCTGAGCAGTCCAGTCTGCTGAGTTGCTGTTTCAGTGATGCTTCCCCTTATCTTCCCAACAGCAACACTACAGTGTTGTTTAAACAACAATATTATCCTCTTCCCCTTTTAAATAGCCCCTATTTCGATCCATTTCTCAAATAATAGAAATGTAGAGGTAAAGAATGAAATAAAGTGGCACGCATAAAATATTTAATTTTCTGAAAATCCTTCATTTTTAGCAGTTATTTTATAAATGATTCTATTCTAATGAGCTTTGCCACACAGCAGCTATCCAACAATGTGTGATTTTTATACTGTATGGTAGGGAAAATCCAACCCACACCAGACTCGATTGGAACATCTGACTCCCATCGCTCTCTTTTCATGAAGTCATTATCCCACTCTTGCCCTAAATGACCTTCATTGTTTAAACAATTTGTTGAATGAGAAATGTAAATTTTTTGTATTCTAAATGATATTTTTTTACTTATTAATATAAATATAATATGATATTATTATATTATAATATATTATTATTTAAAATCAGGGATGCATTTCCTGAAACCTTCTTAATACTACATTGTTCGTAAGTTATTGCTTAAATTGACTCTTAATGCTCCAACATGTTATGCCTGAGCAGTGTAGATGATAATGAACTGGTGAAGCATATCTCCCAGCATATAATTTTGGAGGCCTGGACACAACTGGAGCATCCACTAGCCTAAAAGGCATAACCAGGTACTCATATTGCATAAACTTTTTACTCAGCAGTGAGATTGTTTGCTTATAAAAGTTCAATTAAGTGGGAACACTTCCAGGTTCAGGATGTCTGTGATGAACATGAGTATTTAATCTACAGTGTTCCTCCTGCTGACTGGGGTAAGTGACAACTATTGGTACTATTATCCTCTTCAAAGTTAAGTATGTACTTGAAAAAACAGCCTAAGATTCCATCACTCAGATTTGATTTCCCCCAGCTAGCCTGCAAAATAGACATTGGGCAAATAGTGGAAAGAGAAAGTGAGAAGAGGCTACCCAAAGTAATCCATAAAGATAAAACTATCATAAATGTTTTTTATGGTTTTTCTTAAAAGCTTAACCTCGAACTGAAGACATATGCTATAATCTTCATTAAAATGCAGATAACCTGGATTGACAATTCTCAAATGTGACCATTAATTTCCAGGGAGCTTGGGGCATTAATCTGCTCTGCCAGTTATTGCAATGCAGAACCCATGTGGTATTGTCTTATCACAATATCTCATTTTCTGCAGACACTTCTTTCATCTTTAATTAAAGAATAATTAAATCAGAGTTTTGGTCAAATTTTGCACAAATAGTATACAGTTGTCCCCTCATATATGTGGTTTCAGTAACTACTGTTTCAGTGATCTATGGTTTACTGCAGTCTGAGAAAAATTAGTAAAATACGTAACAATGTTTTTTTTCATTGTTCCTTCATTCTTTGATGGGTACATAAAGCATTATTTTCATTATTCTGTCATCCCTTGATACATGATATATTCTCATTGCTCTATCATCTCTTCAGAATGAGGCTAAGACGTCAGAATCCCTTTCATTCTGTGTAATAATGGACTGTGGCGACTGGCCGACTGAGGCATCATCTCGCAATCGGGAAATAAGTCTTAACCATATCTACTACAACAACATTACAAGGGCTATTTACAATGACATACATGTGGCTATACACAGGCGATCGCGAGGCATGCCAGGATGCACAGATCTCACCAGTGCTACACTAGCCCTCCCACCAAGGGTCAACCATCCTGGCGAACACCAGTTCCAGTCCCCTCCTCTGTTCAGAAGCAAGTTGCAGGAGTCTAGTGGTAGCCACCAGTGCGCCATCTCCGAAGGGGGAGGGAGTCGGCCGCTTGCGGATGCTGACAAGGTTAGTGGATGCCAGGCTCCTGGGGGGTGCTAGCATTGAAGGTCCGCCCCGGCCGCCACCCCTTCCCTTTCTGCTGTTTAAGGGAAACTTACTGCACCTCCTGCTTCCCGGATCAGGTGGCCTCACATCGCCGTTCCCAGGTGGCTGTCTTCTCAAGCAAAGGGGCCCCCACGTTGCACGCATGATCCATGAATTTCTGAAACTCTTGAGCCAGAAAGCTCTGTCAGCCACGCCTGCAGGTCAGACTCCACCTCCTTTAACTCCCGCCGCTCCTTGGACAGCTGGAACTCGACTCCTTGCAGCCCCACAGTCGCCCCTCATCGTCCTGCAGCTTCCAGTACTCGTAGGCCAGCTGGCCATCCAACTGAGGAGAGCAGCCTCAGCTAGCTGCCTCTAGTGGGCACACGGATAACAAGTAGCCTTGACTGGATGGGGAACATGCAGAGCCTTCAGAAGCTTGCACCTTGCCTGGTCGCCGATGCCGTCTTGGACGAAGAGTTGATGGCGCGGCTTTGGGGTGCACTGGAGCAGGACGGGGCTCCAGTGGGCCAGCTTCAGGGGATGCCGAATGGGTCTGGGACACCTCAGAATGAAGAGGCAGCATTTTCCTAGCTCCCTTGCTCATCTGCCAATGGCTCTGGTTTGTCAGATGATATCGATCAGCACCTGATCCAGCAGCGCCAATGGGATAGCTTCCGGGATCCCACTTCTTACACTAATGATGACTGGCTAACTGAGGCATTGCGGCATCAATGGCGAATGACAAGGAGGCTTATTTAGGGGAGAACAAAGCCCTTTTATTGCAGTGCCTAACAGGATTATAACAGGCACCCAACTAGCACTGAACCCAAATACAACAGCGGAAACTCAAGATGGTCAAACACCGAACTGTAAGCTATACACATAGTCGGAGGTTAATACAAACTAAGGGCAGGATCGGACAGGGTATACATAAGACATAAGACATGGGCAAACATACACACCACAATTGGGAAATAAGTCTTAATCATCACTACTACAACAACAACAATACAAGAACTATTTGCAATGACATACATAGGGTTATATTCATGCACTCGCAAGGCATGCCAGGATGTGCTGCAGTATGATATACTTTATTACTACTGTATTTAATGTTGGTAATGTCTTATTATGCGTAATGTAACAATTACCATGTGTATGAACACGAAATATATATGGCGTCCACGAATGGTTTGCTATTATCTATGGCTTCAGCTATCCGCAGTCAGTCCTCTAACATAACACCTCTAGATACAAGGGGACTATTGTATCGAACAACAGCTAGTGCACTGAATAACCATGAATAATTATAATAATTAACATACGGCATTGTCAACCATTCTTGTGTAGCAGTCACACACTGATGAAGACCTTGTGCCAAAATGTTTGCGTTACACCCATGATGGATTCATAATATAAGAAAAAGAATGTAAGCTATCTGATTTTTATTATGTAGATTGTCACACAGCGAAATTTCTTAACACACTTTATCTTGGAGCTGCAAAAACAGAGCCATTTGTAAGACAGCTCAATATCGCAACATCATACACACCGTGCAGAAGTACAACATGAAATGACATGATGCATGGAAACATGACCATCCTTTAATGCAAACTGGGACTATCCAAAACAATCTAGCTGTTCTTATGAATCCACAGTATGTCTTCCAGGACAATTCTGAGAATCAATAAGACTGCTTGTGTGTCCCATTTCCCTGCAGATGTATAACTGAGATCCATGGTGGTAGGCAGGGAAGTATTGTCACTGAGATCTGAGAACCACAGACATCTTCACTTATATTGTTGAACAAAGGTGTGTGCTTAGTATATGTTATGTGTGAATTGCCATACTGGCAAAAGGAGGTATGCATGCAACAATGTTTGTCCAGCTTATCAATGTTAATGTTTGTCCAGTGCCTCTGGCCTCTGTTTTTTTGACACAGTAAAATAAATACCCATTACTTTTACTGCTTGGTTCGATTGACTCAAGTCAAGTACTCTGGAAAAGTAGCATTTTTCTGCAGAATACTTCATATAATATGGACAATAAGGCCATTTGCCACAAGCAACAAACAGCATCAAAGAAAAAATCTAGTATATCTGTATATAAGCATGAGACATTCTTCTCATATAGCAGAGCCCTGCCCAGACTTCCATTCAAAAAAAAAAAAATAATAATTACACAGACACGCACCCACACGTGCACACATTGGTGTACCTACAGTATCTAAATCGGGCCCTACCATTCATTGCTATGGGAAAAACCCTAATCCAAATCATAACACCCTTAACCCCTACACTTTACATACATTGCTGCTGCTCGACTACTTGCCTGTCTGCCCTGACTCTTCGGCTTTGCCTACATTGCTGCTCCTCGGCCTGCCCCGCTCCCTCCCTGCTTGCTCTGTGGCTGCTGCTCTGCTTTTTGCCCATTGTGTTCTGTCTTTTGTATTTTTTTGTGCTTTGTCTGTCATTTTGTCCCCGGTCATTTAACTTTTGAGGAGAGTGTAAGGAGGGCTGGGAGAGGGCCAGTCCTGGGATTAGTGAGCTCAGCTCTGTATGTTTTAAGCTTTGAATATTTGACTTGCGATTATTGAATTGTTTGTTTTATTATTTGAAATGTAATAGTGTGTTTTATTTATTTTGATAATATAAGAAGTGCATGGGATGGAACCACTACTCCTGCTGTTTTTAGTATAATGAACCTGAGTACTTGTTGGTGTTACTTGACACTGGTTCAATGTATATTTCCCTGGCTGGAATTCCTAGGCTGGCGTAGTTGAATTCTACAAGAGTCAGTGCTTTATAGTGTGATTGCCAGTATCTAACATCACCATTGCACCACAAGCTGGTGTAGTAGGCAGGATATACCCTGAAATTGAATGTATCCCCCTAAGCTCCCCACTCGTGACACCACATTTATAATATTACAGAATCACACCAAATGCTTTGTAAAGGGAGAATTACATTGACCTAATAGCACATGCAAATAATACTGACTTTCTCATGGAATGCATATGAAATGAGTGATCAGCCACTATTTAATCAATGCATCTTCATCAAAAACCATCCCCACAGAATATAATCTGCCTTGTTGGGCTTAAGGTCATGGTATGCCACATCTTGTTTAATGGTTTATTTTGCAGCAGACCAAAATTGTTCAGTGAGATATTTAAAATATATTATATTATTACCATAAGATAACCGGATTTCAACATCTGATTTAGGTTTCCCTTTAATACATAGCGTGACCCTTACCAAGATGAACAGGGATGAACCATTTCATTAGTGGGCCTCAAGCACAAGATTTCTAGATAAATGAGTATTTCACACATTTATTTTACATTTCTTGCACTTGAAAGCAGGTATATACATCCATAGATTGAGAATCAGCGAGACAGATAACCCAAGTAACACCTGATAAATCATAACTGTATTTACTACTTGCTTATTTTCTTACTTATTTTGGGATCCATCCATCTATCCATTTTCCAAACCGCTTATCCTACTGGGTCACGGGGGGTCAGAATGTATATTCATGGATGCAATTTAGCACTTTTCCAACACAGCACAACAATTAACAAGTAAACACAATTTATTGTCTGTCTTTTTTTGTGAAAGAGGCTATAATTTGGCTAATTTAAACCGCTTGACCATTTCTGAAAAGCAAGAGCATATTAAATGGCCCACTCTAGTGAGCTGCACTAAACTTGAACAAGTAGTCCAAGTTAGCTAGAATAGCCCCTTTTCAATAATAATGTGGAGAGCTCTCATTCTTATGGCATAATATATTAATTTCTTAGGGGATCCTGGGATGTTTACTTTGAAAATCCAGCAGACCACCATCTGTAAGGGAAGTCGAACTCCAACAAATGAGCATAAAATGTTCCGTTCTGACACCTTAGACAGACTCCTCTGCTCTCCTTTCTCAAAATATATGGTGGTATACAGACAAGCTGTAATTACACTATGCTGTTTGTATACGGGATCTCCAGGGCTGAATCCCAGCTCTTGTGTGGGGGGGTTATTTGTACTATATACATGTTGAGCAGATTTCTGATGGGTACTTCAATTTCCATCCGCAGGCCAAGGACATGCAGTTAGGCTAACTGGTGTCTCTAAATTGCTCTGGGAATATAATTGTGTGTCGATGTTTCATATGATGAACTGGCATCCCATCCAAGGTTATGGTGACACTTTACTTGGGAGGGCACGAGTAACTTAGGAATTCAGTTACTATTCAAATACAAATCAGGAACAATTCTAGTTATTGCTGAAATCTGTAACTGACACTTAAATTCTGGTTAATTAATACATTAAGAGTGTACTACAGTACATTATTTGTGCACCCTCAGGTAAAATGTTAGTAGGGTTATTATACCAGTACTGAGTGGGATGTCTTCACTCCTTTTTACAATGCTTTTTTATGAAAAAGGAAAAAAAAGACAAATTCCATATAAATACAATATCTAGAAATTTCCATATAGGCCGCTGTGTGTGTGTGTGTGTGTGTGTGCGTCCAAGTATATATTACACTGTGGACCAGTCCCCACAATGTCATAAAAATCTGTTATTTTGACATTTTTCTGTCCCCACAAGGGGAAATACAATTTTATGAAAATCTCTGACTGCAATGAAAAACCTAAAAATGCTGAAAGACTTATGGTTAATGATAGGGCTGGGTAGGGGTTAAGATTGTCATTGTTGGGATTAGGGTTTTGCCCATAAAAATGAATGAACGGTCCCCACAATAATATGAGTACAGATCTATGTGTGTATATGTGTGTGTGTGTGTGTGTGTATACACACAGTGATACATGGTATATACAATACCAGTCAAAAGTTTGGACATGCCAAGCCATCTATGAAGGTGAGTGATAGTGTCACATAACATGACCTGGCCACCTGACCTAAACCCTTTAGAGATGATTTTGGGAGAGTTTGACGTGAGAGTGAATGAAAAGCAGCCAATGAATGTTCAGCATATATGTGGGACCTCCTTCAGGACAGCTGGAAGGAAGGTCACCTCGTGAAACTGGCACAGAGGAGAAAGTAGGGTCCCTGGAGGCAATCCCTGGAGCAATTGGGGTTAAGGGCATTGTTCAAGGGCCCAATGGTGGCATCACTCTACTGAACACTCTGTTGAACTGGCAACCTTTTGAATCCCTAACTACAGAGCTTTTTTGGCAAGGGCATAATTCCATATATGTTATTTTATAGTTTTAATTATTCTAAAACATAGTTAATGGTACAGATAAAACTTTCTATACTGTAGGTAGGTGTGTCCAAACGTTTGACTGGTACTGTATGTCTGTTTGTGTGTGCGTGCATGTGTGCGTGTGTGTATGTGTATGCATGACTTGTATAGCTAAAAATACCACTATCTAGTAAGTAAAAAGCCTTTAATGAGACTTATGATGTTGAATGTGTCCTAAACCTCACCTCAAGTGAATTTAGAATAGACTGCCTCTGCATAAATAAACTGGATGGTAAGTTAATTACGTTGAAGATCAAGGCATCTACAGCAGTAACTCACAATGTCACGGATCAGATTTGTGGCTTAATTTCCAAATCATGCTGCAAGTTTTGCTTATTTTCTTTATTTAGTGGAAGGATAGTGTTTCATCTGAAAAAGTTTTGTGGGAAGGGGGTTGTCTGTTTAATAAAGTTACTATAGTCAGATAAATAAACATATAAGTTAATTCCACTTGCTGAAGCTCCTAAAAACAGACACAAGCAGGTTTTCTTCAAGGTCTACTGGTTTTCCTCCCGCAGTTCAAAGGTGGGAGTCTGGCATCACTTTGTCTGTAGTGTGTCAGTGTTTGCAGAAAAGTACCCTACGATGAACTGGCATCTGTCCAGTTGTACACCTGCTTTGTGCCCTGTGCTGCCTGGGAAGGGCTCCAACCATAACCCACCCACCTCAACCTTGTCCAGTATAAGCAGTTGGATGGAGAATGAAAGATTTTTTTAATGCTCAGAAAGATCATGAAATATTCTCAAAACTATTAACTTACCTGCATTATAAGTCATCCATCCATCCATCCATCCATTTTCTGTACCCACTTGTCCAATGCAGGGTCATGGAGGTGTGGAAGCTATAGGTGTAAGGCAATAATAGGAATAATGCAAGACACACACATACACTCACACACACCACTTACACACAAATTCACTCCTACATACCATTTCACAACTGCAATTCATATTTTTGGGCTGTGAGAGGAAACCAGAGTACCCAGTGGAAACCCCATGACAACACATGGTGAACATGCAAACTCCACACACATGGAGCTGGTGTGGAGCCAGGGATACATACAGCTGTACATTCCATTGAATGTGTACTTTTGTTTAGCCTATCACTGTAATGTAAATTAGACTTGTGTTTTACGACAAATCAGCTATATATTCAAATAAACACCAAAAAATTTGCCATGCATGACATCACAGAAAAGCAGCCCAGACAGAAGCTCTACTTGCAATTACCCACAAATAATTTTCCTAGCTTTAAGTGGTAATAAATTACTAAATTATCCTCTCGGCACTATTAATTTCCTTAAACTGCATGAATTATGAATATGCATATTAGTGATGATGTCCGAAACAACTTTAGGGTTTAGGATTCAGTTCAAAACAAGTTGTGTCACTTGTAGTGAGCATTGTCAGTATATCTTGACTAATTACTTTCATATAAATAATTTAAATTACTACCAGGGGGCGGCATGGTGGTGCAGTGGTTAGCACTGTTGTTTCACACCTCTGGGACCCGGGTTCGAGTCTTCACCTGGGTTATATGTGTGTGGAGTTTGTATGTTCTCCCCATGTCGTCGTGGGGTTTCCTCCGGGTACTCCGGTTTCCCCCCACAGTCCCAAAACAT
>JAODJX010000001.1:38386151-38399537 GCA_026776945.1 Isichthys henryi
TTACGATTTGTGCCAATATATTCCTCTGTTTAACTGAAAGTTGCCCATACCATGACACTATGTTGAACGTCAGCACAACTCTCAGTCAATGATTTGTAAATGATTTGTGCGCTGGCTGGTGTTAAAACTCCTGAGCTTCCTCAGAAGAGACAGACGCTGTCTTCCTTTCTATTATTTGGCCGTGCAAACACATTTAATGTTATGGCATTAGAATGACATCTAGTGAGGGGTTAACTGAGGATAATTTTCATGCTGGACAGCAGAACAAGAAAATAAACTCATTAGTCTGATCTCAGCTGGAAGACAGCCTCACACCTGCAATTTGACTGTATAAAAGATGGCAATTAAGTGGGTAATCTCCAGAGTGAAAGATTAAATGAGATTTCTGACTGCATGGTCACAGCATCATTACTTTGCGTTTAAATTGAAATTCTAATGATATCTGTGGCCAAAATGTAACAAGTAACATTTATTTGCTTGTTTAATTGGTTGATTAAAAAGGCTAAAATAGTGCTATTTCAGCATACAAGTAGATCACAAACTAGGTACCACCAATATAAATAGCTTTAATTATAGATTTGATCAGAAGAGAATAAACTTGCATAATATGGCAGCTGGATGTTTGTTTGTGTGATACTAACAAAATAATGTACTAGTAAGAAAAGAAGATGACTTTATTCTAAAATAAGCTTTCGATAAATCGTAAATAGAGGACATCAAGCAAGGTTAACAGTGACTTTCCTCTTCCATGGATTTCCACATTCCCTTATTATAATTCCATGATTATCAAATGAACATGGGAAAAAAGGATGATATTATATGTTAATAGTCACTAATACATATTCTGCAGAAGGTCAAAAAAATCTATTTGCCCCTTCTTGAATAGTCTTGAACTAAACATTTGGGATTTCTATGCTTGGATAAGTTCTGTAAAAAGAAAAGAACTGTGATTTGCTGCTGCCCATTCTCCCTTGCCTGGATGTATTTTCTTACCTTATTCATTTTTATTAATTCTAATATTATAATTCTAATATAATAATATATTTTTTATTCAGTACCATTGTTTCATCCAGGCATGGCAGTCCCTACACAGATAGTGAGGTAGTAAGGGGGAAGCAAGGATCAGTCTATGTAAGTGCAAGAAATGGCTTCTGATTATATTGCAAACAGCATAGGAGCTTGGCATAGGAATTCAAAGATAAAAAATATGACCATGTTTATCCATAGGAGTGTTTAGTAGGATGGTGGCAATTATAAATGAAAAGCAGCTCAAAGTGCACGCATCTACAAAGCAGCCAGAGCAACTGCACAGATTCTCCTTTGGACTTGGTGGAAGTAGTAAGATTAGTGTTCCACCCAGACCATGTGAAAGACTTTCCTCCGCAATGAGGGTTCTTCTATTGAAACCAATTCTGGTGGAAAGCCTTTACACAATAATCCCCTCGGGGAACCTTCCCAATGATGTTCCCATGCTCTTTGGATCAGAAGTCTCAAAAACAAACAAACAAACAAATGATCGAATCTTATTAACCCTCTGCTTTCAACTTTTGTCCATGTATCTATTTTTGGCAGTGAAATGGAAGAGAGAATGAAAGAAAAGTGTTGCCTTAACTTTTGTCTTAACCTTGAACTTTGAGTGTTGCTAGTTTAGGCAGTACAAGATTTGCTACAAGATAATTTACCCTTTTCTGTGTAAGGCTGCAAAAACATTGCCTTTTGCTTTGCTTGAGTCCTAACTTTTAACCTTTCCCCAATAAGTCTAGATGAAATGACATGAACATGACATATTTGTCTTTACTATTCAAAAAACATCACAAGAAACTTGCAAATGACATTTTATACTTACAGACAAGGAAAGGTTTTCTATTTTGGTAACATATCCAATGGAAGCAGATAGTTATGATAAGATCATTTGCAGCAGACACAAACAAATGGTCATGTAGGAGAATAATGCTGTTAAAAAGAAAGATATTATACTGATGACAAAGATATTATACTTCAACAACAATAATAATAAAAAAATATGGAGATGTTTATGCTGTAGGCTCCAGCCTATTACTGGTAGCTCTCCAAATAAGTGAAAGGGAAGAGCTTGTTAGTGTGAGACAGCAATACAAATTCTGGCAGTGATGTATCTGTAGGCTCCCATGACATGAAACAGTATGTCTAATGTAAGGCATCTGGGGGGTATTCCATGAAAGTAGCTAAAGAAAGGCAGACTTTACCTAGCTCCATCTCTAAACTTAGCCTCATGTCGTTCCACAAACGCAGTTCAGTTTTAACTAATCAAGGCTCATTCAAGACAGACTTAGTGCGCACACCCACGATATTTAAAAAACCCAAATAAATGGATGAACGATTGATCGACCAAATGAGTCGGAAAGCCTGTAAAATTAGAGTGGTGTTTCTTTCCGCTGCAGAACAATGGAGCTGTATGAAAAATACAAAGACGTAATCATTAAAAAAAGGCAATACTGTGGCCATAAACACAGACAGGGAGTTGGCTTGGCAATGAATTGCAGACAGACTAAATGCATAAGTTGCGTAAATGTTACAAGTGTTTAGTACAGTGGCATGGGGGTACAGTGGTTTATGCTGTCGCCTTATAACGCAAAAGTTCCTAGTTCAATCCCCATAGCCAACGGGGAACCATCTGGGTTGAGTTCACGTGTCATTATTACTGTATAATATTATTTGATCTCCATAAAATACTTTCAATCACATCCGTCTGAAATGTTCTGCATGAATAATCGTATCTTGTCTTTGCTATTTTAGTAATACACTTTCAAAGTGACTAAATAAAATATAAAAATATCTTCCTGTTCATATTATTTTAATACATTTTTTTTTCCAATTTCAGTCATTGCATTTCATGTTTGACCTTTGTAATATGCGTATGCTTTTATTTTACAGTAAAATACTGTACCGTAAATTAACGGATTTCAAGGGACCTAGCAAAACAGTTCGTTATATTCAGAGTTGCTGTATGCCCAGAATACAACTACGGGACACCATTTACTCATGCCAAATCCTTGTGCTATAGATTATTATATTGTACATGTCGTAATCCAACTTTACCTGACCAGATGTGTGACTATTGAGGGTACTATTGAAAGCATCCTGGCCAGCAGCATTTCAGTCTGGTATGGGGGCTGTAATGCCTCTGACCAGAAGTCCCTTCATAGAGTAGTGAGGACAACAGAGAAAATGATCAGGACCACCCTTCCATCTATTCACGAGATATACCAATCTCGCTGCCTCAGCAAAGCGGTCAGGATTGTCAGGGATCCATCACATCCAGCCTACAGACTGTTCAACATGCTACCATCCAGTAAATGCTGCCACAGTCTGGGACGTAAGACTGCACAACTGAGCAAGAGCTTCTTCCCACAGGCCATTAGACTTCTAAACTCACTTTAATAAATGCACTACATATTCATTTGGTGAACAATGCACTACATATTAATATTATGAACATTTCCATAACACACTAAAACATGTTTTCATATTTACTATACTATGCTGCTATTACCTATTTTGATGGTGGAAAATGTTTTCTACTTATCACTTGTTCACCTTACCTCATTAGTGCTACTAAGTCTCTTTCTACATTATATTTAAGTAATCTGCACTTACACTCTGTGCTACAATACGGCAACTGTGGGACACTGTGCAATATTTTGACTCGGTGCAAATTTTAACTTTGAGCACTATTTACTCTGCGCAAGATTTACCTCTGTCCTGAATAGTAGTCTCTGTGTAGTTTTGCATTGTGTGTAGCCTTTAGTATTTTGTTTTGTTTTGCACATTGAGCCAGGAGAAAGGCAATTTCGTTCTACTATGTGTGGAACCCTTGTTAGTTTCCCATATGCTAATATTGTGTTCAATGTTATTATTTTGCACTATTTGCATTGCTCATATCTTGTAATAGTGTTATGTTTCAGATAGAATTGTAATGTATTGCGTGGCTGATGGGTTTAGGGCAGGGACAACTGTGATGCGATTCGGGCAGGCAGGGTAACAGGGGTGGAAAGCACACAGGCATTTTGAGCAGCTCGCGGGAGGGGGGGGTGGTGCAAAGAGCGCATGCGTCATGCCGAGCACTCCACAAAGATCGCCGCATACACTCCCGTTTAACAAGCGGTTTTTTTGTGCTTGTGTTTCAGGTGAGCGAAACTGTTCAAAAGAAGGGGAAAAGTGAAATTTACTGTGTGATACTCACGTAACTATTTAGGATAAATGTAAGGCGATCAGAACAGTTACGAATGAGTACTACAGAAATATAAATGAATATCAGTAAGGGAAAACCTATAGCTATTCAGCCCATACAGTTGTACGAGCCCGCCCGAACATTATCAGTGTGCGTATTGAGGGAAGTAAATTGTGGGATGATTGATTGTTTAATGTATATGTATAAAAATAAATGTGTTTATCTGTGTGCTAAGTAGTTGTTTCGAAGCGAATCGACATAAAATGGAATGAGCGCGAGTGGAGTGCAAAGAGCGCATGCGTCATGCCGAGCACTTGACAAGGATCGCCGCATACAGTTCCGTTTAAAAAGCGGTTTTTTGTGCTTGTGTTTCGGTGTTTTCGGTGAAGTAAAACCATCACATTATTGGAAAAGAACTCTATGCATGCCTGGAATTTATTCATCTTGTCCAAGTGTGTAACATATGCACTCTCGAATTGTATTGTCCGAATGACAAAGTTTACTTTGACTTTATTAATCTTGACTACGTATCTGCGCTGGATATCACCGGCAGGCGCCTTGTAGGCGTTATAGCCGAACAAAACTGCAGCCAAAATCGGCCCTTCAGACCAAATTGTTTGTCCATCATAAGCGAAATTCCGTTATATGCGAGTCCGCTATATCCGATATTTTTTCTGCATGTTCTTAAAGGCGAGCAACACCGGGAGCAGCGGAACTCGTCCATTATAGATGATATTCCGCTACAAGCGAGTCCACTATAACGGGATTTTACTGTAATTATTTTGGAATTAATTGGAATGCTAAGACATGATTTTATAGGCTTTATTATATTGATTATGTAGCAATCTCAGCTCTGTTCTATATATCATGGAAGTATCACGCAGAGGATTATTTCCGAAAAGATGTTTTTTATTCTCTGCTGAGTCTTGCTTAACTAAGTTAACCTGGTCCGGAGCAGACTTGTTCGCAGGTGTAAATTACCATGGTAACTTAGCGGGGATTTATTTAAGACACTTTGATGGAACGAAACTCTCACTTAAATAAGGCAGACTTATCGAAATAAAACAGACTTTCCCTTAATCCTGCTTCGTGGAATACCCCCCTTGGAGTCTTCAGATACAATCAAATCGTATTCAATCAAATTGCGAGTAACTTGGTTTGCGAGTGTTTTGCAAGATAAGCAAAATTTTAAAATTAATTTTAACTTGATAAACAAGTGAGGTCTTGCAATACAAGTATTATGTATACACTTTGTCTGCCGAGCGTCACATAATCACAACTGAGCCGATGGTTCTCTCTCTCTCTGTGGGATTGTGGGTAATCGTCTCCCATGCTCGGTCTCAGTCGGCGTGCCTCACCTGTATAGTCAAAATTTAGTAGAATCCCCACCCGAATAAGGGTGTAGCAGTGCGATCAATTAATCTGTTTAACGACAATGCAATGTCCACATTTCCGCAAAATCGAAGAAGAGGTAAAAGCAACTGTCATTGGATAGGTTTCTTGTTAAAGTTACACAAAAAGAAAAAGATTCCAGTGAGTAAACTTATAGCAGTAATACTGTTAGTTATAGTGAAAGTTGTCCTACAAAATAGCCCTCCTCTTCACCTCTCTCTCATCTCCCTCACACCATCCATGATTCTTTTCAAAGGTAAAGTGCAGGTTAATTTGTTTTATGTCTTTTTACTTTATATTTTGTATTAATAATTTTTATATGAATACTTTTGGGTTGTGGAAAGAATCATCTGAGTTTCCATTATTTCTAATGGGAAAATTAGCTTTTATATACGAGTGCTTTGGATTACGAGCACGTTTCCGGTACGAATTATGCTTGCAATACGAGGTTTTACTGTATTCAGAATGTAATCATGAGACCAATAGGGTGAGAATAGAGAGCATAAAGCAGCCTCTACTCAGCTGTGTTCAGATGCACAGGTCCATTTGACTCCTTTACTTCCGCTGGCTCAGGGGTGCTAGTGAGCATAATTCAGACCTTAAATTTTTTTCTCATTTTCAAATATGTGTTTGATGTGCATGGTGGATTTGTGGCTGGATCAAATGCTAAGCACCTTCATTGAAAGGATGTGTCTTCACGAGAAGGTGATAAGGTGATTCCATAGAGTTGTATTCAATCCAAACATTCCTATTTCCAACCTACTTCTGCATCTGTCAAACATCATTAAAAATAAAAATTAAAAACAAAGAAAAACCTTGCACCCATAATGTTTAAATGTAAGTCAAAAATACCTTGCAATTTCAGGGTTGATCTGTGGGATATAACCTTATTTTTAAGTGCTGATCTAGCATGCCAACAGCATTTTAAGAAGGAGATAAAAAAAAATAAAACAAAATTGGCTGTACTGAACAGTTCCTCCCAGCAGTCATGCTGTGGTTGCTGGAAGAATACAGAGTAAGCTAATGCCCTCGAAACCCTTAAGCCTAATATAAAACCAGCCTTTCTTTCTTTGTTTAATCAAAGCTTATGTAGAGCCTTCCTAAATTCCTCCAGGTCCTATGCCAGATGGGTCTCCTTCTGTAGACTGTCCCTAAATGGGACAACCTGCCTTTGTAGTTAAATAAGAATCCCAGATCACAGATATGCCATAATGTATGGGATTTTCATCTTAAAATGACAGTGCGTCTGTGAGATTACTTCTTGATCATTATAGAACTTTTTCTGAATTATTTTTCCATCCTCCTTTTCCGCTTTAAACTGTTGCACTTCTTATATTTTCTATTCTTCCATACTTTCTTCTGTTTTAGAGAATTTTATCATTTCAGAGATGGATGAAATCCGGACAAGTATAATCACAAGCTGAACTGCTGAAGGAACTACAGAAGAAATAAGTAATGGAAAACACGTTAAATACTGTCATATTCATTCATCATTAAAGAATCATGATCCATCTTTCATTCCAAGCAGTTACTGTATTTGTTACTATATCTGTTACGTCTGTAAATTACTGAAGGAATGACTAAGGAACTACTGAAGGAACAAAAAATGAACAACACAGTGAAACACTGATCTCATGTTTGTCCATCATTACTGAATTGTGATGCATCGTTTATCTCAAGTAGCAACTGTGTTTGTTTGTGATTTGTTCATAATTTGTACTTCAGTAGTACATGAGAAAGTATCTGTGCCCCGTCAAGTAAGGTGAAGTGTTAGCCATATATCATATCATCGATCACATCATAAACCTTATAATCTGAGATTGGTTATTGGTACCAAAACAGATGTAACACATAGTTTCACATGTACGGGGAAAAGGGGTGTGATGGGATAAACCTGACTCTCTGATACAAGGTGAATTTCTTAAACATCTTAAATGTGACCCTCCAGGACAAAACTGTACACTTGGGTCAAAAATTAGAAATTAGGATTATGGTATCACGTGAAAGAGCACAAAAAAGTCCTCCAAAAAATATCTAAAAATACAGCCATGCGACTTAGTACGGTTTTGTGCTGGAGGGTCACAAATATCATTTTGTGTAACCACTTGTCCTATTCAGGGTTGTAGGGACAAATATGTCAACATTAATTCCATACTATCCTTGAAATCTTTTTAAATATAAAAAATAAAACCATGTAACAACTACCATAAGAACCTCAAGTAAGCATCAAATGCTAAAAAAGTTAGCTCCATAAAGTTTTCATTTCTATACAAAGTGTATATTCAAACTTCTTACAGAGTATATAATTAACAAAATGATTGTTTAATTTCCTCTAGGAGAATGTAGGCTAATCACTGAGGGAGAGCCACCATTGATCTACTGTACAAGCTGCAATTATCCTTGATTTACCACACACATTTTGTGGATCATTGTCATGAGATTCCTAGACAAGTATAATTAATGTCAAATCCTCCCACTCCAAATATCCCTCAGACGTTGTGCATTAATTGGCTAACTTTTTTGTAATACCATTGTATTTTTCATACAAAAAAAAGTAAAATGATGTACAATAATCATACGGTATTTTTTTTTTTTTGTGACATTGGTTATGAATTATTCATTAATCTTGAAATACAGTATACACTAAAAAAAACAGCATGTAAAATTAGTATTAATCATGCATTTACTTGTTATGGATAGAAAGTGGATATAATCATAGTGTTTTTGATACTTTTTCGAAATATTTTATAATAAATATATTAGTTAAATATGCTCTCTAAGACAAAGTAAGGCTCTAAGCAAGTGGAATTAGCAGCTTGTTCTGCACGGTAGTATGACATCAAATTGTTATTGGCAAATCCACTTCCTCTTAGCGTACATTCATGTTTTGGACTAAAAATGGCGCATTTGCTGCTCATCTAGCTCCAAGTTGGTGTGTCTGCGCAGATGGAGATGTTTTAATCTAGCCTTACATTCCCTGTTAGTTAAAACTCTACAGGAGCGGATGTGGTTAAATATTGATATTGTAAATCATTTAAGCTATGTTCACCAACATGCCACATTATGGACTTTTGTAAATAGGCCCAGCAGTCTGTGGCTGGCTAAGTGACTAGGACTAAGTGACACAATTAAATAAATTACTAAGATAAATTTTTATCATCTTGCACCCCACTGTTTGAGAGTCACTGACTTATACAGTGTTCCTGAATTTCATTTTTTGTCCTGCGTTCACAAGATATCTTATATAGCTACCCTTTCCTTCCTCTTCTGCCACCTTTTACCTAGCGCTGCTGCTGCAATTTTGGGGAAATTTGTTTCTCAATTAATTTCGGCATAGATTTTCATCCATATAATGTTTTTGTGAAGTGGTAATATCCATAAAAAGGTCAAATATAGTAAATAGACTAATATGATAAAATAGAGTTATCCTGTTCACAAGGTCAATTGTCTTCTGCAGTCGCCCTTCCCTTTTCTGCCACTAAGTGGCATTGTTTCAATTTTGGTGCAATTTGTCTCCAAATTTGATCATTCCAGATCTTCACCCATGTATTGTTTCTGTAAAAGTTGAAAAATTCAGAATGAAATCAAGTGTAGATCTTCATCCACATAATGTTTTTGTGAAGTAGTAATATGTTACGTTCAGTTTCTTTTTTTCTGTTTTGGCTCTGATGAACTACAAAGCCAATTATCTAATAAAGAAGCAATTTTCCCAGACATTTTCTTTTTAATGTTAGTGTTCCCCAGGTTGAATAATAAAAATCTATCCATCTAACGCCTTTCTCACTTATCACATTCACAAATCCAAATATCACCTCGCGTCACAATTCCCTTTGCTGACCCTATAGTAAGTAGCATTTTGGGGTGATTCATCACCAGATTTGATCAGTTCTGGTTGTTCACTCATATAACGTGTCTACGAAGTTTGAAAAGATTCTTCAAAGCTATCACACTAACAAGAGTTTCTGCAGTGGTGAGAGACTGGTCCCCATCAAGGGAATACATTAAATGATTCAGTTGGTAGCGTTGTGACCTTAAACCTCCACAGTTCAGCGTTCAAATCTTGCTTCCACTCTGCATGTGCATGTGTGGATCCTGCTTGAGTTCCCCATACCATGCTAGTTTCCTCCAGTTTCTTCCCTCAGTCCAAGGATTTAGTGTAATTGGTGTCCAGTAGTATATTGTTGTGTGTGCAAGTGACCTGTGATGGACTCGCATCCCACCAGACCCGTAGCCAAAAAATATTTTGAGGAAATCCTCCCTAGTAGATTATGGATTGGGTTAACAGCATTAATACGGATACAATTTATAAGAATAATACTTACCAAATACTATGCTTACACATATGAACATCTTCAGGTCAAATTATCATGACATATTGTGTATAATACAATACACAAAATATTGTTCCTTATTAGTTGTATATGATAATCGTATAAACTAAAATCACTTCAGCACACATTAAATTTACTGTCTGGCTGATATTTCACCAATTTAATTCCTATTTAAACACAGGCTTTAATTCAAAGTTCTTTACTTGAGATGAGTGACAATAACAGATATATGCATTTTTGGCCAAAGATCTCTGAACGGCACCTCTGCTGCTAGAAACATGGGAATTATTCAACGAATATGTATTCAGCAGGCATATTTGCATGTTTTCTCACCTATTACACTACGCAGGAAAGTTCCTGCAAGATTTTTACACATGCACGTGAATTAAAAATGAGTAGAAACAAAAACTTTTTCCAAAATGCAAATATATTTTAATGTAATTATTTTTATTCTCGTCAAATATTTCCTGTGTTTATTACATTTAAGAAAAATACAATTAAAATGATAAAATTATTATTAGTAGTATATTATAATGTATAGTGTCAGGCGACCCAAGGAAGGAAGACAGGGATCCAGAAATGCGAACCAGCGGGGCGTTTATTGGCACTCGCTGGGCAGCAAGGTTAGTAGGGGCAAGCAAAGGGTGAGGTCGATGAACGGGCAATGAGGTCAGAAGCCGGGAGGTCAGTCCAACACACAGGCACGAGACGGGACCACACAGGGAGTGGAGGACGAGACGTGCCGGGCTCGGCAGGGCAAGCGGTTCAGGAGCAGGAGCGGGTCTGGGGAAGGAAGGGGATGCAAGGAAGGAATCAACACAAGGTAAACGGATCAGGCAGGGTAGAAGTGGAAGACGAGAGACAATCAAATGCTCAGTAAGGCAGGAAAACATTAGCTCAATACTTCGCGCAGGCCAAGGGTAATTGGGCTGTCTTTCTACTCCCGCTAATTACCCTGGACCTCGCACACCTGCTGGTTCCTGCCTGTGTGGGCGTGGCAGTACCCCCCCCGACGGCCGCCTCCAGGAGGCCGACGTTGCTTGCGGGGGCGACCCCGCGGCCACGGGGCGGGCAGGGTGGGACAGGTGAAACGCTGCTGCGAGGCTTGGGTACGGTATTGCGCTGGCTGGCATCCAGCTGCGTTCCTCAGCGTCGGTCCCTTCCCACTCGACCAGATACTGGAGTTGTCCCCGGCGCCGGCGGGAGTCGAGGAGGGAACGGACCTGGTTGGAGGGGCATTCTTCAGCTACCTCGACGGGGGGTTCCTCCCCTGGGACGAGGTCCGGGACTGCGCTTGACGAGCTTGAGGAGTGACATATGGAATGAGGGGCAAATGCGGTATACCTTGGGTAGCTGAAGGCGGAAGGTGACAGGTCCCACCCGACGGAGGATGTGGAAGGGACCGATGTATCGCGCGGTTAGTTTTCGGCTCCCGGGGATGCAAAAATTTCGCGTGGACAGCCACACCAACTGGCCGGGGCGATAGGAGGGGCCTGCGTGTCGCCGTCGGTCCTCCTGGATCTTCCTCTTCTCGGCTTGAACCTTCAGAGCCCTCTGGATCCGTCGCCACGCCTGACGACTCTCGTGGTACCAAGCCTCCACTTTCGGTACTGGTCCCTCCGGGGAGTCCCATGGGAAGAGCCGTGGCTGGTAACCTAAGACACACTGGAAAGGTGAGACGTGAGTGGTGGAACTCACCCGAGCGTTGAGAGCATATTCCACCCAAACTAGGTTAGCTGCCCATCCGGAGGGGTTGGACCTGCCCATGAGACGGAGGGCCTTGGCCACCTCTTGATTGGTCCGTTCGGCTAAGCCGTTCGACTGGGGGTGGTAGGCTGACGACAGGCTGAGGGTGATGCAGAGCTTGCGGCACATCTCCTTGAACACCCGCGAGTTAAACTGTGGCCCTTGGTCAGAGACTAAGTCTTCAGGGAGTCTGTAGTATCTGAAGATGTGTTTGATAAGGATCTGCACCACCTCGGAAGCTGAGGGGAGTTTAGGAAGTGCGACTAGTCGACACATCTTCGATCTACGATAGTAAGGATGGTGGTCTGTCCAGCCGAACGGGGGAGGTCTGTAATGAAGTCCATGACCACGTGCGACCAGGGGCGAGAAGGAACCGGCAAGGGGAGCAGAAGACCTGCAGGTGCTTGGGAGGTTGTCTTGGCCCGCGCGCATTCCGGGCACGATTCCACATATTCCTGCACCTGTTTCCTCCAGCCGGGCCACCAATACCGGCGGGAAACCAGATGTAGGGTGGCCGCTGCTCCCGGGTGTCCCACCCCCTTTTGGGTGTGTATCCAGTGGAGCAGTGCTTGACGATACTTTCGGGCAACAAAACGAGCCCCAGGTGGACAGCCGGGTGGAGGGGTCCTCTCCTCGTTCTCCTGATGTATGCTGTCCTCAAGATCCCAGGTGATTGTAGAGGCAAAGCAGGTTGGATTGAGGATAGGATCGATGCGGTCCGGGCTGGAAGGTGGGTCGAATTGTCGAGAAAGCGCATCGCTTTGATGTTCTTGCTCCCCGGCAGGTACCGGACCTGAAATACAAATCGAGAGAACCACTCAGCCCAGTGAGCTTGGCGAGCTGAGAGGCGTTTGGCAGTTTGCAGATATTCCAGGTTACGGTGGTCCGTGAGCACCACGAACGGATGTTGCGCCCCCTCCAACCAGTGCCTCCATTCTTCCAGGGCCAAGCGTATTGCCAGCAGCTCTCTCTCACCTATGTGGTAATTGTGCTCTGTCGCGGTTAGTTTTTTGGAGAAGAATGCACAGGGGTGTCTTCTTCCGGTCTGGGGGTCCTTCTGGATCAAGATCGCCCCCACCCCAGCATCGGAGGCGTCTACCTCTATCTCGAAGGGGAGTTCGGGTCGTGGTTGAGCGAGGATAGGGGCTTTGCAGAACGCCTCCTTCAGCCTCACGAAGGCGGCCTCCGCCTTCGGGGACCAGGGCAGTCGCGAGGGGGGTCCCCGGGTCAAGGAGGTGAGGGGAGCTGCCACCTGACTAAAGTTACGGATGAAACGGCGGTAAAAATTCGCAAACCCCAGGAATCGCTGCAACTCTTTGATGTTGCGCGGTCGTAGCCAGTCGCGAATGGCCGCCACCTTCCTCTCCTCCATGGTCACGGTTCCTGGTCTGATGACATGGCCGAGGAAGTGGACCTGGTCTCGATGGAACTCGCACTTTTCTCCTTTGGCGAACAGGTGGTGTTCCTGCAGCCGTTGCAGAACCTGGCGGACATGTCGGACGTGGGACTGCTTATCTGGGGAGTAAATCAGAATATCGTCAATGTAGACCACAACGCAGCGGTGAATGAGGTCCCGGAACACCTGGTTCATGAAGGCCTGGAAAATAGACCAATCCAAAAATTGGCCAATCCATAGGGCATCACCCGATATTCGTACTGCCCCCTACTGGTGATGAATGAGGTCTTCCACTCATCCCCCTTTTTAAT
>JAODJX010000001.1:38403920-38417957 GCA_026776945.1 Isichthys henryi
GGGGTCTTTTGAGCCGCACTTTGTCTGGTTCCTCACCCAGGACCTGTTTGCCTTGGGAGACCCTACCAGGGGCATAAGGCCCCAGGCAACTTAGCTCCTGGGATCATTGGAACACGCAAACCCCCTCCACCACGATAAGGTCTCGGCTCCAGGAGGAGAGAAACAATAATCCCTTTCACAGTTTATTCTCGTGTATTTCACAGTTTATATCTCACTGAAATATTTATGTAGAATCATGAAAAAAATACTGACTAAATCCGTAATCTGTCTTTTTTTCAAAACGTCCATTGTCGGAGTAAACCATGTCACCTTTCTTTATTTTACCCACATCGGGGGCGTGTAGTGCCGCCCTCCCCTGAAGATCGCTATTCAAATTCTAAATAGCTGCATTATCACATATTCAAACCACATTCGCATGCGAATGAACAATGCTACAATGAACAAAGGCATGAGATTCGTTGCTGAAAGTGGTAATGCTGGTGCAAAGCTTCAGCAGCAGAGAGTATCCGTGTGACATATTGTAGCTGATTACTGGAAACACTACCCAGAAATGAGCTCTTGTTTATTTGAGTCACAATGGGCGTATTCACATATTTCTTTACCTAATACCAACTGTCACATTATCATGTTATTATCATGCGAATGTTTTTATGACAGAATGACAGGCCTCCCAAACAACACGACTCAACTGAGCAAGGCGGAATACTTCGACTTCGGTGACAAGGTAATGTATTGGCTTCGGCAACCCGCGATCCAGGAGGAGCCCACGGTCCGCACCCTGGCTATGCACTTAGTGGACATCATGAAGAGGATTTTCCCTTCAAAGAATCCGCACCTGGCGGAAGAGGTATGGGTAAATTTGCCATGACTCAGGAGTGGGGTAGTTGAGATGAATATGCAGTGGGAAACCTAGACAGCGGACTTCCCTGTGATCCGCTATCTGAGCCGCCCAAAGTTCTCCAGACAGCGGGAAAAAGTAGAAAGCAAAAAAAAAACGAAGATGGGAGACGCCAGAGAGCCTGAGAGCCACTTCGGACTCCGTAAAAGGGGCCAGGTCCATTGGAGATGCCATCCCGCGGATCCCCTGGTTCCCGAAAAACCCCTCCACCACGATAAGGTCTCGGCTCCAGGAGGAGTCTCCTTTATATTACGAACTCTAATTTACCCCTGACGGAGGAGTCTGCCAGATTCGCCTTGGCCGATAGGGCAATCTGCAGGCCTGCTCCACAGGGTTTGTCTTAGAGGTACGGAAATCGCCACCATTTAAGACAATGTCAGCCTCTGATTGTTCGGGTCCCTCGACCTATATAATTACCCAAAGGCTCAGTATCCGCCAACACTGAGCTTATGGGTGCCGCAGAGATTAAACCGATGCTTACCCAAACCGCACGTACGTCCACCTCAGGGGTACAGCCGGGGGCACGCCATATCATAACTTGTGTCAACCTCAGCGGCAGTGAAGGCGCACGTTTCGTAGCAGTAGTTTGTACGAGGCTCACTTTGGGCTCGTCTCAGGGACTCCGCCGATGCTACCTGGTATCTACCTTGTGAACGTCTCAGGGACTATGCCCGGTGCCTAGGAACATAGTTTGTTCGTTCCTCAGGGGTTAGACCAGTACCTTTCATCAGCTTGTGTTGACCTCAGAGGTTATGTCAGCCTGTAACTGAGCTTGTGCGAACTCCAGAGGTGTAGTTTTGGTATCCAACGTAACTCAACCTGGGCAGTCGAGTTTGGGACCCGGATAAAGGGGATTTAACCCAGAGGTTGCAAGATAGTATTTACGACTTTAGTCCTAATCAGGATGGAAATCCAATCTGTAAAGTTTATAATGAAGTTAGCAAATCAGACAGTCATAAAGTAATCAAAACAACATTTATTAAACATACTACAATATACAATCATTGACATGTGGCCACATACTCTTAAATACATTAGGACAAATACAATATTAAACAATCACATTCCTCAGCTGAGAGTGCACAAAGTTCTGCAGAAAGTATCTGACTACAGATGGACTTTCGCACAGCTCTGATTGCAGAGTGATTCCCCGACTTCTTCTGAGGCCCTTCCTTAAGTATCCAAACCAGGTGATAGCATGTCTCTGAAGACTGACCAGTTTTGGTCAATGGTTAATTTTAGGGAATTGCTTGGTTTCCAGGTCTAGTCTGGTGCTGTGAAAAGACATGAGGGTTGTAGAATAAGTGGGAGGCCTTGGCCTACTCTACCGAGCAGGCTCTTGCTTCTGGAGATAAGGCGGGAATGCATGCCAACGTGCGACTTGCTCCAGGGACAGTGACGGGTGGGGAGTTTGACTGGGGCGGTACACCTGCCAAACGGTAACACAGGTGTCTTAAGTCAAGCTCAGAAAGGACGGAAACCTCCCATGGAGCAGAAGGGCAAAAGCTTGCTTGATCTTAATTTTCAGTATTGTAGCCCCTCCACTCAGCTAGCCTTTTGACTACGTGTATTACTGACGCTTCATGGACACCAATACTTTACACCACATTGTTTGATCTCGCAGGTGCCGAAAAAGGCCTGGGATAGCCTATAGAAATGGCTATTACGAAATGCTTAAATAAAATGCTTTACCACATAACAAAAGTATAAGCCCCCGCTTTAAGTATACCTTAAACAATGAACATTAACTACTGTTTCCTGTACATCTAGACCAATTTTTGAACAATAAAGCAGAAGTAACGTATTGAAGGTTGACTATCCACTGGTGTGGCTTCAGTTCTTGTGGAAGGCGAGCCTTCTCAGAGAGGCTGGTTTTAGCTTCATGGTGCACTGGCGAGATATCAAGGGAGAATGAGTCGTTCCAAGGCATTGTTAGGAGTGGTCGGTTGACTTCCCCCACTCTGTGGCTTGTAAGTCAGCAGGCTCGGAGTCTGGACAGGCGATGTCTGACATGACAGATGAGTCCCATTCCTGTGGCGGAGACCCCGATCCCACCCTTACTGCACTTGCCTGAGAGAGAGAGAAAAATAAATGGAGGCGTGAGCCTCTTACTAAAGGAAAAACCCCAGTCTGTGCCCCACCAGCCAGTCGGGGTGGGGGGGGGCAACAGCTGCACCTAGAGTGGGCCGGCTTGGGGAGGCTACAGCCATGTGAGCTACCTGGAACTGGCAGAGCTGCACCAACCAACTGGGAAACAACTGAGGTGCAGTTGATGTTGGTGACTGGTGTGCGCATGGTCATGAGGGGGAAGAGGCAGCTACGCATCCAGGTGCAGACTCCTGACATCGCCAACCCCTGTGTCACCGGTCTGGACCTGCTGACTCGACTGGGGGCCATGTCCGTGCCGAGGTGGAGGACTGCTGCTGGCACATTGATGGTGGCCCCCCAGTTGAGTCAGCAGGTCCCAGCTCAACAGTGGTGGCCAGTAGCGGAGAAAGACCACTCACTGTGGGAAGGGAGAAGGCTGTAGCACTCGGGGAAAGAACATCAGCGACACAGGCCCAAGCCCTGCCCCAGCAGTAACATCACAGCGGGCCTGTATGAGACGTAGCAGCAAAGACCTGATGGCAGAGCAGCTCAATGAGCTCAAAGCTCTGTTGGACTCATTCCAAGGCATCTTTGCCACCAGGGACAAAGATTGCCAAACCACTTCCCTGGTGCAGCACCACATCGACATGAAGGGATGCCCCGCCCATTCACTTGTGTCCACATAGAGTGCCTCTGGTGAAGCGACAAGCAGCGGAGCAGTAGTCATAAAACCGTCCAACAATGATGCACTGGCCTACATCACTGGGTCAGCGTGGATGAGCACCCTGAATCTCCATACTGGCTACTGTCAGGTCGAACTGGCCCCAATGGCTCACCTTAAGACTGCTTCCTCCATCAGCTATGGAAAGTGGCACTTCCGGTCAATGCTTTTCAACCTGTGCAGTACCCTGGCCATGTTCGAGAGGCTTATGGATTGTGTTCTGTCCTACGTCCCTCAAACCGAGTGCCTTGCCTACCTCAACGATGTTCTGGTCCACACCACTGACTTCACGGGGGCAATTCAAAAAATAAAGACTGTTCACCTCCATCCGGCAGGCAAGGTCACAGATGGACACCTGGAAGTGCTCCCTTCTCCAGTGTCGGACACGCTACAGATCATCAGAGTGAAAGGTGTGGTCACTGTGGTCACTGACTTGGTAAAGACAGCAACGGTGCCGGATTAGCAGTCCCCGCGGTACTTGAAATAGCTATGTCGATTACTGGTGCTAGAGGCCTAGTACCAACGCTTTGTGAAGGACCTTGCCAGCATTGTGATACCACTGCACAAGCAGTTTCTCGTGGATGGATGCCTTTGCTACAGTACACAGTTCAACCAGCTTCACACGGCACTCCTGAATACCCCTATGCTAGCTTACCCAGATTTATGTCTCCCTTTCTTCGTGGACATGGACGCCAGTAATATAGTGCTAGGCATTGTGCTGTTGCAGACTGGGCTCAAAGGGCAGTGCTTGGTTTCATACTCAGCCGGCAGGAGTGCAACTATTAGGTGACTTGATGGGAACTGCTGGCCGTGGTACAGGCATGCAAATACTTCCACCCCTACCTCTGTGACCCGCTGTTCCGGTTGCATATAAACCATACATCACTTCTGCAGCTTCTAAACTTCTGCAGCCCGGAGGGACAGCTGGCCCGCTGGTTGGAGATTTGACTTCAAGATCCAGCATCACCCCAGGAAGCTACATACTGTAGGCACATGGACACTCTTCCTCATCATCCCTGCACCACAGGGAGCTGCGTCACTGTCGCCAGCCGGAGGAGCAAGATCGGCTTGCTGTGGAAGGTGCTGCCAGGCGACCAGGCCCACCAGGAAGTCATTTACCAGCAGCTTGCCAGAAAACAGTATGGAAACCCCATGCTGGCCAGGGTGAGGGAGTGAATGGGTGAGTGCAAGCAACTGGGCTGGGAGGTAATCTTAGCCTCCAATCCAGAAACAAAGGCCTATCACTGCCAGTGGGACAACCAGGAGGGGTGTGAGGGGCTGTTGTACCAGCACTGGTAATCATCAAATGGCACAGGGAAGCTGCTGCCCCTCCATATTGAGGTCAGTACATGGGGCTGTCGGAGCCAGGCACTTTGGGGTAGCAAAGACACTGGAGAATTTCCAGTGGCGGTTCTATTGGCCCGGCTGCCGGCAGGACACTGAGATATTCATGCACTGCTACGACGCCTAGACGGCCGCTGCAGCCGTACTTGGTGGGCACCTCCATGGAGCGCATTGGGGTGGATGTCCTGACCCCTTTCCCCTGCACTGAGGCCAGGGACTGCTGCATACTTGTGGACATGGACTACTTCACAGTTCCTGTATGCAGTTCCCGATCAGAGTGCCACCACCGCAGTGACTAAGGTCCTCAATGAGTTTTTTTTTTTTTTACATGTTTGGGACCTCCAAGAAGCTGCACAGTGATTAAGGGAGGAACCTTGAGGCACAGGTGTTGGGGCGAAGTCCCACACCACCCCCATTCAAATGCAGAGTGGCAGGCTGGTGGAGCAGTTTCACCATACCCTAGCCATACAACTGCTGATCTGCGTAGACGAGCACCAGCGCAACTGGGATGACCACCTTCCCCTGTGGGCATATTGCAGGAAAGCACCGGCTGCACCCCTGCCTCCCTCATGTTTAGCCATGAGCTGCAGACTCCGGTGGAGGTGGGGTTCAGGTCACCCCCTGAGCCAGAGCTGCCGGCGACATCGGGACTGGACTACATGGTACAGCGTCAGCCAGACAGAAGAGGGCCTATGATGTCTGTTGCCGGAGCACCTTCTAGCCCAGGCACCTTGTTTGGGTGTACTGCCCCATGAGGAAGAAGATGTGGTCATCCAAGTTCAACAGCCATTGGAGGGGCCCTCCGAGGTGGTGTACAGGGTGTGGATGCTGAAGTGGTGCAGGACATTCATGCATGCTGGATAATCCACTCGGGGAGGGGCAGCATAGCCAGAAGGAACAAGCAGGCAGCATGCAAGGTTGAACTGATGTCAGCCATGTAAATTGTTATCTTTAGTTGCTTGTGTTGTATGTAAATGTGCTGTGTTGTGATGTCACATAGTGTTGAATGTTCACTGTTGTACATAGCGTGTCAGTGTGCATGTGTGTGTGTGTGCCCACCATGCATATCAGTTGTAAGCAGGGGCAACAGGCACGGTGGGCAGTGCCAGTGCATTGTTAGTACCAGTGGTACGGGTGAAATATACACCACCAAGTGGTTAAAACCCAGAACCATTTCTGCCTGATTATTTTCAGCAGCATGGATCGGTGACCCACGTTTACAGTATATGACTTGTGGTGGCTCTCTTGCAGTGTTGGTTCCAACAGGATTCCAAAAATAGGGATATATAGAGTTATGTACAACATGCCCCACACAGCAAACTATCCCCATACAGCCACAGTGAACAGGGCTCTTTTCTCCCATGGGACCCTTTTCTGGACACAGAGGTCCTTCAATAAAGAAGAGAGAAGACAAGAGCAGAGAACAATCAAATAATACAAAAAGAGAAAAATAAAATCACTGAAATATAAAACGGGCAAATAATTGAATTACAGTATAAGGACAGTGAATTAATTATGCATTTCTTTAATGCATTTTTCTGGCTAAAACGGAGAATGCACTCTGATTATACTTTAAATCTAGTCCGCAAAACATTACAAAGAGATGCTGAGAAATGTAAACTGAAGAATAATAATTGAAAAGATTATTTGACTGTTTTCCCATTCTGGAGCAAAGATACGAGTACACCTCTTCAGCAGAGTGAGTAGGCAAACTAAACCAATTGGGCAAACTGAAGGGTTTGAATTTCAACCACTTGGCATTGTACATTTCTTTATATAAGACTTATGGTTGAAGCAGGTTTAGGACAAGGTGGAATAAAAATATATTATTTTTGTCTAACTTCGCTTTTGAGGTTTATTATAGCTTTGGTCATATTGCATTTATTTTTTTAATTAGTGTGGAACTTGCATAAATAATATAAAATACTCTAGAACAAAAGGCAATAACCGGGCAATAAAAAGTGGATCCTGGATTCTAAAGTATACATGGATTATTCTACTTCCATCATAGCATCAGAATCAGAGCCAGGTTTTTGTGTTGGTTCCAGCAGTTGGTGTTTCTCTAGTACATAATAATACAATAGAACAAAACAGTACAGATTAAGTACAATATAAAAGACATCTTATTTACATACGTACAATGTGCATAAAGTGCAAACAACATACAAGGTGCAAAGTGTATGGGATGTCTTAGATTCAGTTCAATGTTGTGTTGTGAGTGGAGCAGGGTGTAGCAATCAGGGAAACAGGAGTAGGTAGATGTTGCAGGTCAAATGTTTGTAAGGGTGATGGCTTAAGGGAAGAAACTGGCCCTGGTCTGCAGACTTCTGGATCATCTGCCAGAAGGGAGGAGTTCAAAAAGAGTGTCCAGAGTGTGATGGGTCAGTGATGATTTTTCTTGCCCTTTTCCTGGTTCTAGAAGTGTACAAGTGTACAAGGGAGGGTAGCAGGGCGCCAATGATTCATTCTGCTGTCCTAACTGTCCATTGCAGTCTGTTCCTGTCCTGTTTGGTTGCTGCTCCAAACCAGACTGAGATGGAGGAGCACAGGAAAGACTCGATGACTGCTAAGTGGAACTGGATCAGTAGAACAGCAGTTCCTGTGGGAACTTCCTCAGTTGTCATAGGAATTACATCTTCTGCTGGGCCTTCTTGAGGATGGAGATGTTGCTGTCCAACTTCAGGTCTTGGGAAATGATAGTTCCCAGGAACTTGAAGGTCTCTGTGGGTGACACAAGGGTGCTGTGCATGGTGAGGGGGACCAGTGCTCAGGATTGTTTCCTAAAGTCCACTATCATCTCCACAGTCTTGTTCAGCGTAACAGTGTTCAGTGTTCAGCTCCAGATTGTTCTGACTGCACCAAAGTACCAGCCACTCAACCTCTTGCCGATATACAGACTCGTTGCCATCTTTTTCAAAAAAGTTTGAGTTACACAGCTGGGTCCATTTTGGTGCAGTCGTTGGTGTAGAAGGAGAAGAGCAGGGGGGATTGGATACAACCCTCAGGTTGTGATGGTCTGTACATCAGAGGTGATCTCCCCCAGCCTCACTTGTTGTTCACTGCCAGTCAGGAAGCTAGTGATCCACTGAGAGATGGCAGGAGATACGTTCAGCTGGGAGAGTTTGGAGGAGAGGATTTCTGGAACAATGGTGTTGAACGCCAAACTAAAGTCCACAAAAAGGATCTTTGCATAAGTCCACATGGGTGGTGAAGGTGTTGCAGGAAGTAATGCAGTCCCATGTTCACTGCATCATCCACTGACCTGTTTACCCTTTAGGCAAACTGCAGGGGGTCCAGCAAGTGTCCTGAGACATTCTTCAAATGGGCCAACACAACACCATTAAGCTTCATATTTACAAGCATACTACCGCTGGAACCCAAAGATTTTGGTTTCCCTGTCTCTCCCGGGCAGGTCATTGGAATAAGACTGCCCAATCGCCAGTTGGCATCATTTATGGTGGGAATTACAACGGTATCTGATCGTCTTCGAACCTCTGACTTTTGTACTTGATTAATGAGAATATTCTTGGCACTTGCTTTTGCTTTTGTCTGTCTTGCACCGGCCCAGTGCAATACGAATGCCCCCGGCCATCCCTCTTAATCATGGCGCCGGATCAGGAAATCCACGAAACAGAGCTGGAGTCCTATTCCATTATTCCTAGCTGCAGCATTCAGACAACTGGGCCTGTGTTGAACACTCTCATTTTCTCAAAGTAAATGCTTTGGACTACACAAGACACTCAGATAAGAGCATTGAGGGCCGACCAGCAGGGGCCGGGACAGGCAGTAACTTGCCTCACCACCAGCCCGATCCCAAGATCCAACTACAAGCTTTTTAGCTGCAGCAACTTTAACGTGTGCAATTTATGTGACTCCAAATATATAAGGTTTAATTTGTCTCATAATGTTAAAACAGTCTATCAAATAATGTTTCACAAATGCATGCCCACCAAAGTGAGTTTAAATTAAAACTTGAACAGGAATTTCAAGCATCTTACATAAAATAACTAAAGGATGTACCATTTCTTTACATTGCAGAGCTTTTTAGATATGCATTCCGTGCAGCAAGATTAACAGCTGTGCAGCAGAATACAATGCAATAGATCTGAAGCTCACGGTAACATGTTGCATGCAGACTTCCCTTTCCATCATTGTACGCCTTTCACCATGGTACCTTGTGAAAAAACATGGAATTACATATTGCAAGCATACGCCTACTGATGTTTCCTTTCTCTTGGGTTTACAATATTAAGAATGAAGTAATGATTAAAATGTACATGTAAACTATCAATATATGTAGTATTTAAAGTAATATTAATAATAATATTAATAACAACAACAATATGAATAATGTAACAATTTTACAGTAGATAGATAGATAGATACAGTAGATAGTTCTATCCTGCATCCTATGATTAGCATTCCAGCTCCGCAGAACTTAGAATTGCACTCAAGTCACAAACTCTCTGCCATAGCCCATCCTATAATTTGGCATCCAGTCAGTACTAAACTTGAAATTAACAGAGAGTTATGGTAAACAGAATTATAAGTACAAAAATGTTCAAACACTTAGGACAACAAGGGTGCAAGTGTCAGAAGGAATCTCCTATAAATGCTATTTACTTTTACAGCTCTGGACACCAAAGAAAACAGCAAAAATATGGCAACCCAAGATTGTTTTAGTTGTGTCCATGTGTTTGTGTACCTCTGACCACAAGAATAAATGTAAAATGTATTTTGTTCCATTAATCATTTTCTTTTAAAGCATTTTTTCTAATGTCAGCCAATGTCAGCATATGACAAAAAAACTAGGCAAGACAAAGCATCATGATTCATACATGGTCCTCACATTTCATGTTCCGATACTGCCCAAGTTGTAAGAAGGGGATTTGGGCTTGTGGTTTCCAGTGCTTTCTGGCTTTGAAGACCCATTTTTTCCCAGGGCTGAGACTTGTCGGCATTTCTGTAGCTGGGCTTTTTTCACAGGGTGGGGTAGCTGGCCCCATACCTTCATCCTTTGGCATGCACACTTGGTGGAGTTTAAGTCAAAACACTTGTTACAAAATATAATATTTGGCCCCATCTTTTCTCTTTTTTGACCCTGAATATAAGACGATGCCACTTCTTCAGATGTATTCTGAGGGAAAAAATGCCTCCGCAGCATGATACTAATATTTATGAAAACATCAGTCTTGACCCTGTTATGTACTTTTCCCATTGTTTCATTGTTAGTGTCCAGCTCTGGGTTTTCAGTATATTTATTGCTTTAAACTCTAACTTCTAATTCCTGAATGAGCATATGACACATCCAGTGTTCCATCACATAAACAGTAAATACTTCAGCAAGGTCTTTTAAGCTCTGACATTTGATTTTCTGCAATAGGTACATTATTCTACAGTGAATATTTGACAATATGTTTTACAATATGTTTTCACGATTCTGGAGATATTGGCCAAAATGTAAAATATTGCGATACAGTGCCACCATCAGGCCATTGGATATGGTTTTACGTGCCTGATTAGTGAATTCTACACCCCTCCACTAAATCTGGTGTTTCTGCACCTTACAGTCTCTCTTCCCCATATGGTGCAGAAGAAGAGTAATAATAATAAGAAAAATCCTACCAAATAGAACAGGGTTCCAGCACTGTGTGCTTGGACCCCTAAAAATCTAAGTTTTGACAGAAAAGCATGGGCTGAGATCATACAGAAAAGAAGAAAGGAAAGGTATGATTTCAGATAAAGAGCTGTAGACAGCAGTTGCAATAGAACAAGGGCACTCTGTGCAGAATACAAATAATCAAAGTCCTTGAAAACACTGCTTTCTTTCCTCTCAAAAGCTGAGCTGAGTGCATGTGAAACATCAACTACAAAGTGAAACAACAGGTATGGAAACTAAATGCTAAATTTTATATTGTGGCAATATAATTTACTGCTCAGTACCTTTTCATCTCCATGAAGTTGTCTTGTTAAACAATGGGAGAATTCAAGCCATCTCTAAATACAATGTCCACAGAAATGCAGACTACTGTCCTCTGAATGACAAGAAAAAAATATAATGTATCCAATTCTTTTGATTTTTGTCGCAAAATAGAGCCAGGTAAGTGATGCTTTTGTGAAAAAGTGACTGAGAACATAATTAGCTTACCCAGTTGGATCCTTACTGCAAGCTGTAAATCAATACAATATACCATGTCACTAAATACACAAATATTTTCCAGCATCAATCCATTTTCAGTACTAATTTGTACTGTTCAGTGTGATTGGAGACTATTCTGGAAGCTATGGGCACAAGGCAGTGAGTAATACACGGGAAGGTGAGGGAGGGGTTACCCATCGCAGTGCACAAACACCATTCACACAATGGGAAAATTTTGCAACTTTTTGAAGCTTTTTATGACAAGAGTCTTTTCTCACGTAAAAATAAATCAGTCCAAATGCACTGCCTGAGTCAAGTCTTCTGTCACTAGTGGTGGTAGTCTTCACTCCATGTTGTGTGTGTGGCATAAGACTACCTTTCTTAGGTACTTGCTTAGGTAGGTGTGTGTGTGTGTGTGAGCATGAGTTCAACTGGTCGCTCTGAGGTCCAGTATGGGTGAGCCTCTTCTGTCCCGAAGTGTTTTGAGCCCTGTATTTCAGTAAATTACTGCCGGGGTATGTCAATGATTCTCTCTGGAGTGCAATAAAGTATCAGTTTGAGTCCGTCAGTTAATTGAACCTGTGTACTTATGCACCATTTGTGTTAATGTGAGTATATCCCCAGATGCAAGGCCTGGGGTGATGTAGTCGGCAGTCAGCTGCTTGTATTCCGGGTCTTGGTGGACTGTGCCATCACATTAATTTAAAAGTTTAAGTGCTACATTTGAAAGGTTAACAATCTGTTATATAAATTAATCTGTGTTAATACTTACAATATGAATGTTACTCTAATTGGTTTTCAACTTAAAAATATTCTCATGTTATATTTGTTTTTTATTTTCAGTCATTCAAAGGTGAACATCTCATGTTCTGCTGAAAGTTTCAGTATTGTGAAGAATTCTTGTAAACTTTTTTTTCTTCTAAAGGAAAGATATTTGTAATATGTTAAATGTTTAATCCCATAATGTCAAGTTTAACGTTGGGAGACTTTTGCATTTTTGGATATCTTATATTGTCCCAAACACTGTGGAGATAAACAGCACAAGGAAAAACTGGTTGATAACAGTATTCAAAACCCCACTGGAAATGGAGAAAGAGAGGCAGGGCATGGCTACAGCCAAGGAGAGAAAAAGATGGAGGGAAGAAGCGTTTTGTCCTCCTGGGGATGGTTTAGTGCCTGGAGGCAGTGGAAGAAACATTGTGAGGCCTTGAACTTGTTGGACCATGGTAATCCCTCCTGGCAGGACTCCAGACTATAAAAGACAAACAAGTATAATTCAGAGAAAATAAAAGTTTGAAAGAATTCAAAATATATCCGTAAACCAATCAATACTCAAGTTTCCTGAGGATTTGGAACATTGCTAAAAAAGGAGAGGAAAATGGGCCGATGTTATTTTTGGGTTATATACAGTTTTATTGACAGAAATTAAACAACAAAGCGACAACAACAATAATATCAATAATAATAATAATTGTTCCACAGGTGTGCATGTGTGCCATGTGATGTAGCCTGCAGCATAGGCTGTGGACCCCCCCATGGCCCTGAATTGGATAAGTGGTTACAGAAAATGGATGCAGTTATTATGTTTATTGTTGTTTGAAAATCAAAACTACAAAGCTACAGTTATACATATTATTCTACATGTCTAAAAATTTAGTTTTGTTGTTATAATTCTTCTAGATTGCAAGGTGCAATCTGATTCAGTCTGGCCAACTGCCATATAAATATTTTTGTAGCAAACATATATACAAAGGCTGAATCCTTTTAATGTTGCGTCTTATTCCAGTTCTGGTATATAATGACTCTCTATCTGTTGGTCAGAGTAATACATCTATAGTGCTTTGTGAGTATAATGAACGACTGAAAGAAAGGCAGCAATCAGCTACGGTCTGACAATGGGTGCGACACTTGTACACAAAATCCAATTTTCAGCTCCTGGTTTGGCAGCTGTCACCAGGGCTGCATGGGAAGTTCTGCTATTAGCATGTTTCACCCTTGAACCATCTATGGGCCCTGAATGAAACCGTTTTTTCCCTGATGCTGCTAATAACAGCAACTTCTGTGTCATAATCTTAGATATTTGCCTTGGAAGACGAGACCAAAAATGTTGTTATTGTTTTATTAAATTCTCACCATGTAAATAGGAAGCAATGTACAGACAACTCAAAATAATCTCAGTGGCGTCTGTTGTTAACTATAGAAACACACCTCCAAAAACTTATGATAATAACCGACTTTATTGTCGATCGTACATCCGAACACAACTCCTTTACTCCTTCTCCCAACACCACTGTGACGTCCCCACACGCATGCGCAAACCCAATAACCATCGTGATATACAAAATAACTGAACATACAACTGAACAATTATAGCTAACCTGAACAGTCTAAACATTACCGTTTTCTTTTGTAAAACATAAATATGACATCATCTGTGGTCAGTACTTAAAGTTAAATATTACAGATGTTTTACAGTACAAAATGATGGTAATGAGTAATTCACAAGTAATTTAAGACACTGTGCTATAGCTACCAAGAAAAGACAGTTTGCAGTGTCTCAAATGTCTCTACTCTAATGTCAGTTTCTTTATCCATGAGGACTATTTTCCATTCATCCATTTTCCAAACCGCTTATTCTACTGGGTTGCAGGGGGGTCTGGAGCCTATTCCGGAAGCAATGGGCACGAGGCAGGGAACAACCCAGGATGGGGGGCCAGCCCATCGCAGGGCACTCACACACCATACACTCACACATGCACACCTACGGGCAATTTAATAACTCCAATTAGCCTCAGCATGTCTTTGGACTGTGGGGGGAAACCGGAGTACCCAGAGGAAACCCCACGA
>JAODJX010000001.1:38455503-38466091 GCA_026776945.1 Isichthys henryi
TTCCATTTGGTTGACTGCTCAATTAAGTTAAATATAATATCAAAAGCAGCAAAATAAAGAAAATACTGAGTAGAAAATTGTATACTGTAAATAGTTGTGCTTTAGGTGGCATATTAGGTTAGCAAAATGAATTTTACTTAGACATTTCATTTAAACCCATCAATAGTTGTTTTATACTGCTGTAGGAACATGGTGGACTTTGTGTAACAGGACTCGCTCATTATGAGAATATGAAAGCTTCATTCTAAGCTTAAAAAAGACACACGATTCTTAATTCCAGGTTATTGTACAGTACAGTATATTCTAATTATGAAATTTAGATTCGTTTTCTGATAAATCTCCTTAAATCTCAGACACTGGATATTTAAGTAATGAAAATTATTTTCATGACGCCATTCATAACGACAGGATGGATTGCACTACTATCTTTACAGTACGACGTGGTTTTAAAACGTTGACTTTATGTACAGGTTATGTCCAACTGTTAGACCTACTCGCTGCACCGATTGGTTTTAACAAAAGCAGGAACGGCCGCACCGTGTTTAATAGTCGGCATACATCAACCTAGCGATTACAGTATGTTTAGCAGCACATACTGTATTAAAATCATCACGAGCTAAATTACCGGACCATCAAAATGCACACGGGCACAATTATTATTCTAAAATAAAAGGTAATAACTTAAGCAGGGCATAGTCCAGGCATGCTGCTTCTTCCAACAGATTCGACCGCCAAACTTCAGATTTGTGATGAAAACGCGGGTATCTAAAACGCATGCCGCATTTGAATCCACACATGCCTATTTGGATGTCAAAAGTTCGCATATGCCAATTCAAATGCGGTATTAATTTTTAAGATTACAGTTTATTTAGTTTTTCTGTGTTTATTTACAGTGACAATTAAATAATTAAACAGTACGAAAAAATATATAGTAAAGCTTATTTGCATACAGTTCACTTACTAAGTGAATAAAATATGTATATATTCAAAATTTTACTTCAGAAATTCTAGTTCTCACTGAATCTTAATTTTACAATGTAGAAATTAAACAGTTAATTTAATAAATTTTACTACACCACAAAGTTCTTTTTTTCAGTGCAGTCCTGTAGATGTAAGGCAAGAGTGTCACCCAGTGAGCCAAACTTATATATATGTGGACACACACACACATTTGTATTTATAGCTTTATGGGGACTCTCCATTCATTTCTATGGGCAAAATCCTAATACCAACAATAACAACCTTAACCCCAACCCAGCCCTAACAAAATACAAGGATTTTGTCATGCCTTGGCAAGTCTGAGTCAAGTCTCAAGTCAGAACATTGCAGTCCAAGTTAAGTCTCAAATCATTTGCCATGCATTACAAGTTGAGTCCAAGTCTTTTAATAATTTTTGGGGTCAAGTCACAAGTCATCAAATTTGTCAGAAGTCAAAGTCAAGTTGTGAGTCATGTAAATTGAGACCCGACTTATGTCAGATTTTTACCTTTAATAAAAATTAAAAAAATTAGTGAATAAAACATGCTGCAGCAAAAACCCACCACAGTACATATGTTCTTTATACAGTAGGCAAAGACAGGTTGAAAAGAGATTGTCCACTTACAGTTATCCTCACACAGTTTTTACGTCCATGTATTTGGAGAAAATGAGGCATCTATCTATAAAACTATCTCAGGAGACTTTGCATTCAGTCAACTGAAAATGCAGACAGCAGAGAATTGATATACACTGAAATTATAAAACTAATGTTATGGTATCCAGAGGTGAACTATAACCTCAAGTTTTCCTGAGTCATAGGGTCCAAGTCTCGTCCAAGTCTCAAGTATTTGCCATCAAGTTCAAGTAAAGTGCAAGTATTTCCATCATTTTTAATCACAAGTCAACAAATTTGTCACTTCAGTCTGAGACAAGTTGCAAGTTGTGTCCCCACCTCTGGATTTTGGCATTGTTAGTACGGTGGTACCTGCGGTTCATGAACTCTGTGATCTACAAACAATTTGGTTCGCGACCAAAAATTTTGTGAATAAAATGCATTGGTTCACATACAAACTTTGGTCGGCGAGCAGATTCCTTTTTTCTACTAGTGTAGCACAGGCGGGGTGCTTGTCCCGAGGATCGGACTGGGTATACACAAGACACGGGCATACAGACGTGTGGCAATAGGAAAATGCAACCAATAATATTAACAACAACAACAATACAAGGGTTAAGGACTGATAAAAAACAGCGTGATTTTCCCGGCAAACAAGTCTCCATCTCTCTCTCTGCTCCCACGATACCTCGGTCCGCGTGTCGCAACACTATATTGTGTATTTCTTTTTTATTATAAAAACCAGAAAATTAATTAACAAAAATTATTATTTGCTAGGCTTGTGAACCAATTATTCGAATTTAAATGCTTTCTTATGGGAAAAAATTGCCTTTTTTCGTGTACAAATTAGTTCACGACCACCAACGGATTGTGTTCGTGAGCCGCAGGCACCACTGTATTTTGATTGCAGTCACTGATTGTCACGCCTGGCTCGGCCGATCCCTGTGTGTGCCACGCTCCCTGATTATCCATGAGTGTTTACCCGATCTAGCCCAGCTGTGTCTGATTATTTTTGCCCAGTCTTGCCTATTTCAGTCCGTGTCTTGCCCTGGTTTCTTGTCCATCATTGATGTTTGCTAGCATCAGTAGATGTTTCCTGATCCCTGTTCGATCCTGCTCCCTATTAAAACCCCGTTTTCCCTTATTTTGCCTGCCTTGCCTGCTTCTTGCCCATCTGCCTGCCCGTGCAATCACCCGTTTAACCAGCAATCTTAACAGAATGAGGGACTGTAAGAAAGGAATACCTTCCGTGACCGAGGACGAATACCTCGGTCTCGTTGACCAGGTGTTATTCTGGATCGCCCAACCCGGTATCCAGAGAGATTCCCCGGAGGAGGTGCTCGAGAACATCCGGAGGCTGGCCCAGTTCCGGACAGAGAGGTGGGTCGCGCTGCTCGTGCCAGGAACTGTCCTCCCGCCGTCTGCCTTGGCGGACACCGCGCGGCCTCCGCCCCCAACCGTGACCCGAAGACGGAAGAGGGGGAAGAAGCAGGCGATCGCCCCGACAATCATCCTGGGGGCGTGTGCGCTCGTCCCCGCTTCCTTCCCAGCTGGTGAGCTGGAGGACTCCCCGGTCGACCCAGAGATCACCAGTGCCGCAAAGCTGCTTACGTGGGCAGTTTCCCCGTTCCGAGGAATGCGCCCAGATGCCGCGGAGCTACCGCTGCCTGCTGCAACTGCTGCTCCCCAGCTGGAGGTCCCGGCTACGCCCGTGGACTTTACTGGAGGGTGATGGAGGATCCGGCCACACAGGGCTCCTCAGAGGGGGACCAGCTTGCCGCGCAGCTGAGGCATGACTTCGCCGCTTTCTCCCCTGCGTCTCCTCGGGGCGACTTGGAGAGGATAGCGGAGGACCTGAGGAGGCTGCTCCTATTAAGGAGAGTTCTGCCTGCATAGCCCGAGCAGCTGCCTGCGGCGCCCGCGGCTCCTGTGCCCACGCCCGAGGCGCTCCCTCAGTTCGCACCAGTACCAGTGACTTTTACCCCTGTGACTCCTCTGCCCTCGCCCCGGCGAGCTCAACCCTGGCCAAGGGTCATTATGTCTGTGTCCAAAAAGGGGAGAGGACATAGACAGAGGGCTGGGGTCCCTCCCGGCCTGCCCCCTGGCTCGCCCTCGCTCGCCTATGCTGGGGCTCGGTCGGCACCTGCGGGTCCTGGCCCTCCGGGTCGGCTGTCGGCTGCGGGTCCCTCTCCGACGCCTCGTCGCCCTGCCTCGCTCCCGCCTCCGACTCCTCGTCGGTCGCCTGCGGGCTCCCCTGCTGCGGCTCCTTGATCGCCTGTGGTTCCCCCCACTCCAGCGCGTCCCAGGACGTCGCCTTGGCCGTCTTCGGCCTTACCATCGCCTGCTGCATCTCCCCCTCTCTCCTTCCCTTCTCCGGTGTCCCCTCCAGCTCCCTCGTCCCCTTCCCTGGTGCTCCCTCCGACTCTCTCCTCGGCCCCTCCATCTGTCCCTCACCCTGCCTCTTCAGCCCCTCCGAGGTCCCCTCCTACTCTGGCCGTCTGCGGCCCCTCCAGCCGCTGCCCATCGCCCACCGTGGCTCCCTCGGGCTCCCCTTTATTCCCCCTCCTTCTCTCCCTGGTCTCCTGTCTCTGTCCCTCCTCTGTTTGTTCCTCGTCCCTTTGCTCCTCCCGTCTCTGCTCCTCGTCCCCCAGTGTCCCCTCCATTCACTCCTGGCCCTTTCGTCCCACCTGTTCCCTCCGTGTCCCCATTCCTCATCTGTCTGTCTGCCTTCCCTGTCTTATGTTAGGTCGTGTCGTGGCTCTTGCCCTTGTGCCATTTTTGTCTTTCTGTTCTATTCCCTGTGCCCCGTTGATGGTTTTCTTGTTTTCCAGGTCCTGGTTCCCCGGTCTCGTCTCGTCCATCGTCTCCCTTGAGGCGCGCCCGAAGAGCACGCCTTTGGGGGGGGGTTCTATCATGCCCGGCTCATCCGATCCTCGTGTGTGCCACGCCCCCTGATTATCCACGTGTGCTTCCCCAATCTAGCCCAGCTGTGTCTGATTATTTTTGCCCAGTCTTGTCTATTTCAGTCCGTGTCTTGCCCTGGTTTCTTGTCCGTCATTGATGTTTGCTAGCATCAGTAGATGTTTCCTGATCCCTGTTCGGTCCTGCTCTTTTCCCGTTTTCCCTTATTTTGCCTGCCTTGCCTGCTTCCTGCCCGTCTGCCTGCCCGTGCGATCAGCCGTTTAACTAGCAATCGTAACACTGATTTTTATAAAACTGAATTTCCTTTTGTGGGGACCGAAAAGGTGGTCCCCACAAAAGTAAAATAACAGGTTTTTATCACATTATGGGACATTTGTCCACATAATGTAATATACGCACACACACATACACACACTAAAGTGCACAAAGACAATGCGCAAAAACATGGAGATCATTTCAATTCCAGGAAGACAGGAACATAAACGATCACGTATTCTAAATGAGTGACGTCAGTGAGGTTCATGTCTTATCGTAGCTCTGTCAAATTAAATTGCAGTTTGCTCTGTGTCGTTCTAAATGTAGCTTGATTAATTTTTCACATTGCGCCATATATCATCAACCTAGACTGATTGATTGTATGTATTATGTTAATGACAATATTATAGACAGGTCTTGCAAACTACTAATTGAAACATATCAGAAATCCCCTGTAGTCTCACTAGCCAAATTGTCTAGGGAAAGCAACAAAATGTGTTTCCAAAGATATAATTCTGCATGTGTTGTATAGCTTTGTCTAAAACAGGAATTCTGTGTTAAGTTCTTTACTCATGTTCCCTATTGATTCTGTGGAAGGAAAATTACTGTAGAGCCAGGAGGGGTGCATATTGGGAGTGTTTTCGATGTCTTAGGCCTTAGGCAAGAAAACCTTGCGTTTGTGTGCCTTACGCTGACCCTGAAACTGGAAGCTGAAACTGCCTGTTTGTGAAATAATCAGAGCCTCCTTTGCCTTGCTAAGAGAATGAGATGTATTACGTAGGCTGCTCAATGCCACAGAGGAAGATAATGGGGGAGCAGTCTGAAATATTGAATAGAGAAACAGACATATGTTCTTATGTAGTCTAATATGGCTGCTGTGTTTAATCTGATTTGCTTGATTGCATGGAATGGATCAAATAGAAATATGTTAAGGGCTAGCGTTAGTGGAATGCAACTCATGGTGACTGGCTGTCTGTCCCTGTACCTGTACCTGAGCCTAGAGGAATGTGGAAGTGCATGAGATCATCACCTCTGAGGCCATCACGCTTTTCATCTTAACCAATGGGGTAGAAGACACTGCTTTGGAATGGGAATACTCTGTTTCTTTGATGTCAACTCTGGATGTGCCCTGCTTTAATGAAGAAATTTTATCTTCCTCAAGTCTGGTCAGGTAAATTTACCCTGTATCAAACAGAATTTATAAACAGAATTTAAAGAAAGAAATGTGAGTACATGTTTATTTTACTTCCATAATTCAACTGATGCCCTCACAGTCTGGATCTGTAAGACAATTTAATGGGCAATCATTTGGTGAATTCTGTTTTACTCTAAATATTCATTATGAAACATGGATTTGTTTTCAAGAAAGAAAAATAAAAAAGTGCATAACGTTCTTTATCATTACACTTCCATGGATATGACATATGAATGTCTAGCCTTGACTATGTGCAGCTTGCATTCCCCTTCTCTTCTGTGGTTTTTCTCCAGCCACTTCCTCCAACAGCATATTCAGCTGGCAGACTCTGTCTCTAAACCGTCCTTTGTGTGTGTGTGTGTGTACGTGTTTGTGTGTGTCTGTACACCCTGTATTGTGACCTGTCTCAGCTCTAAACTCACCGTTGGATAACTGGATAACTGTTTCTGGAAAAAATAAAAGAATGATCATAACACAAAATGTTGACATACTGTAATGGAAACGCTGAATCTACTGTGCAAAATGAATCAGTCAATGCAGGTACACCTTTCGTCATACTGTATTATCACTGTATCATCTTCTGTCTTTTGGCACTATGCACAAGAAAGTTTAATTTGAATAGCAGTATAATGGATGTGAGAAGGTAGTGATTGGCAGAAAATGGGTTCTCCCAGTGAGCACCTGACAAAGGAATGACTTAGTCAACAATTACAGTGAGCTCGCAGGAATCAATTTTTCAATCAGCTGACAAGAATAAACTTTTAACCTTTGTTTCAGACACAGTATAATAACACCACAACAACACAAACACATTTATCAGAAAACAAATCAATTCTAATGGATTGCGGTTTGTTTTCTAGTAGAATAAAAATTAGGTTATTCACAGTACCAAAATAATTAATTGTAACTGTAAAGTTGCATTTAATTTCAACTTGTAAATTTTGTAAAAAAAGATTTATGGAGCCATCTTTTAAATAATATAGAAATTTATGTAAATACTTGTTTAGGAATAAGTAGGTAAAATGTGAAACATGCATCTTGTAAAAATGATACCTGCATTTCTCATTTGTAGGTGAGGATGGCATTTATATGAATAATAAATTCAAGGACAAATGCTAAGAATGTGATTGATGCTTGTTTCTCTACTCTTGGAAAAATGAACGGAGATCATTTGGGTGATGTAAATGAGCAGACTGTGAAGGAACAGAAGGAACAGGAATGGCATGGACTGTACATGTGTCACCTAGAGTGAGGGAACAATCACAGAACATGTCCTAGGGAGAAAGCTGGGCCTCTCTTCAGCAAGCATACGTTTTCCCAACAGACCTCTCAAAGAGACTAATTATCTCGGACTGTTCTGACTGTACTGAATAAGATGAATCCAATGCCTCAATCAGTTTTAGCCAGAAGAAAAATCAGCATACTCTCTGAATTATGATTCTTAGTGACTAGATGTCATTGGCCAGTGTCTAGATGTCATTCGCATTAAAAACAGCATTTCACCACTTGCATTAATTTTTAATAACTTCTAAAAAGAGCCTGGGATTTATGTAAAATATAAAAAGCAAATAATTTCCTTTTTTTTCTTTTAAAGTTATGTGTAACCTATTTAAGAGAAGTATGGATCCAAAAATGAACTTAGTGTTATGTGTGGAAGCACAAAAGAGGGAATTGCAGGGAAAGGCCCCCAGGGGAGTAGCATTTTTTCAGGGATGAGGAACACAGCACTTTCCTCACTAGTTCGTGTAGCAGGAGGCAACAATCCCTTCAGGGCATGATATTGAGCTTTAAACCACCCTGGTGAAGCTCCCTCACAATCATGATTAGCAGGCCCTAGCTGCCTCTTACGTGTATTCCTCAAGGGTGGCTCTGTGCCTGTCCATGGGGAAACCGTGGTAGAAGTCCACCCATGTGGTTCTGAATGTTGATTGCAGGGGTGCAGTTGGACTAATAATGGACTTATTGCAAAGCTCAATCAATGGTGGTGTCACGTCCAGGGGTAGACGAGCAGGTGGGAAGCGGGGAAGGATGAGGCAGGCAGGTGAGAATGCAGGATACGAGGGTTTATTCGGACGCACAAGGCAGACAGCGACAAACATCAATGACAAGTCTGGGGAATACGGACTCAGAGGTGGACTAAATATACAGACTGATAGAAAACAGCTGGACACAATCGGGGAAGCACACGTAGATGGTCAGGGGGCGTGGCACACACGAGGACTGGATGCACAGGTTATGACAAACCCCCCCCCACCCAAGGCACGCACTCCGGGCGTGCCCCAAGGGGACCAGCAGACAGGACAACACCAGGGGCACAGGATCTGGAAAACAAGAGCAAAACATCAACGAGGGACCGGGAACAGGACAGACAAACAAAACAAGCACAAAGGCAGAAGACAGGACTGGACCTAACACAGAACAGGGAACGCAGACAGGCAATCCAGCAAGGGAGATACAGGGAAAACACCAACGGACGTGACAAAAGTACCGGGAGGAAACTGAGGAACAAAAGGACCAGAAGTGAACAAGGGAGACACAGAGGGATGAGGAGCAGAGACAGGAGGGGCAGAGGGACGAGGCACAAACACGAGGGGGCAGACAGGAAAGGCTGGGGCACAAAGGGGAGTCACAGCGGGCAGCAGCCGAAGGGGCCACAGGTGACTGGGAGGCCGTAGCAGGAGGGGACCTTGCAGGGGGCCAGGAGGCAGGCAGAGAGACTGCCGAAGGAGGCGAGGAGGAAGCAAGAGGGGGCACCAGGAGAGGCAAAGAGGAAGGCTTAGGGGACCATGGCTCAGGCAAGAAGGAGGGGGACGCCACTGCAGGAGACGGCACAGCCAAAGCTGGGGAAGGCGCCATCCGACACCGAGCCGCAGTGGGGGGACCCATAGGTGACCGAGGAGTCAAGGCAGTGGAACACGGAGGTGGCCGACGAGGCGTTGGAGGAGGGACCGGCCGGCGGACTACGAGCCCTTGGAAGGGGACCCGTAAGCAACAGCTGGACCAGAGCCAGAGGACCTGCAGGCAACCCCCGAGCCTCAGCTGGGAAGAGCGAGGGCAACCACGGGGACAGGGCGGGAGGGACCCGACTCCTGTGGGGGTGTCCCCTGCCCTTTCAGGACACTGAAAGGTGGGATTCAGACCGGAAACGACCGTGCCAGGGCGAGGGCGGAGGAGTCATGAGGGAGGTCCCCGAGGAGTCCCACTCAAACTCCTCCTCCTCCAAGGAGGAAGGAGTGGTGGTCAGACTGTCTAGGACCTCCTTGGGGGCTGGGACCGGAGCTGGGGGAACTGGAGAAGGGTCAGGGACCAGGATTGACAGAGCCTGGGTCGGGGCATCAGGCGAGGCTGGAGCCAGAGCGAGGATGCGGGATACATGGGTTTATTCGAACGCACAGGGCAGACAGCGACGAACATCAATGACAAGTCTGGGGAATGCGGACTCAGACGTGGACTAAATACACAGACTGATAGAAAACAGCTGGGGACAATCGGGGAAGCACATGTGGATGATCAGGGGGCGTGGCACACACGAGGACTGGACACGCAGGTCATGACAGGCGGTTCAAGCTTGTAAGGCACCCTGGGAAAACACAACCCCATACCACCCCCACCCGATCAAAAAAAGGCAGTACTGAAGTAACTATATTTTTATTAAGACTTTCAAATGAGAAAATACAGCAAAAAGAAAATACTAGAAAAAAACAGTATTCAGATGATGGATCTAGAAAATTTCGCATGGGGAGGCAAAGGGGTGGTAAAAGAATACATAAGACTCATTATATGACCAAAAATATCAACAAAATATGGATATATTTTAACTTATCCTACAGCACTTAAAATTACTGTTAGCCTACTGAGTGAAGGACCTAGTCAGTACAATGACAGAAAATGTGCATGATGTGACTTCAAGGAAAGGAACAAATAATATGTTATATTGTAATAACTTTGGTGTAGGCTCCCCCAGTGGAGATATCTGAGGTCAATCTACCCCCGCCCACCACACATCTCTCCCAGCTCTGAATGTGCTCTGACAGAGGCTCACAAATAAGAACTAGGGCATTCACTCTAACCCACACGGTGACATGATATCATTTAGCTGACGTGCAAATGAACAATATCAAATCCAGAAATGTGCCATTCTATCCATTCAATTCTTTTTTTTTTCTTTTTCCGAGTGCCCCATGCCGCCCCTGCAAGAATGCCGCCCTGGGTGGTTGCCCATATCACCCATGCCTAAATCCACCACTGAACTCACTGAGTTGTATTACAAGCAAAGTTGAATAAAATGCTTTTGAATTCCAAGCACACAAACAATTCCTCTAACCTATAAAAATATAAAATATTACTATCACCAGACATTGATTACAAATTAAATTAATTAAAATATATATACTGTACTATGCAAAAGCTTTAGGCAGACAAAGAAAATAAATGATGTTTAGATTATCCTTGTGTTGGTGTAAAACTATGATATTATGCCTATCAAACTGTGTCAGCTTAGCCATTTCAGAACCTCTACTAAAATCCTCCTAGTATTTGCAGCGACCTTCCAGTGCAGCCATGTATTTTTTGACTTGGCCACTAGCACACCTCATACAGCTAGTCAATCTGTCACTGACTTTTTA
>JAODJX010000001.1:38476643-38492093 GCA_026776945.1 Isichthys henryi
CCCCCCCCCCCCCCCCCCCCCCCCCCCCCCCCCCCCCCCCCCCCCCCCCCCCCCCCCCCCCCCCCCCCCCGCCGGGACAGCACAGGGGCATGTAATGTACAGTGCCCCTAGAGCTGGTGGTTAAGGGCCTGCAGAAATGTAACTGTTCTGCTGAGGGTGGGGCTTAGAGTGCCAATCTTCTGACTATAGGCATGGAGACGTAGCCTGCTGAACCACTCACCACTCCCTCAACAAGGAGTCCAGAAAACTCCACCCACACCAGAGCCGGAACTGGGAGGCAAATCTACAATGCCTATTTTATGAAGTTGTTTCATGAGTTAGATGCTTCCAGATGTCATAAATTTCGAGTCAACCATATCTTATACATTAAGGATAATATTGTGGTAGGTTGGCACCAGAGGTTGAAATTTCAGATCCAGAGAGTACAAATCCTGACTAAGATTTTGTTTCAACCAACCAGTGCAACACAGAGTACTCAACTGGTTGGTTGAAACAAAATCCTGATCTGGATTTGTACTCTCTGGACCTCCAACTCTCCAACTCTGGTTGGCACCCCATCTTGGGTTATTCTCTGTCTTATACCCTAGCTTTCAGAATAGGCTTTGGACCCCCATGACCCTGCATAGCAACAGTGGGTATGGAAAATGGATGGATGGAATTGGATAGTTCAAAGGTCATTAAAAGCCTCTCATTTGAAAACAAGAGTAACATTTTCAGTACATTTCTCACAATTTCATGTGACTATCTCCCCAAAGAAATTGAACACTAAGGTCCATGTAACATAATCATGTATGTACTCAAGAGATCTTTTAAAAATGGAATCAGTATTGAAACAGTAATTAAAGACAAAACTAAATATGAAGACATGCAAATATAATTTTCTATACATATCGAATATTTAAATGCATAAAAATATAGCAGGTTCTGTCACTAGACAAATATGCACAGTATAATGAAATCAGAAATGACCCATAAATTATTATGATACAATTTCCTGCACTCCAGTGTTGTCAAAAGCATCGGAAATGCCAAAAGTATGGATTCTATCATGCATGAAATGGTTTCAATGCCGAATTTTCATGGTGTTGATTCTATAGCCTGCACTTCCGATTTGGTCTGACCACTGAGGCTTGAAGGCTAAATTCACGTGCCTATACCTGAGTGCAGTCTCACACATGAGGTGTTAAGATAACTAGTTCAGAAGCACCGCAGCTGTCACCATTGCGCTTAATTGATAAAGAGTGTAACCAGAGTGGCGTTTGGAAATGCTTTGGCTGTGTGCCAAATTAAGATGGCAAACCACAGGACATATGCAGGTATGTATGCAAGATGTGGCTCTTCACAATACTGACAAAGGAAGCAAACACAGTTGAAGTAAAAATGTGACATGCATTTTTTTCTGTAGATTAAAACATTTTTTGTACTCGGTTAAACACTTACACAATTAATACTATGTTCTGCAATTATTTTTTACCTTTTCTACCTTGTGTTTGACTACATACAATCTCATGAGGTTGTGCTAATTAATGTTTATCATTCAGAGTTTTAGAGTTATCCTGCTGTTAGAAGTTAGATGGATGGTAATGTATATGTGTTCTATTATGCATTGTGATGTTATGTGCCGGCCTTCAAACACACCATCAAAAATGGTCAACACACCACAGGGGATACCGGGACTGACATAAAATAATTAACTTTATTAATATCACATCGTGGTGCGTTTTAAATATCTCAGTCTGACTCGTACACCCGTAACACTACATCGGGCATCTCTCCGGAGTTAGGTACAGCCAAAACAACAAACAAAACCCAAAAGCTAACTCCACCCACCATAAGGCTAACTTAAACCTGCACATAGAACAAAGAATCAAAAAAACAACAATACTCCTCCTAGCTTCCTCTCTAAACAAAAACACAATAACATTCAATCAACAAAAAGGCTCCTACCCCCTTCCAGCGAGAAAGTCTCAGTAGTTACAATGACGAATCGTTAGGTCTAATGCAACAATGCCATAAACCGCATGCCAAGAACGCACTCTCGAGAACAACAATCCCCATACGTCCCCCACAAAGAACACAAAGTCCCCGTCAATCAGCATCTTCTCTTCAAATCAATTTGCTTCGCCTTTACAGCCACACGTCCTTCATATACTGTATGGAACACGCCACCTACAGTACAGGAAGGGAGGAACACCACCACAAAACACAAAGCAATCAAATACACAGGATAATACAACATGAACACCAATAAGACTAAATAAAGGCAAAGCTGTAACTGATTATAATACAAAGTAACATCAAAATCTTTGTAGTGTCTATTTACTGCTTGTGAATATCTCTGAACATGACTACCGCACAATTACAATGGCTGCTACCATAATTAAAATTATTATGCTTTTACTGTGCAATGCAAAGTTTTGTTTAGATAAAATGAGAAGAGTTTGTAAAGTTTTCATTGAAAACAAAATTACAATTGAAATAAATTTCTGACTCAGTTGTCTGGTCTAAAAATTAAACGGCGTAAAATTAAAAATAACAAATACTGATGCAGGACTTCATTCAAACGCCTTTAAGCATATGGTTAATTTTTCACAATGAACTGCACTGAAAAACTACAGGGAGCTACCCACAGAATTTTTTAAAATAAAGTTTAACAGGTAAACAAATAAATGCATTGAAGAATAAATAAAATTACTCCCTGAGGTTTTATGAACTAAACATGATTTAAAAAATAAAACACTTCGGTTGACAATCTAACACAGCACATAATGTAAATGCCTTTAAGCATATTTTTAATTCTTAGAACTTAACAGCATAATGAACTTAACTGAAAAAATGCAGGGAGCTGCCAGCAGCATTTCTATTAATAAACATGTAAACAAGTGAATGGAAAAATAAATTAAATTACTCCATTTATTATCTAATGCACGTCGAAGGATAGATCTATCAACTTGCATAAGTGTAAATAATGTAGATCTTCTTAATTCTAGAGCTGTTAAGAAGTGAAAGCAGTTATTTTCATGAAACTAACAGTATTACTGAGGTTTATTAGGTAGCTGTTATAATGGGGGATGCTAGTGGAGTATAACCTTGCTGTGTGTGCATGTGTGTCAGCACACGCAAGGGGGGTTGGAAACTTGCATACATGATATATCTAGGCATGTGATAAGGTTGAATGTTCAATAAAAGCATTTAAAAAAAGTAGTTGTTGGCTATTTTTGTCCAAATACCAAAATTTTTGTTTTTGTTGGCTATTTTTGTCCAAACCAGCAAACTTCTGATTACTGGGACAGATCCCCAGCCTCAGAATCACCAATCCAGGCCTTAAACGGAGACCATATATCATGTTAAAATCCTCCACTACTTCAGAACAGAAGCTCTAGCCATGGGGGATTTATAACCGGCCCTACCAATGATGGGCTACAGCCTGTATAGATTTTGGCTAACTACATGCAGTGAACATGCGTTCTAGAAATTTTAGGTATCTACTTGACTTTCAGTGCCTTCATCTTTCAGTGTTGATTGGCTGGATTTGTGGTGCCTTACAAATCAGATGGTGTGGGGAGTGGGACATTGCACTAGACCACAGAGTGCTAAGTGCACTGAGAGGCACGTTTGAGATAAAGCAGTGCTTTAAAAAAAAAAAGTTTATTTTACTGCTGTAAAAAATTATTGACACCGATAACCATAAAAGTACTAAATATCGGCGCCAATGATCGGCTAGGCTGATAACCGGTCAACCGCTAGTGTTGAGTATCGACTTTCAGTACTTTTCTGGATATTATATCAAAGTACTATACGAAATTTTGGTATTGTGACAGCACTATTTCCCTTCATGTATTTTTGTAGTTCTACATTTACTTGCCACACACATTCATTACCTGTACTCAGGGGCTTACAGTGAGCATATGTTTGGCAGGAAATAGAGAAAGTCTGATATGCTTCACTGATAGCTTGTCTCCACATACTTATTCTGTGTGTCATATTCTGGGGACAAGGGAATGTTGAACCTAAATAAGCTTTGATACAGTATGTGACACTTCATTCCAAGATGGACGTAACCTGCCATCCTCTCTCCCCCCTCACCCACTATGCACACAGACCACCAATGCATTCCTGCTGAATAGGCACTGGATCCACCTATCACCAGTCATATTTGAACACAGACCAGAAAAATGACAATAAAACAACTCAAATCTTAGGGCATGACTAACTTAGCCTAACAGAGCAGCCAACCACATAGTATGCACAGCAAGAACGTAAATGTAATTCCAGTGTGTGTTTCAATTCACATGGTAGTGCACCACTCATACTGTATACTGTTGCGCATATTCCCTCCTTTATCAAGTGCACTCTATGAAGAGTATTAGCATTACGTAAGCTTTAAAGTACTCTTGATAAAACACTGAACATACTTCAGCATTTGTGTTACAGTGGAGAGTGGGGTGAAGAAATGGCCCATGGATTTTTTTTGCCTAACAAAACTGGATCCTTTTTCATCTGTGGAATCATCAGTAACAGCAAACACTCTGTGATATGTTTTGATTTTTGTCATTTTGCGACTTCTTAAACTTAATTATTATGCAAGGTAGCAGTTTGGGGTAGGCTGGTTTAAATCAAGTCTGAGACAGTCTCTCTGCCAATATAACTGATTTTATTGTGCAGTTAACGCAATTATGCTGACTTGATGCCGAAATCACTTCCTCTGTGTTGCAAAATACTACTTCTGCTCGAGCTGTAAAAGGCTATTCAGGGAACTTTAAAGTAGGAATTACTATGCAAGAAAGATTAATGTAGTCAAGCTGAACATCACCGGAGTATCCAAGTTACTGTTCATTTAAATGAAAACTAGAAGATGAACAGCACATTTTCAAACGTATATCCTCCACAACTTCACGATTAAATTAGTCCATTAACACTTGTTTCCTGGAGTCCCACTAATAAAGTGTGATAACAGCTGCATTACTTCGAGCATAAACTCTGCAGCTCACCACTAGAAATCTTTTTTTATAGTACAAAAAGATTAATAAAATATGTATAGTTATGTATAGCTATTATTGTTATTGTTATTATTGGTTATTATCTTTTGAAGCGGGCATTGCAAATTATGGATACATGTTTATGGATACCATACAGACAAATAAAAACTCATTATAACCAAAAACTCAGAGCCCTCAGACACCTTAGATGCATCATGTGAACTACTTCAGTGAATTTCTGAATGTTTCCCAGCCTCCGTCTGATCTGGTAAAAACTCACACATTTGTGATGTGTGAATTCCATCTAGGGCAGATTAAAATCCTCACTCCAGCTGCCTGCTGATGATGGTGTACCACTGTTTTGTACTGATTAACCAAGCAGGCAGTGCCATTCCGCAAGAGACACATTCTCACACATTTGTAACTGTGTTGCTACATCATTTATCTCTTGTTTTAACACTTATTAAGTAGCTAAACAAGTTGTCTTGTTGCTCTAAGTCTGACACTTAAGTGAGCTCTCCGCAGTAGTGACAACTTTGTGACAAGTCACACTTTATTTATAGTTGTCTTTCCCATGTCTTGTTTAACTGTGTTATGAATGACACATATGTGAAATGACAACCAAATGTTTCTATTGTTGACTATTTGCATGTTACTTTTTTATTTATTAATAGTAGAACTGTTGTAAAGTTTTAAACTATCGTCTATTTCTATTTTTCTGATTACATGGTTTAAAAAGTCAGTAGAAAAGAATTATTCCAGCTATTTTCTCATCTTCACTCTACAGAACAAATCAAATCTATTATTGTACTACAGGATCTAAGCCTCAGTAAATAAATGCGTTTGTCATACACGAAGCTGTAGAAGCTATTTAGGAGTTAGCAAGAAATTCTTATCTGTACCAGGGATGCATAAATGTCTCTCCACTACCAAATTCCTTTACAGCCCCATTTTAATTGAAAATAATATTTCTTTTAGGATTTTCAATAACATAGAGATAGGAACACCAAAAATGGACACTGACGCAGATCAGTATGAGAGAGACAATCTTTATTGCTGATGGCCAAACAGACAAAAACAGCCAAACAGGAAAACCGGCGGTTGTTACTACTGATACTGTAAGTAGCTCTGAAGTTGGGGAGGCAGTCGTAGGAGTCAGATGATCAGTGCCAGGTGGCGGAGGGCAGAGGCCATGCTTGGGGTAGGGTGACCAGACATGGTTTGGGTGATAGGTGTCGGTCGTAGACGATGATTGCAATCATGAATGCAGGCATGGGTCATGCGATCGGCTTCAGGCTTTGATGGGCTAGGCAAGTCTTGGGGTCTAAGGAATGAAGCAGAAGTCGGTACACAAACAAACAGAGAAACATAGAAGGAAACACTCCTATACCTCCCTATATAGGCGACTGATTCACAGGAGACGGGGAGCAGCTGGGAGGGGCGTGACTCTAAAGCAGAGTCACCAGGGCAATCATGAAGAGGTTGGGGTTTCCCGGTCAGGCATATCCGAATGACAGGGTTTCCCCAGGGGATGTGGCCGCAGTGATGCATGAGGGATACCTCCAGGGAGGACCCTGGCACATAGTAATAAGAAATCAGAATAATATGGATTTGTGCATTATACATATCATTGTTAGACTAACACAGTGGGGCGTTACACAATCCCATGGCTTCTGACCCCTCTGGAGGCATAGGGTCAACAACAGATGTTTTCATCTTTCAAAAATGAATAGTGCTAGAAACCTCCTACCAAGAAACATACTTCCCATGGCAACCACAATTAAGTTGGCAGCATGATTTATTAGATTAGTTTGCTAGTAACCAAAAAGAGAACATGGCTGTTACTTTCAGAATATGGAAAACAGGCAGCTGTCTTTCTTAAATGCATTTTGTTTTTAGCTTCTGTGAATTATTACATGTATTTCATCCTGTTTAATATTACTCCATTTATTGTGCTAACTAATATATAATCCATTATCCAAGCTCTTAGCCACTGCTCTGCCAATTGCCTTTCTAACCACTGTCTTTTTATTGAGCCTCTTGGTAGAAAGGTAGTGGTAATGTTGTACCACTGTCTAGACCAGGGGTGTCAAAGTCCAGTCCTGGAGAGCCGGAGCCCTGTGTAGCTTTAGTTCTTTCTCTGTTCCACCATAAATGATACAGCTCAAGAGCTGTATGATAATTAGCACAAGGAGTTTAATCAGGCGTGTTAAATGAGGGTAAACCAAAAATGTGCAGGGCTCTGGCCCTCCAGGATTGCAGTCTGACACCCATGCTCTAGAACTTCACATGAGGGAAAAAGACATACTACAGTATAAACATCTTTAGCCTGTAAATATACCACTTGAATGGGTAGAATTAATACTATTTCCCAAAACCTCGATAGCTGCAAGCTCATTTCCAAGACCCAGATGAAACACAACTTCAGGTAAAGTCTACTCTCTCCTTTGGTAGCTGTGAACCGCAGTCACAGAGCAATACACTACACCAAAAAGAACCTAAAAAGTCTGGGGTCACAGCTGGCCTTCAATTAATCCGAAAATACTAATTATGCAATGAACTAATAGACGGGGTGAACTGGAAAGGGTATGACATTACCTCCACTCTCCCTCTGGTGTCCACATCGAGATATGACACCTGCATTGGTATGAAATTTACATGTCCTTCTAGTGTGTACCTAAGATTTATTCCAAAGTCCAACAACATGTGATTTATGAATCAGTGCAATTGTTGAGTGCTTTCTAAGAACTAGAAATATTGGCTCGAGGCTGCACTAACCCAGTACAGCATAAGTGGCTACAGAAAATAGATGGATGGGTGGATGGATATACCAGTACTATACTTCCAGTTCAGAACATGAATCCATGCTTCTTTTGTTATTGAAGCTCTCTATTCAAACAATAAAGATTTTATTAAAGTATTCTTTAACAGGAGTATAGCTGTGACTTTCCAATGATAAAAGGGCATTATTGATCCATTTCCAAGAAAGCAAGGGGGTGTGAATGAGAAGAATATGTCTTGCACATCACTGCATTATTGATGGGTTGACAGCTTAGTGTAATTGTTGAACAAGGGATCACAGCAACAGACAAAATGTAACTCTGAGGAGTCAGAAGAGTAGAAAAGGCTACAGAGTCTTCCACAATTATTGGCACCCCTGGTCAAGATGTGTTCTTAGGCTTACAATATTTTTTTTTTTCAAAAAAATATAGTCTCACAACACAATAAAAGAGAAAAAGCCAAGCTTTAAATGAAATACATTTATTCAGTGGTTAAAAAAATCCGACATTAAGAAATACATTTTTTTTCATGAAATCTTGTGTGCCATGAATATTGGCACCCTTGCTGTTAATATTTCGTGCAACACCTTTTTGCCAACAACACAGCACTTACAGAGACAATTTTTGACAATTCCTCTTTGCATAATCTTTCTAGATTGTCCAGAGTCCTGGGTCCTCTCTTATGCACTCTCCTCTTCAGCTCCCCCCGCAGGTTTTCAATGGAGTTGAGGTCTGGGGACTGAGATGGCCATGTAAGGAGCTTGATTTTGTGTATACTGAGCCGTTTTTGTGTTGATTTTGCCATATGTTTTAAGTCATTATCCAGCTTTCTGGCAGAGGCCACCAGATTTTGATTTAAAATGTCCTGGTATTTCAAGGAGTTCATGATGCCATGCACCCTAACAAGGTTCCCAGGGCCTTTGGAAGAGAAACAGGCCCACAGCATCACAGATTCTCCACCATACTTAACAGTGGGCATGAGGTGCTTTTCCGCATACTCATCACTGGATTTATGCCAGACCCACTCAGAATCTTTGTTGACAAAAAGCTCAATTTTAGTCTGATCTGACCGAAGGACATGGTCCCAGCTGAAGTCCCATTTCCGTTTAGCAAATTCCAGACATTTATGTTTGTGATTGTAGGTGAGAAAATGGTTTTTCCTTACATGTCTCTCAAACAGCTTGTTGGCATGGAGATAGTGTCTTATGGTTGTCATGGAGACTTTGTGACCCCCAAGATACCACTTGATTACAGTTCTCTAACAATACACTTTGGAGAATTTTTTACTTCTCTTACCATCCTTCTCACTTTGTGTGGTGGCAATATAAATTTGGGTCCTCGTCCAGCCTTGTTTGTCACTCTTCCAATTGTTTTAAACTTCTTTATTATTCCTCTGACTGTAGATACAGGCAGGTTTAGGCAAGGAGCTATTTTCTTGTAGCCATTACCTGACTTATGAAGGTCAACACACATCTGCCATAACTGAATGGAATGTTCTCTTGTCTTTCTCATGTTGAAGAATGGCTAAGAGTAATAAGACTCTGTGTCACATCATATTTATAACCCAGGGAAACAGGAAGTCAGTAATTACTAACTAAAAGTTACTATTTACTCTGTTCAACTTTATAAACTAGAAATTACAGAAATGCTTCAATTGCATTTATTTTATAGGAATTGCTAGGGGTGCCAATAATAGTGGCACACATGATTTTATTAAGAATAATTCATTGTTAGTGATTTTTTTTTTATTCACTTAAGTGTGTACAATTTTCAGTGTGAGATTATGCTCCTGCAATAAAAATTCAATTTATTATAAGCCTAAGAACACATCTTGACCACGGGTGCCAATAATTGTGGAGGGCACTGTACATCATTTGGACTGGCCTCCATCACTGCAGGTATACTGAGCCATCAGTATCATGTTCATATATTATAACAGCAAGAAATCTAAATAAGAATGCATATCATGACATCATTAGCTTTGGAGTTTGTTGTATTATTTTGTGTGCATTCAAACACAAAAACACACTGGGAGGTGTCACACCCAGCTCGTCCGATCCTCGTGTGGGCCACGCCCCCTCATCATCCACGTGTGCTTCCCCAATTGTGCCCAGCTGTTCCCTGTTATTTTGACTTGTCTCTTGTATATCAGTCCACGTCTTGTCCTGTCTGATGTCGGTCATAATTGTAATATGCGTCGCTGTTCCCCAGTCTTCCCGATTAAACCCTTGTTTGCCCCATATTCCGCCTACACACCTCGTCCTTCCCCGCTGCCTGCCTGCTTGTCCTCCGTGAACCTGAGAGGAGGAACCAGGAAAGGTATAAAAAATAAATAAGAATGCATTTTTTTATTATTGGCTTATAATGGGGACAGTACAATGGCTCTGGTAGTAGCACCCTTACCTTACACATTGGGGCTTGGAGATTCAAAATGTGCCTCTGATACATGGGTGTAAGGTTTATGTCTGCTTGCTGTGGACAAAAACCCTTTATAATGAGAGGGGTCAGAGGAGAATGACTAATAGGATAGGCTCTAATACAAAAATAACAGTGACTACAACAGTAGTGTGCAGAAAGGCTTCTCCAAATGTACAACTAACCATTGAAGTGTTTCTGGAGACAAAAATATGCCCCTAACAAACTGTTGCCAAGGAGCATATATCTCCTTATGCTTCTATTGGGAATCTCCAAATAAAATTTACTGTGGTCTGAAATCCCAGTGTCACACAGTAAGACTTTAAGCTTTCCCACATTTGTCACATTTTTTTCTTGTAAGTACAGTAGTATTAAATCTTTCTATGAGCAACGGACTGAAACAAGTACAAAATTACACAGATATCTGCATTTTTTTCTTCCTGCAGACTTTACATTTACGTTCCATCACCTAAAACTGGGATCACATATTCTACCAGGAACCTAGATAGCATGGATCATACTAGGAAACACTCTCCTTTGGTGTGCTCATTTAATAGGGCTTCTATGGCAACCTCCATTTTAGTTTTCTTTATAAAGGTGCCTTCAGAAGCATTTGACTGTACCCTGCTTGTGTAACTACAGACACTTTTTCTTCTTTCTAAGTTCCTCCTTCACACTTCACACTGAGCATTATCTACAGGGGCCTGTGATTTTAAAAAGAATGTGCGTGATGTACATTTGCAAACAAACAAATATATACACACATATAATAACAATAATAATAATAACAATAATAATAGTAATAATACTAATAGTATATTTTTAATTCTAGGGTTATATCCATGGACTCCTCGTTGCACCTACGTCAGGACATCAGACATCAGGACAGGATTATAAATGAGTGTTGCGACCGTGTGTGGGTCGAGCAAGCGGGGAGCGGGGAAATCAGGATCGGGCACACGGAAATCCACAAGACAGGGTTTATTACAGACGAACACTACACAGTGGAACAACGTCAATAACCAGAATGGGGTAACAGACTTGAACGCGGACTAAATACACAGGACTATTTAAGCTGACAGAAAACAGCTGGTTACAATCTGGGTAGAGCATGTGGTTAATGAGGGGGCTTGGCACACACGAGGATCGTACGAGCAGGTCATGACAATGAGAAAGAAACTTTCTGACTTTGTGGCATATATTTGTTATTGTTGCTTTTTGTAGTGTAATGCATGTGTTTGGGTGTGATGCAATTTTAGTAGGCTTTCGTGTAGCACATGTGGGATGACACCTGTGCAGAAAAGAACGATAGGGACATTGACCACTGTATCAATTTTTCCAGAGGTGATGTATTTCATGTGCTAGATCTGTGTATTTGTGTATTTTAACTGTGACTTTGTTCTGTTTGTCAATCAGTGTGATGCTAGGTCTGTGGTGGTGGATGGTTCTATCTGTTAGTATGGTTCTGTTGTAGTACAGTTTATGTGATATGTTCTTCCGCACTGTGTTAGGTATGTATTTGTAATATGGTGTGCATGTGTCTATTAGTTTATCTTGCAGTGCTAGTTCTTGGTGTATGATGTTGGCAAACTGATTGGGTCTGTGTGTATAGTATGTTTGTGTCAGGAGTTTGTATTCTGAGCTGATGTGCTGTATTGTATCTTGTGAATTGTGACAGTATCTGCAGGTGGTGTCTGAAATCCTTGAGTATACATTTTGTGTAGTTTCTGATGTTAATAATTTGGTTTTGAATAGCTAACATGAACCCACCAGTCTCACTGAACAGTTCCCCATGAGTAAGCCAGCTGTTTGTTGCATGAGTTCATAAGAGTGTCTGCCATGGAGTTTTTTCTGGGTCCATTCAAAATTTTTGAGGTGTGGGACTGTAAAATGTTCTGTTTTATTTGTTGCACACCATATTACAAATACACCATGCGCCTTGTAGGCGGAGCCTGCATGTCTGTTATAGCAAACAAAACTACAGCTTAAGCGGCCCTGGGGACCAAATTTTTTGTCCGTTATACATGAAATTCCGTTATATGTGAGTCCACTATATTCAATGCTTTTGAATATGCTGCATGTTTTTAAAGCCACATGGCCGGGACCAGCGGACCTCGTCCGTTATAGATGATATTCCGTTATTAGCGAGTCCAGTAGAACGGGATTTTACTGTAATCACCAAGTGCTTTGCGTTATCACGACAGTGATAATGAGCCATAGATGGAAGTGTATTCCAAAATAAAACAGCCTCTGTTATCTGTTCGCCGCAGACCGGCACAAAATGCTTCACGGCCTGGTACCGGTCCGCGGCCCGGTGGTTGGGAACCCCTGATTTAAAGGACAGGTCATTCATTCAGCTAAAAATGTCACGCACTTCGCTTTACATTTCCTGTCAAGTGATTAATAGTAAGTAAAACACTGACCATATGAAGACAACCTGGTATAATATTATAGTAATACTGTTATTGTATTGTTACAATGCACAGATGAGAAAAAAAGAAACATAGTTTGTGTTTGACTTAAATCAGTGTTTTACATTTGATAGAAAAAAGCTTGTATTTATATGTTTCATGCAGAAATACATTTTTTACTGCTACAGCTGTCTCATACTTGGTGCACACAGATATATTGGTAAAAACATAAAAATGAATCCTTCAAAGAACCATATTCCCAATACCTTTGCTGCATAATTGGGTTGTGGCTAGATTTTTGAAGCGACAAAAACATGTATGGAACCTGTATAGTAGTTATGCTTTAGCTGAAGGGAAGGAGCTCAGGGCCAGGTCAGTCTTAGGCATTGTAGATTTAAGCAGAACTGGGTTGTAGCTGGCCTGTATAGGAGCAACAAGAAGCTGTAAGAGACCTGCACAGTGGATCTGCAGGTAGCTATAAGGGAGGTGCTTTCCCTCAAGGTCAGCCTTCTCTTAGGCACTGTGGAGTTAAGCTCTTCTTCTTTGCTATATATACACACACAAGTTCACCAAAATGCATATATTTTGTAAAGTGTGGAAAGAAATCCTATCCTTTGAAGTATGAGGCCACAGCGACACCCACTGAGTCACCTTGCTGGCCCAGCTTTTACACAAAGAAGTTTTGTGTAGTCGAATAATTATATTTTTAGCAAAGACTGTAGTCAACACAATGCAGTACATTAGTGTTTGGTACAAGAATTCTCATTTGCACTGGGATATAATTATGAGAATTCTTCAATGGCAGCACATTTAATCACCTTAATGGCACCTCATGGCAAAGAACTCTGGATCTGAAAAAAGAATAAAGATGGCTTAGACTATAAGAAGACTGCCAACACCCTGAAACTGAGCTGCAGGACAGTGGCCAAGACCCTACAGTGGTTTAACAGGACAGGTTCCACTCAGAACAGGCCTCGCCATGGTCGACCAAAGAAGCTGAGTGCACGTGCTCAGCGTCATTTCCAGTGGCAACCTGTGAAGCTCTAGTGAACTCCATGCCCAAGAGAGTTAAGGCAGTGCTGGAAAATAATGGTGGCCACACAAAATATTGACACTTATGGGCACAATTTGGACATTTTCACTTAGGGTTGTACTCACTTTTGTTGCCAGCGGTTTAGACATTAATGGCTATGTGTTTAGTTATTTTGAGGGGACAGCAAATTTACACTGTTAAACAAGCTGTACACTGAAAGTATCAAAGTGTCATATCTTCAGTGTTGTCCCATGAAAAGATATAATAAAATATTTACAAGAACCTGAGGGGTGTACTCACTTGAGAGATACTGTATGTTTAATGACAGGTAAAACTTAGCAGTGGAATCATTCAATGGAAGACATTCTTTCCCGAATTTCAACACCAACATATCGCAGCCCTGTTTTAGGTAATCACCACTATGATTAAAGTACTGAATTTCATGCTTTTCCAGAAGAAAATCTGTAATCTGTCTTGGCGCCTCTATTGTCATTTCAAAAGCGCATTGTCGGTCATTTTTTTTTTTCTTAACAAACACTATTTTAACATTGGTCATGTAATTATGAGAAAAAGCATTTATCACAGTAGTGTGCAGAAAAGCACCATAAATAGATGCATTTTTCAAAAATTTTCTTTCTTATGTGGGACTGTATACAATAGTAAATGGAATGTTGTGCTCTGTGGGTGTTGCGCCTATTCCTGTAGCACTCAGCAGTAAAAATTGCAAAAAACCAGAGCTATAATTTCAAATTGATCATGCTAAGTTCCTGTGATGGTCTTGGTTAAAATTGGTTTAGTCTGCAAAATGAACCTTTTCTCTGGAGTGCAGGCATGTTCAATTGCACTAAGCAGCAGACATCTAGAATTATAGGAAAAATAAATAATAATAAAAAAGTCGAAGGACTGATTTTACTCTTCAGCTATAGCCATCCCATTGCACGGTCTTTATGAAATCATTAAAAATGTCCCATTTCTCCTATACTGGAATTTCAAATTCTTTGCTGATTCTTTAGTCATAATTCTTAGTGGTAGAGTGGTTCATGCCACACTCTGCAAGAATTATATTCATTTTTTAATATAAACATTTTTTTTATTCTGAAACCTATTTAGAGGATGGATATAGTGTATACTTCTCTGAAAGGTAACAATATAGAGTGACACTTCATAAAAATAATTCTCAAAATTAATCTGATCTTAGATGCATTCTTTCCTAGTAAGTTTTTGTTGGAATCTTTGAAAAACAGCACCTGGGCCTACATCCCTGATAGAATAGGCATGCATTAAGTTGTATTAATTCATTTAAGAGACTTAAAGTATTCAAGTAAGACTAGCAGCACACATTTGTAATTCAGTCAGATGGTGCTCTTGTTTACGGCCGTCTTATTAGTCGAAATGAGAATTCTGTGCGTACGATCATCCTGTGTGCCACGCCTCCCTCGTTACCTCATGTGCATTCCCAGTTGTGCTCACTTGTTTCCTGCTATTTCGGCTTGTCTTGTGCATTTAAGTCCACGTCAGAGTGTGTAACTCCAGATCCGTCATTGATGTTGTGTGCCGTGTTTCCTTGTCTGCCCTTAAATAAACCCAGTTTGCCCATATTTACGGCTCCGCTCCTCTGTCTGCCAGCTCGTCTGTTCAGCGGACTTAACAATTATTATTATTATCCATCCCTCCATCCATCCATCCATCCATTTTCCAAACCGCTTATCCTACTGGGTCGCGGTGGGTCCAGAGCCTGTCCCGGAACCAATGGGTACGAGACAGGGAACAACCCAGGATGGGGGGCCAGCCCATCGCAGGGCACACTCACACACCATTCACTCTCACATGCA
>JAODJX010000001.1:38536754-38551479 GCA_026776945.1 Isichthys henryi
GAGTAGGAGAACTTTGAAGTCAATCCTGAACCTCACAGGAAGCCAGTGCAGGGAGCTGAGAGCAGGCGTTATGTGTTAAAAATGACAAGGGTGCCCAAATTTATGCACCTGCCTAATTTTCTTTAAATAATTATTGCACTTTCTGTAAATCCTATAAACTTCATTTCACTTCTAAAATATCACTGTGTTTGTCTGCTATATGATTATATTTAACTGAAATTGCTGATCCAAAGAACCAGTGATTCATAAAGGAAAAGCATGAAAATTATCAGGGGTGACCAAACTTTCGATCTCCACTGTAAATGAAAAGGTGATTCAACAAAGTATTAGTTTATGGGTGTGCACACTTATGCAACCAGCTTATTGTGTGTTTTTTATTTTTCATATTTTCCCCCTAACAGATTTGTTTATTTTTCAGTTGAATTGTACAGATTATTGGTTACATCAAAGGTGACAAAAGTTTTGAAGTAATTTACCGTGGTCTCATTTTTTACATCACAAAAACCTGGTCGATCCTTCTCTCAGTATGAGTGTCCCCTTGTACGGTGCACTTTTCTTGGGAGATTTGCTTCAGAACTCCCATGTGTTTATTTTCACTGGAAATTAACCGAATTTAATCTTGGACACTAAAAGACATTACCTGTGTATTAAACTGCTCCCATGCGGTTTGAGCCTTGTCCTCTGATCTCCGTACAGCTGAGAGCCGTCTTAAACATTTTAAGCCTTCATTTGGATTAGTGTGACAGTTGGTAATGTTTTTTCTCTAGTACTATTTCTCCTTCCCCTTTTCATTGAGGTGAATGATTTCTTCAGCAAGATGCTGTTTCCTCTGCATTTAACTTTAGCGATAGTGTTAACATGCCATGATGTTCTCAGCCAATTATAATGTATTACATTTGACACAAACGCATCCAGCATGACTTTAGCTCACCATAATACTTACAATTTTTTAAGACAGCTGAAGAAACTTTGTTATTTTTAGCAATCGTGTCATTCTTTCCACGAGACATACAGCATACTCCTTAGAATCTTTTTTTGTTTGAGTATTTACTAGAAATATCCAAATACAGAAAAGTGTAAAGGGCAAGGCACAGCGTGTGAAGGTTTTACAGTTATACTGATTATAATGAAGAAGCCAAATGTAGAATCTTCGAAGGGGCAACATAGTTCAATAAATAAATGCTAAATATTGTTCAGAATTAAAATTGTTAAATGTATTGAACGTTTATAAATACTGTTATGTGCATATAACACCAAATATAATGTTTAAAGTGCTCCCCATATAAAATCATATCATTAAAACTGCCCACCAAGTTGGTCCCAGAATGTAAAACTGGTTGCCACTTCATCCAGTGGTAGAAGAGTGCCCATAATCAAAGAGTAAAAAATCAAAACAAATAACTAATCGTTAAATAAGTTTAAAATCTATTTTACTATTTTACATCACTAGTGTTTTTTCAGTATTCCATATGCGCGCATTTTCAGTTTCACAACTTTAGAATTCACATTCACAGTTTTGTATGTAAATTATATTTCTTATTTCGTGTCTGTAGTTTTAATTAATGTTTTTAAATGAACTGGGCTGAAAAAATCATTGGTGTTAAAGCATTTGTCGGGGTAGTAGATTCAGTCTCTAAAACTTTTTTTTTTAATTATCTAGGCGATAGAATACATGTTGTCTGCGTTATAAACTACAGCGAAAGTAAAACTTATTGACACAGTTCCTTCCTAGGTCCTAAAACCGTTATCATGTCTTTCGCAGGGTTATTTTTAAACTCACGCAATGCTTCTTTTGTTGTTGGCTCCAATAGAAAAGCGATGGGACAGAACATTGACAAGACTGGGACAGGACTTTGGCTGCAACGCGTATGTACGGAACGTGTAAAACCTTTTACCTTTGACCCTTTGTGCATTTCCAAGATGGCGGCATTTTTTTGTTAGGGTATCTGAACAATGTGTTTATATGCTTTTGGTTACTGTACTAAGCTATAAAATAAGTTGTTGACAATTTTTAAATTAATAATGGCGGATGAACTTATTCTCTTTTAATTTTTAGCTTGAGAAGCCTTTGTAGATATTATTAAACTTGTTCGCGAAGAAAAATGGAAGACATTGGCTCAGCTTTGGTCAAAGAAGGCTGGTATGTAACATGGAATCGCTAACCCTGTTTTTAGATTATCTATGGGATAATGTTTTTTTTTTTGGCTGTGTAGTGTCTTATAATTGCAATATGGTAAGAGCTTTTTCTATTGTAACTTGAAAAGCAAGTTAGCTTAGGCCATGGTTGACGTACGTAGTGATTCAGCTTTCAGTACAGAGCGGATATATAATTATCATTGCTAGTTAGGGTTGCCAACTTTGGTCAGCTCGCTGGAGTATGATTTTCAATTCAACTCAATTCTGCGCACAATTTTACATGTATTTAACAGTTTTATTGCCTTGTTTAATAGTCTTTAGGGTTTGCAAACTACCCAACGCTTCAGATACAGCTAATTTTAGGTTTATAATGGAATAATGCGTGTTTTCCGTAAAATTTCTAGCTTGAGTGTTATGCCAGATGCGTGAGAGTTGGCAATCCTCAGTTATGCTGCCTTCAAGTCCTACTCAGCAGATCCTACTAGTGAATAAGGAAATCGTAATTACGACGACGCGTATTCAAGTGGTTAAGTCGGAGCAAAATGGAGGCGATAAGAAAGCTACTTTCTGTTTTGTAGCATTTTTCCTTCCTCCAACGCCAAAATGCATTTGTAGCGTTAACTAAACTTTTTGTAATTCCTTACTGAAACATTAATTAGCTGATCAGCTAATTATCAAATATTGCGACAAAACCTATCAATTTCCCCCCCCGGTACACCATGTAATAATCTCCTCAAAATTCAGAATAATTCAGAACAGTTTTGCAATTATATGTTGCATCAAATTTACTACTTTCAAAGTAATGTGCCTTTCACAGTGGAGCTTTCCATCGCCTCCGTCAGGATTGCTGTAATGACACGCCCCCAACTCGGGAACTCGGGTCTTTAAAATAATCCGGAGTTTCCCAAAAAATACGACTTTGTAGTATTTACGATTTTTTTCGACGTGTCTTGTCAGCATTATCATGTGCGTAGCTCGCTTGTATTGATGACTGTGATTTTTTGATGTATTCATCAACTGGAAACCGATGTTAGCCTGCATCGCAGCCGCCTATTTCACTGCAAATGACAGAAACCCATTAGGCATGATTTTGAAAAAGATGCGAATACGTATTTTTATCCCCAAATTGTTGCGTTTACTACTACTACTGCTCCTCCTCCTACTACTACTACTACTGCTACTACTACTACTAATAGTGATAATAATAATAATAGAGTGCCTTAACCTTATGTTAGTGGAAGTATAATCTATATCTACCTGGTACAAAAAAGGGAGGTTGTTGAATTGCCATTTTCTACACCCAGGCACCTTTCAGAGGAGGGAATGGAAACATGTATTAGCACCTTAGAGAAACCTTCTGTCCATGAGATCATCAGCTTTCTGCTTAATGTAAGTTTGGGAGGTGTCTTTAAAGTGTCATTGTATGAACTTTACGGTGTTGTTCATTTGTGTTGTTTTTGTTTGTTTCGTGACATATATGCGTTTTTTACATTGGTAATATATCTTCACAGAGTGACCTGAGACCGATTGGCAAGAAAATTCTCCCTACTGATATCAATAGCGGGAGAGTTGAAAAGGTATGATATGGTATGACAGTATGAGAAAGGTGGATATTAAGTTTTGATTTGTAAGACAGTATGCATATAATAATATAAATAGACCTTAATATAAAAACATCTGGGGGGCAGGTATACCTCCTGCTGAAGTGTCATCAGCCATGGACTAGGTAGAACCAGCCGTGAAAAGTGACATGCTTGTTTCTAGCTCAGGACATAGTATACTTTATAATATCCTGCATAGTAATTTTCTCAATGTGCTTATTTCCAATAAAATTAATGCAGCCCTTTCAAAAGAAAATTGTATGGTTGCAGGTACATACTACATACATTCAGATAGATGGATACATGGACAAACATATTGGCCCACTCCTCTCAATCATTGAATTCAGGTGTTTAATTTGGACCCATTGCCACAGATGTATATAATCAAGCACCTGGCCATGCAATCAGATATAGAAACATTTGTGAAAGAATGGGTTGTTCTGAACAGCTCTCTGAATTCAAATGTGGTACTAGCACCTTTGCAATAAGTCAGTATGTGAAATTTCTTTCCTGCTTGATACTCCACAGCCAACTGTAAGTGATATTGTTACAAAGTGGAATCATTTAGGGACAACAGAAACTCCGCCACGAAGTGTCAGGGCATGTGAAGTAACAGAGCGAATTTGCCAAGTTCTGAGGTGCATAGTGCGTAAAAGTTGCCAATGCTCTTTTGACCTATTATCTGCAGACTTCCAAACTTCCTTTGCCATTAACCCCAGCATAAAAACGGTGCTCTGGGAGCTTCATCAAATGGGCTTCCATGGCCGAGCAGCTGCATGCAAGCCTCACTTCAGCAAGTGCAATAACAAGTGCCAGTGGTGTGATGCACATTTCCACTGGATGCTGAAGCAGTGGAAATGTGTTCTATGGAGTGACAAATCAGGCTTCACTGTCTGGCAGTCTGATGGAGTCTGGGTTTGGCGGATGCCAGGAGAACGTTACCTGCCGCTCTGCATTGTGCCACCTGTAGAGTTTTGTGGAGGAGGGATAATGGTATGAGATTGCTTTTCAGGGGATGGGCTAGGCCCCTTAGCTCATAATTAGTAACAAGACATTTTGTACAATTCTATGCATCCAACCTTGGAACAGTTTGGGGAGGCCTTTTTCTGGAAGGCCTTACTGTGGGTGTAATGGCCATGTGTCCCTATACTCAGAGATTAACGTAGCTGGTATGCAAGTACGCATTCACCTTTAAAAGCGTGCAGCAATCAATTGATGTACCAGCATGAATGTGTACGTGTTTTATGTGTATTTGTGCCGATATGACAAGAAATTATCTTGCATTTTAACCTTTATATGCTAAATCCATAGTTCATTTGTGGTATAGAGGCTAAAATGATTTAAATGACCATTAATTTGTCATATTGGCGCCACTGCACTTAAAATACATACGTATTTGCATTAGTCTATTGCCGCACGTATCGCTTTAAAAGGTGAATACGCATTTGCGTACCAGTTATGTCAATCCCTGCCTATATTTTTGTCCATTTAGTGTACATATACAACCATTGACCAATAGATGGCACTCACAGGCAACTTTGCAATTTAGCTACACAAACTGATGCATTATTATTGTTATGATAGCATTACAAAATTTAAGTTTGTTCTATATGTTGGATAAAAATATATTTTCATTTCCCCACTTTTTAAAATTAAAAAAGAGGAGATGACAAAGAAATGGCATTGTGCTATATTGATCATCCGAAGGAAATATTACATTAGTTCAGATTCTATTAATAAAGATAGACACATGAATTGTATAATTTAAGTTGTATGTTATGTTAGATACTTAACATAATACAAACATAAGAATTGTTTAATTTGTATGAAATTACATACTTAAAATATTTAGGTATGTAGTCTGCCTGTTGGCCTGGTGATGCACACACTGTCATTTTATGGCATCTCTCTGCAGTTGGAAGGCCCATTTGTCCTCCAGGTGCTGAAGCTCAGAAACGTGGCGGCTCCAAAAGACAATGAGGAGTCCCATGCTGCCCCGCGCATGCTGCGTGTGCACATGACAGATGGTCACACCAGCTGCGTGGGCATTGAGCTCAAACATATGACCAAAATCAGGTGAGCTGAGCAGCTTCTAGTCTTTTACGGGTGCCTCAGCAATGTACTAATGTTTTAATCTAGTTTACATGGAAGCTAATGAAAAAGAAGAAACCATGGAGGCTTTACATGGTTATCAGTAATACTCTACAGTGTGCTGATGAGGTGTGCAGTTGTAATTGGCTTGCCCTTTCCAGAAAGGGTAGCCCAATTACATATTACTGCTTTATTAACTGGCTGCATAAAGTATTCGTTTGTAAAAGCACTGAGCCTAAGAACTGATAATTGCTTAATATACCTTTGTTCTACTGTAAAACTATTCCTCTGTATACTGTATAACTATTCCTTAAACAAAGTGGCATAACTAACAACACCAAAATTACTTTTCGCAAAGGAAAAGTTACCAAACGTAAGAGTCAGTGTGTTTCTTTACACATTTATTTTACACTGTTTACAATTATTGAGAAATAGACAGTTTGAAGGTTTTAAGTAAAATGACATGTGTAGTCCTCATTGCATGAGGGTGTAGTGGGATAAAAGCATTCAGCATTACATTAGAATTACATTAGTATGAGGGATCAATATAGGGACTAGTCTTTTAGCTGCAGTCGGCTTTCATTTACCATCAGACCAAATCCTCAAAGACCCAATGCAGATTGTGAACTTAAAGTGAAATTTGTAATTGCATGTGTGTCTTTATGCCTCAGTCACTAAAATCCTCAAAAGACCCCTTATTTTACCGTGTCAGGTTTGATCCCTTTGAAAGCATGTCCAATTTTCAATATCACAACCCTTTAGAGAGGCATGCATTGGAACGCAAATGGATACTTTATAGAGTGTCCTGGGCTACCCTGGGGTCTCTAGTGATCATGTCATAGTCTTAATTATCAATGTATAGTTTTGCATGTCAATGAGCCGTTAGTGTCAAGGATTTTATTGTTCTACAGAGGAATATTTTTCAAAATAGGCCCTTTTCCATTTCTAATTGCTTTCCATGGTGCTTCAAAAAATGAAGAACTTTTTAGCTGTTCTGAGTGCCAACGCTATGCATGTGTAGGAGTAACACTGTCATGCTTAATAATAAAGTGTTCTGTAAGATGTTATAAAGTGTTTTGTGACATCAGATTGTGGTGGATTTTTAGTTTTACCAAAATGAATAGTATTCGTAGGATGAAACCATTTTTTCTACAAACTTTTTTTGTATTCCTTAAAAAACCACATGAGCAGCTTCATGTTAATCTCTGTTGTTGACAGTCTGAACACTCCTCCTGGAACTAAAGTGAAGCTCCTTGGCTCAGTGACTCTGAAGAATGGCTTCTTGCTGCTGGATGATTCCAAAATTGCTGTTCTTGGCGGAGAAGTTGATCACATGATTCAAAAATGGGAATTGCAAAGAGTAAGAACATCACAATTGAAAATGTCTATGTATTAATGACCAATTTCAGTGCTTTGTGACTGTAGAACACTTTCTTGATGCAAAGACAAGTGGGTGTGTAATTCTGTGGAATGATATTGTACTGTCAGATTAAGTATTATTCAGTCTTCAATGAAGTTACATAACATGCAGTTTTCTTTTAGGGATGCAAAGACAGGCTCTCTGTCTAAGTCACGTGGATAACATATTAGATAAAGCAACCTACAGTATAAAGAGGTTTAACCCTCTGGGGTCTAGGGGTAGGAAACCCACTTTCACTGATTGGGGCATGATCACACATTTCTTCAAATATCAACTTAATTCATGGCAAATTATTTCTTATATATTTGTTTTGCCATTACACTCATCTCTATTTTAATGTATATTGTAAATACAGTACTGTGCAAAAGTCTTAGGCAGTCCAAACAAATGTTTAAACTGTTTATCTGGGTAGCAAGTGTACTTTAGCTTAGAACAAAAAACACATTTTAACATTAGAACATGTGCAAATTAAGAGTAACACAATAAAAACTAGTAATAATTTCTTCTGTTTTCTAAAAAGTTACTGATATCTAGTTGGATGGCTAGATGAACACCGCTTCAGTTCCCAAACTTCTCCTCAGGGGCACCTCAGCCGTTCCATGACTTTATTAAATTTCACCAACAGTTCAATTAAATAATTAAATATATTGGTTTAAAAAGTCAGTGACAGATTGACTAGCTGTATGAGGTGTGCTAGTGGCCAAGTCGAAAGATACATGACTGCAGTGGACGGTCGCTGCAAATACTAGAATGATTTTAGCAGAGGTTCTGAAATGACTAAGCTGACACACTTTGACAATCATAATATCATAGTTTTACACCAACACGATGATAATCTAAACATCATTTTCTTTGCCTGCCTAAGACTTTTTCACAGTACTTGATGTCAGATTTACAGATTTGTAATTTAGTATAGACATTGCAAAATGCAGTTTGGAACACTTGCAGAAACGTTATAAAAGTACATAGTAAGCATTGGTGGCAGTTTGTTTTGATCCCAGATATATGATCACCGAAGTCTTGGCTACATGAAGATGACTAAATGGTGTAGTTGCAACATTCAGTTGGATAAATAAATAAGAAAAAGCTAACTCATGTCATTATTTCTGGTCATTCACACCTGGCCACACCCCCCTGCTTTTTATGGTGCTGATGGGGATGTATCTGGATTGTGTGTGTCTCCTGCGTTGTTCATCAAATTACCATGCATTTGCGATTTGAACATGCGCAAATGCAGCTATTTATAATGTGAATAGTGATCTTCAGGTGAGGGTGGCACTACACGCCCCCGATGCAGATAAAACAAAGAAAGGTGACATGCTTTACTTTTTTGCCGATTTAACCTAATTTTAAAAACTTTAATACTTCTGACAATTGCCATTTTGAAAAGAAGACATTACGGATTTAGTCAGTGTTTTTTCCACTATTCTACATTAAGATTTCAGCGAGATATAAACTGAAATAGACGCAAAAAGTACGCTGCGTCGCCGACTATGCACTCAACCCCAGAAGGTTAAGTAAAAGCCACCACTTCAGCAATGGTATATGTATTTAATTATCTATAAACAATTAATCAAAATTTTATCACAGCAATGCACCGGAGAATATAATGGAAATTCACCAAAAGCTTGCCATGCATTGAGTCTCTGCTTCTGACTTCTGGATGTGCCATTAATTTTTCCTCTCTCCACCATTGATTAGAGTTTGGCAAAACACAGCAGGAGTAATGTTGGTGCTGAAGGGGGCCCTCCTCCCTTCCTTCCTTTTGGAAAGGTCTGTCTGCTTCCCTTCATTATTATACCCGTTCCCTTGTCATTGCGACCACTTGTTTAATTAGTGTCGCACTATTAATCAAGTCCCCATGGTTCTCTGAGAATCACTCTACTTTTTTTGTTGCACAACTGCAGCAATGATGCGTTCTAAATAATGCAATGATAAAATCATAATCATGGGAAAAAAATTACATGAGGTATATCTTCGAACACGTCAGTCCTTAATTTGTTCATTAATCATGTTGTATACATTAAGTTCTTCATGGCAGAGCTTTGTTGCAAGGTTTTATTATATTGACACTGTCTTACAGTATTGATCTTTTCAGAAACATGTTTCTAAAGATCAAGTGGACAGCAAAGAGCTGGACCAGAGGAAGACACTGCAAGTCACCAACTCTGTTAAGACTGCTGATGAGAACGATGAGTTTGAGAAGCAAAGGATTGCGACCATTGCAGAGATTGCAAAGAACAAAGAGGTAACAAACACACATCTGAATCAAGAGTAAAATTGAATTAAATGTAATTTTAAATATTCTTGTCACTTGAACTAATTAAAAAATTCTTTCATCGATTCTTTTAAGCCTCGGACATTCGGCGGTGGGGGCAATGCAGGCAGCAATCTCACCAACCCTGGCTCTACGCATAAGGCTCGAGAATTCTACCAGAAGAAGCGTGATGAGAAGCCTGACAGTCAGCCAGAAGGAGTCTACCGAGAGCTGGCGAGTCCCTGAATTTTAAACACTATAAAACCAAATTTATGAATATGGCCACATTTTGATAATGTAATGTGGTGTTCTCTTTGGTTATTATTTTTCTAACTTGTCGATTTCTCAGGTGGATGAGAGAGCTCTTAAAGATATCATGGAGATGGGCTTCAGCAAAGATGCTGCACGACAGGCCCTCTTGGACAACAATAATAAAATGGAGCCAGCACTCAACTCCCTGCTGTCCACTGACAAGCCCAGCCCTGCTCCTGCTGAGTTTAACCGACCACCACCCAGAGGTGAAGCAGACCCTCAATTATCCTTCATGGGTTTCTGTGGTTGACTTGAATAGGCCTGAACAGTTGAACAACAATCACTTTGCTGGTCAGATTTAGATTTGTTGAAGACCTAAATGAAAACATAGCCACCTTTTTTTTTAACAGCGAAGGGGAGGGGGCGAGGAAGATCCAGGATAGAGGAAGATGACATTGCAGGAGGAAGGCCTTCTGGTCCCAGCACACTGTTTGATTTCCTGGAATCAAAAATGAGTGCGTTTTCGGTTCAAGGTAAGAAGACTTTATTCAGCTTTTTACAGGCATAATTTTTTTGGCCAATGAGGAGGAACCATGATGTCCCATTTTGGAAGTGATTAACTGTAAATGGAAACTTTGATACTTGGTGAATAATTAAACAAGAACAGTTATGAAAGTCCTTAATCATGCACACTTAGGATTAAATTCAGCCCTTTTAATATCTGAGGGTATTGTGATTGAATATTCGTGTTTTATGGTTATGCCTCTAAAAGATTTTTGGAAATACATGCATTTCTTATCATAGAGCCAAAGACCCAGGCTTCCCAGAAGTATGAGGATCCACAGACCAAAATGGCATTCCCAAACAAAGACCAGGCCCACTCCCGATACCCTCCACGAAACGAAGGGCGGCAGCAGAGGAATGAGAAGCCCCCTCGCTTCCTGAAGGATAGTGACTTTCCCAGGTCTACAGCGGACCCACTGGCTCCCGGCCAGAGATACCAGTGGGGACCAGAGAGGACCATCATTGACAACCAGGTTAGATGGCATGATGAGGGACGGAAGGGGAGCGACGTGTTTCTGGGGAACCCACGATTGAAGGACCAGGCCACTCGCATAGATTCCACACAAGCATCCAGGGGTAATGCAGTGTCTGTGAGGTCCCAGCAAGAAGTTGACCCATTTCTAAAGAAAGGACCTCAAGAAAATGGCACACACTCTAGGCCTGACAGCAAGCCTGATATAAAGAAGAGGAGGGGGAAGGTTGACAGGCCAAACCCTGATGCTAATAACCGAAAACCCAGTTCTGAGGGAGCTCAGAGTTGTCCCAATCCACGGGGGAACAGGGATACTTTGGGTACACAAGATTTAGCTGGGGTCCAGATCACTACAAATCAACAGATACAGAATGGAACCTCGCAGCGCAAACGAACTGGACCTATTAAACAGAACTCCAGCGCAATGTCAGGCACTCATGGAGCAAATAACTGGAAGTCTGGAGACCAGTGCCTTGCACTCTACTGGGAAGACAATAAGGTGTCGTATGATTATTTTTAAACATTTCTAATCATTTAAAATAGCTCTTCAGTTGTAAGTAACAATGGAAATGGATTGTAGATAAGGTCATGATGTTTGTAATAGATTCATATTTAAATTACATTTTTTTTCCCTCTCTAGTTCTACCATGCCCAGATCAATGCTGTACACCATTCTGGGTCAACTGCTGTAGTTGTATTTACCGATTATGGGAACTGTGAAGAGGTTCTTCTTGAAAACATCAAACCTGTGCCGAAACACTCAAGGGTAAGAAGCCCATGCATGTCCATTCTTTTTCAGTCCACGATGTTGTGAAATCATTCCACAGTCAGAGCAGTTAAAATTTTAGCTTGCCAGCAAAAAAAATAATTTTTCCCCTTTAGAATACAAAACAACTTTACTTTTTTCCCCACTAAAGGTATTAGAAGTGTACCATTTTAGTTTCTCGCCTAGCCTGGCTCTGTCACTACTTTGACTTACAGTACTGTGCAAAAGTCTTAGGCAGTGAAAGGAAATGTTTAAATTTATTTAAAAACGTAGAACAACGTTTTTATTGCGGACAAAAAATCAATATCATTGTCTAATATTATCGGAACCAACTCGCTCTTCCTCATTTTTGTCAATTTTGGGTTATACATAGCTTCCCATTTGTTTTCTCCATTTGTGAAAAGTATTTCAGCCACAGCTGTAATGGAAACCTCTAATGTATCACCATCAGCTGTGCAATGTAAGAAATGTATTCACTAGGTAGCTTGCTAGGTATGGGTTAAGGGTACAACAGATTGCAAAATTTACAGTTCGGGCCCATCTCACAGTATTTGAGTCATGGATCAGATCGTTTTTCAGATCAACAAAAAGAAACTAATTTAATTTTACTTTCCATTTATTACTTAACTAACTGAAAGAAAACTTAAAGCAAGGAACTTTTAACAGGGCCTATTCACATGAACACACAACTGCTTTGTCCATATCATTTCACTGCAACTCTGCATTGTACGGAACTCCATAGAGGACATCCATTATCATCTTTTTTTTGTCTTATATCGAGATCATGACTTACTGTACTATTCTAGTGATCTTAATATAGCCAAAGTTGTTTTCTAGAGATCACAGAATAAAAGGGACAACAGAGGTTATTATAACAAGCTATTTGTGCTTTAACTTCAGTTGTTTGAAATATTCAGTAAATGACCATAAATGGTTCATTTGTGTGTTTCCTTCAATTATTTTAACATTGCAAAGATTTACAGTCTTTCACTCAGAAATATCCCAGCTTTACTGGTTAAGCATATTTTCAGTACAAACCTTGTCAGCGAAATATGAGCGCAAACAACAAAACTGAAATAATCGTTCATTAACTGTAATCGAAGTAAAATGTTCAATTAATCATGGCATTGATTTGAGGTCATATAGCCCAGTCCTAATTGGAGTGGTTAGTTGGTTCCTGCCTTGCAATAATTGCAGTTATATTGTATTATATTATGCTATATTGTGTTTAAATGATTATTCACTGACTCGTCATATTAATCGGAAGATTACTTGATTCTTGATATAATCGGTAGTGACATCCCTGATATTTTTTGTTCATAAATCCAGCTGCCAGTGTTCCCGTGATTAACTTTTCAGAGTTGGCTTTTGAAGGTAAATGAGCTTGCCTTGTTTTCTTACCAGCAGTAATACTCAGCGGCTAATCTTCCACTTGCTCAGGTTAACCCAGATTTTTGTCCCGACATTAAATGAATTATTTGAAGCTGTTACATCAAAAGTAACTTTCCTTGGATATTAAAAGTAAGATTTACAAACTAGAGTGTATTCTTCTACGCTTTGAAAAATAACTCATGCTCTTCCATAGTATGATTGTGCTAAGCTGTTAAGAGCTTGAGTAAAAAAAGTACCTTTAAATCTCATGTTGATTCAACGCAAATATGATGCATGTTAGTGTATCTGCTGTTCTTAAGGAGCGCTTTGTTATAGTGGTTTTTAAAATGGTTGTAAAAGTCCCAGTTGACAGTGAATAGTGTTTACCACGCTGCCTGATAACCAGTGAGAAACCTCAGAAATATCAGGAAGGAATAAAAATCAGGGATACAACTCCTCTAGTCAGCACATCTTTGAATTTCTACATTCATCACTTCGGGTAAAATTATTCAAAACTTCATTGGGTAATGAGCTTGAAAATTCAATTACTTATTAGGGCTGCACGATTCTGAAAAAAATGTGAATCTCGATTCTTTCGTTCACAATTTTCTGTAACCTTTTTTTTTCTCTTCTCTTAAATTTAAACATTTATTGCACTCAAACTGCACAAGGAAACACAAAAAAACATGACTGTGCCAAACATGTGACTGATCCAGGACTGGTGTTGTACTATAAACCTGCCGCCCTGACACGGATTGCCTCCCCTGACTTCTGATTACTGTTGGTGTTTGGTTCGATGTCACATCATTTACAGGTGTGACAGTGCTGAGTATGAAGTTAATCACTGCATTATAGGTCTGAGAAGAAAACAGAATAGGAAAAATATTGAAGCTGAATGATTTCCAAAAAGTTTCAAACCTATTATTAAGTAAATGAAGTCCTTTTTGGGACTGAAGGTGATTGTATTTTTACAAACGAGTGGTGTTGAAAAGAAAAGCATTACTGATGCGTTTGAATGTAAAAAAAAGTTTTTGCCACTTTTGCAGTGTTTTACAGGAGGTTGTTAATCTTAGGGTTTGACTCTAAAATTCTATAATAAACAAGTACAGTATGACCTCGGATTGCGAGCATAATTCGTTCCGGAAACACCCTGATAATCCAAAGCACTCGTATATCAAAGTGAATTTTCCCATTAGAAATAATGTAAACTCAGATGATTCGTTCCACAATCCAAAAATATTCATATAAAATGATCAATACAAAATATAAAGTAAAAATTCATAAAACAAATTAACCTGCACTTTATCTTTGAAAATAATCATCGATAGTGTGAGGGAGACTAGAGAGAAAAGGGGAGGGTTATTTTGTAAGACGACTTTCACTATAATTAACAGAATCACTGCTATCAGTTGGCTCACTGGAATCTTTTTTCTTTTTGTGTGACTTTAACAAGGAACCTATCCAATGACAGCTCCTTTTGCCTCCTTTTCGATTTTGTAGAAATGTGGACATTGCATTGTAGTTAAACAGGTTCATCGCTCGTACTGCTACACCCTTATTCGGGTGGTGCTTTTCTACTAAATTTTGACTATACGAGTGAGGCACGCCGACTGAGACCGAACATGAGAAACAATTATCCACAATCTCGCAGTGAGAGAGATTGGCTGAGAGAACCATTGGCTGAGTTGTGATTATGTGACGCTAGGCAGACAAAGCGTATAACATAAGAACATAAGAACTATACAAACGAGAGGAGGCCATTCGGCCCATCAAGCTCGCTTGGGGAGAACTTCAC
>JAODJX010000001.1:38552516-38564830 GCA_026776945.1 Isichthys henryi
CCAGGCGGAGACTTGAACCCGGGTCCCAGAGGTGTGAGGCAACAGTGCTAACCACTGCACCACCATGCCGCCCCTGTAACTTAAATATAATGTTAAATTATTTAATGATTTGATAGCATGCATGTTTACATCTTGCAGGATGTAGAGTTGCTTGGGGGTCTGACCTACTTATCATGTTTGCAGGATGAAGATGTTTCATGTGCAACTTCCCTGGAGTATCGCCGAGGAGGCGATGGTCAACCTAGACGCACACGGCCAACTCAATCGTACTACCAACCACCTCGAGCTAAAGACTGATGAGTCAGACAAGCCTGAGAGAAAGATCATAGTTGTATGCATTTTTTTTTCCCATAAAATGACTGAACTGAAATGGGTTCATGTAGGATCTTGATTTCAGAAGTCGTGTGTGTGTGTGTGTGTGTGTGTGTGTGTGTGTGCACGCGCGCGCACTGTCTAAAACCTCCACATAAAAGGGCTGTCATTTGAAAAATGACTAGCAAATGCACTAAGACCTCTAAGTATCATCAAAGTCAATAAAATGTGGTAATAATAATGGTTGAACAGTTTGTTTGTTTTCTTCCCAAATTTTAATGAGGGCTACAAAGCAAAAGGCAATTCCAATGCAATAAAGCAGTGGTTCTCAATCTCTTTTGCACCGCGACCCATTTTTTTTTTTTACCATGCCAGTTTAGTCACGACCCTCTATCAAGTATAGGTTTAAAATATCACTATGATTAAGCACGCAGTGCAGTCTGCAATTTGACTTCTTGGATTGGGTGAGTGTTCACTAGTTTTGTGCTAAGCACTTGGGGGTGGAAAATCTCATTGTGGATCAGCATAGGAGCTTGCTGGTTTTAAAATGTTTGCATTTATAACTCTGCCTCGCAACCCTTCCAGAACTTACTGCGACCCAAATTTGGGTTGCAACCCATAGGTTGAGAATCGCTGCAATAGAGGATCTTTACAGGTTATAAATTCACTCTGATGATTGCTTAAGAAAAGCATTTATGGAAACTTTATATGCAAAACAAATTACATTTCTTTGGAGGGCAAGTCTCTGCACCATGATCAGAAATTGTAATTGTTTGAGGTGATTCTGCTGTCCACCTCAAGACTTGATTGCCTGTTACACAAAGGAAGAAGGTGCTTGCTTCGATTTTCAGTAGATGTGACCAGAAGTGTACATTTGTGGGTTTTGTAAATAAATAAATCAGCACTGAGTGTCTTTGTGTAATGTAATAATGTGTTTTAAAGCCAGATATCAATGATCACACATTGTGCTGCGGTTGCTTTCTCTTCCACACCTATGGTTTATTAACAGTGGCAGTGGGTAAGACCGTATGCCAAATGAATGAATATCTCATTAGTATTTTATGCTGATAGTTAATTGCATTAATGGCTAATTGATCAGGTGTAATTGTACCTCAGGTCTACCACAGATAAGTAACCAGTGTTTCAGTTCCCAAGGGTTTAAGCTTATTTCACAAATGTTCTGGTAGGTTGTAAGTGAAATGAAGCATTTTAAAAAGGCAGCAACATATGTTGTGTGACCCAGTAGATGAATAGCTAACATCTTGACACTTCTGTCACTGAGCTGTGCATCAGGACAAGTACATACAGCACTTGTATGACTCACACTCAGTCTGAGGCATTGAATAAGTTTTTGTGAGTTAGTAAACAAGTTGTTTGGTTTCTGTGCTCTGTCTTAGAGCTGCTTGCAGTTCTGAAGAGTTAGGCAAGGTTGTTTGATTTAATATACTAACTGGAGCAGTTCTTCAGATGTAAACATACAGTAGGGTGAATTCTACAGAAAGGCATTGGTGGTTTCTTGGTCATCTGACTGAGAGCTTGAATGTTGCTGTATAATGTGCACAAAACAATTCAGTCGAGAGCTTCCCTATCTGAATATTCTCATCATGTTTTTTTTATTGTTAAAGCTACCTGAAGCAGGGGTAAATCCTCTGAGAATAGGTCACCTTCAGTTACCCTCAATATTGTCATTATCTTATGAGGGTCATTACGCCAATGCAGTGTTATGTTGTAACATGAAAGTGGAATTTACTCAAAGATGGTGCACAGATGTTGTTAGAATTTACTTTCATCTTTGGTGATTGATACTCTGATATGAAGTACATACTGACTGCAAATTATGTTCAATGGGAAATGAAAATTGCTTAAAGTTTGGCGTAAAAGTCTTACATGCTTCTGTGTTAACATCTAAGTATTTGCGGTCTTTCCCAACATGCTCTTTGTATGAAGGTATGTTTTTCTTAACTCCAAAACTCACAAATTTCTGTGGACTGCATAGTTTTTTGGGCTGAGTGAGTTTTGGCACACAAAACTCTAACACACAATGAGGAATCTTGGCTACAGGTCCTTGTCGATCCCACCTCCAAAACAATCTCACTGAGTTTTGGAAATCTGCTCTTTAAATTCAGTATTTCGGTTTGTTCTTGAATGATATTCCCCATGAAATCCAGTGTTTAAAAATAAATAAATAAATAAATCTGGATGCATTTTAAAATATTCTGGCCATCCAAAGGCAGAAGTCTGGACCAGTGGTTCCCCAATCTCTAGTTCCCTTGGTCATTTTATATTCCAGTTCTATCCCAACACCAGCCAATGTAATTAAATTAAGCAGCTAATCTTGAAGTCCAAAATTAGTTGAATAAGATCTACTCAAGAGAGGGTTGGGCAATACTGGAGTTCCAAGTTTGCAATATGCTCAGTTTTTCCCCCTTCTTTCTTCCCCCTACCTCCTGGTGAGGGATTGTGGCATAAAGGAGACCTTTAATTTCAGCCAAGTTTCCCATGTGCTTCTCTGCTAGAGTCCTTTGGAACCTGATAAGCTTCAGTAACACAAGAAGGAATGTTTTATGGTAGGGTGAAAAACTTGCCTCTATAGAGCATTATTTTATCAACCTGGTCCCACCATCCGAAACTGTGTAGCCTCACTGACACCTGAGCAGAGTGATGGGCTTTGTCCTCTGGGAAGGCATATTACTGGGAAAATCACCCAGGCAACAAGTGTTATACCTAGTTAATGTGGAAAAGAACGCATACACTTGCAGTGTTATGAATGCAAAATATTCACAATACATCTCATTTCCACTGTGATGCTTCTTTCCTCTTTTTTCAGACATGTCTTAAAAGCCACTGATGAACTCCAGCTTTATATTTCTGATATGATATGAAATTAAGATAATATATGGTTTCTGTTCAACAGTGCATATTTAAACTGAGATCAACAGCGCTGAAGAGTTCAGCGTTACAGTAGAGCGTTTGGTAGAGCAAACAGGACAGAAAAGGCATTAAGATCTAAAAGAATAGAATTGCACTGAATGATCAACGCAGGAAATTAAAGTCTGCTTATCCACTGTGAAACTTCAGCAGCAGTCCTGTCTAATTACTCAGTTTCTCTCTCTTTCTCTCTCTCTCTCTCTCTCTCTCTCTCTCAAAATATAGAGCTTGTTGACTGCAGCAAAATATACAAGTCCCTGGGATATGTAATACATTTGGGCTTTAGCTATACACTGCATTTCGAAAAGAAAAGAAAAATCTCCAGCTGCTTTTGATGTCATCTGACCATGTACCTTGCCTTTCTGCAATGCACGCATATGGCTTATCTGTTACATGGAATGTTCATATTATTGTTCAGTGCCACACATACCAATTATCAGGAAACTCCTTATCTGTTGATAACAGGCTAAGAAAGAAAGGAGAAGAAAAAAGGGGATTTTATTTTCTGACTCATTGTCTCAACATTGTGTTTGTGAGGTATAACCCTCTGTGCTCTACAGCATCCCTGTCGTTATTCCCATGGCATTTTGCATTTTCTGCTGCATCTATGTAGTTTATTTCCACTGCATCACGCATTTTCTGCAGCATCCATGTGGTTTATTCCCATTACATTTAGCATTTTCTGTGCTGCTGCTGCTGCATCATCACCTGGCCTCTGATGCTACCTGCTTTACTATAAGACTCCCTGAAACCTAAGGAGGCTTCCTTCTCTCATACACCTCTGCACATATGTTGCTTGTGAAACATTCATTTCAACTCGATTGAAGTTACTTATGAAATTACTTGTGCAAATCACATGCATTTCGCCATGCCATCTGGTCCATAGCTCCCACTCAGAATTGCACAGAGGTAGTTTCTAATTCTCACCTGCCAGTTTCACGTTCTCGTGTTCACCTGACTGACACCAAGACAGCTTTAATTTTCATTTATCCTCATTGGTTTTATTGACCCTGTCACCATCCCAATATACTATGTTTTCTATATTTCAATGCATGGGTATAATGGATAGATGCTGTTGTGAACACTTCACTTAAGGCCATGTTTTTAGTAATTTATAAACACATTCTTGATTAATTATAATGAATTCATAAAGCTTTATAAACATAGCGATAAATATTTATATGCACATAACACATTATAGTCATGCTTATAATGCATTATGAATGTTTTATGAAACTCTCATCTATAATGCTCAATAGATACCTGCATAATGCAGTACAAAGTATCCTTAATGCTTATACCAAGCATTATAATGCATTATGATGGTATCTACAGTGCATTACACATATGAGCTTGATAAATGATTATATTATAATGGTATAAGTATAATGCTTGTATTATTGTGTACATATGGCTATACAAGTATGCATTATATGTTATACTCTTTGATACATATTCATAACCATGTTTATAATGCTTTATGAATACACTTATTGTTTATGAATGTGTCAATAAATTACTAAAAACATGGCCTTAAGTAAAGTGTTATCTATATGTTTTTTCTATCTGTTCTCTCTGCAAATTGTGATCCGACTTGGTCATCCGGTTCTCCAAGTGAACAGGTTGCAACTTGTAGGATGTTTTACTGCAGCCAAAACACAAAGCTGACACGCTACATACCTGCAGATGGTGAGTAAAGACTTAGAAGTGTGCATGAAGGAGGGAATGTGGCCATCCTGGAGTGGGGCCTAGTGAAGTCAAGTGTGAAGCCCACTCAATCATCTGCGCTATTGCTTCTGAAAGCACTTATACCCCTTTTTATGACCGAATGCCTCATTTATGTCCTTTTGTGCGTATTTGACTCATTTAAAAATGTATTTATCTTTTGTTTTCATTTGGCTTTGTTGCTTTTGTTAAACTTGTCTCCACTCCCATCTCTAATCACACTATTTATCTTTCCACCTTGTATCGCATCATTCTGTTTATAGTAAGGCTTTTCTGGAATTCAAACCTATGATTTTCTTTCTGTCCCTGGAGTGCCGGTGTTTTAGTGCACTAAATGTTCCTTATATATTAATTAAGCAGAACCATTTGTCTGTAGTAAATGTTCTCTTTAATATTGTATGTATAACTGAGAATAACAGTTTTGATTAGCATTCGGTAATAAGTTAAAGGACAAATGTACCTTTTTTTCTAGTTTCTTAAAGGACAAAAAATGAAAACAGTAACATAATTATACAATGAATGAAAGCTATACTATCTTGTTCCCCCACTTGTATCCCAGAAGCATATTTGTTCAAAGACTTCTTTCCTGAGAACATCAAAATGCATTATTGACATGGGCGACACGAGAGCGAGATGAAGGTATGCGTAGATCATACCGATGAACGGCGCTAATCACATTTTCAGATCCGTGTAACCTAAGATGTCCCTGTGTCCCCTAATTATTCTTGCATCTGTTCAAATTCAAAGCAGCGCGAACTATAAAGCCAATCTTGAAATGTGATCACTCCATGACTGATAGTAATTACTAGCTGTCTACATAATTAATAATTTAATGTAATTTCAGATACACCACTTTCCAGACAGTACAAGTCTACCCAGTTTATGTATATACTTGAAAGGGATCATCTGTGAGTGTTATATTCTTTGTGGAGGAGTGTAATCTACAAATACAGACAGTTCTGTGAACATTAAAATTTTCCTGAGTGAAATAAAATGGTTAGACATCACTTTCTCTTGTTTCAAAATGTTATTTCCTTAGGTCTTTGGAAATACATTGTCATTTAATTGAAGGACATTGTTATAATGGATCAATTTTTTCTTGCAGTTAGAGTTATAGTGAGAGAGCTTCACGTTTATAAGCAAAGGAGTTGGACTGGGTAAAATGTTCACTGAGAAATACTGTAAGTGTTTAACTGCGATGCAGAAAAGAAGTATTTTCACCTAGAGATTGGATATCAGGAAAAGCACATCATCTGTCTTCTTGGATTGTTGCTCTTCGTTTGACAGTGTTAAGCACTAGCAATCGGAACTCCTGTCATATTGTCATGTTTATAAATCAGTGAAATTTAGCAAAATTTTTGGAAAGAGTGTGTTTGAAAAATTTTGATGTCTCTCTATGAAGAAACCGATCATTCTGTGATTACTGAAACATTGTACTGGTTTTATTGCACCTTCCAAGCAGAAATCACAAATATGCAATACATATGAAGGCATGTTTCTGCACGCATTTTCTGTGTAGTCAGTCCCACTAAGAACCGACTAATGCGTTTCTGAAGAACCTCGCGTTCGTTTAATCCGCTTATGTCAGTCCTAACAACACGATTGATATATTACTACCAAAGCAACACAGAATCAGAATTCCACTTGTATTTGCACAAAATTGAGCAGGAAAGAGTCACAAAAACAGCTATCAAAATGTGCAGTAGCTATGTCCGAGTCGTGAACAATTTGTTCTTGTGAATCGGTTCTTTTCAGTGAATTTGTCGAAACCGTTTCCAAATAAAAGAACTGGTCCATATCAACAATTTGTTCATGAATCGGACAAAGCTATCGTTCACCTTTATAGATGTTTTTGTGTTCAAGGAGTGTTTCTGGCCAAGACCATATCGCGTGGTAGTTTGCGCGCTGCTTTTCTGTCTGACTAAAAATTGCACAAATACAAATGAAATTCTACGTCGTATTACTCTTGGGTACTAATATTTCAATAGCATATTTCAATTATTATTGTGTATGATTATGTAATAATTCAAATTACTGGAGTGGGTGTTATGGTAGTTTCGATTTCTAGCCAAATGAAGAAAAACTATTATGAAAACATATCATTTTTAATATTCAGGTTTTTAGGGTTACAACATATAAAAAAATACCAAAGCTTAAATGGACCTTTAGACTTTTTGAAACTGAAAACAGTTCTAAGAGGATTTAATACTAACCCAATCATAATAATAATAAAAAAGAAAACTCATCTCTTTCAACAATTATGGAAATGAGAGGGAATTAAAAATGGCTTATAATAGTGTAACAGTAGTTACAATACGCACTTATTATACAGTGTTAAATACTTAATAATGCCTGGGCATTTCTTGTAGATGTGATATCAATCCACCCATCCCTCAATCACTTATCCTATTTACTGTCAAGGTATGTATGTCATTTTATGAAAGTGAAATAGGAAAACATTAAGCCATTAATTACATTGATTTCCATTTGTTGCAGCCGGTTACATACTAGTTTGTGACCTTTCAGATTTCTTTCAGGTAACTTAAAATATCTGAAATGTAAACAATGAATTATATTAATATCATTTTTATAAATGATAAATTCTTAAAACTTTTGTACAATTGACAAAATCTGGCTAATACTGGAAGCAAGCTGTGGCTATATCTCTGAGGTATCCATTTGCTTCCTCTCACTTTTCATTTTCAATGGGATTTCCACCTCCAGTCTCTTAACTTGCATTTGCTTTTTTCCCTGTTTTTTACTGCAAATCCATACAGCCAAAGAAATCACAATCATCAGCAGCCCTAGGCATGCTGCACCAGCAGCAATCAAAACAGGCTGACAGGGAAAGCCTTCATTTCTAATAGGTGCTTCCACAAGCTTTGCTAAAATATGCTCCGTTTCCATTTCCGCATCTTTTGTCAGCAGACTGTGCACATAGCTTTCATTGGCGACCGTTTCGTTGACAAAGAGATTGACCATCACCATGGAAGAGAGAGGATCCGGTTGACCGTGATCGCTGACTTTAACCAGCAGACTGTACAGGCCTCTGTAATTCAAAGTTTTCTTTAGGGTAATGTTCCCTGTGTTGGGATCAATATCAAATGACCCCGGTTCACCTCCCTTTCTTTTAATGATACTGTAAACTATCACTGCATTCATGCCGGTGTCTTTGTCCACAGCGTATACCTCTGTTATCGATGTCCCTGGGAGAGTAGTGGGCTGCACTAACAGGTAGGACTGATTGGACTGTGGGAAAAGAACCACAGGTGCATTGTCGTTGACGTCTAGAAGTAAAATGGTGACTATTGTGACACTTGAGAGGGAGGGTTCTCCCCCATCTGTGGCCTCAACCCACAGGTAGTAGGTGCCCTGCTGTTCTCTATCGAGAGGAGTTCTGGCCCTTAGGACCCCTTTCCCAGTGTCGATGACAAAAATGTCACTGTCATTAACAATTGATAGGGCCACAAACCCATTTCTTCCTGAATCAGCGTCGCTCACAGAGAGGACTCCTATTTCCCCAAGGTCTGGAAAGTTCTCAGGAATAAAGAAAGTGAAGCCTTTGTTGATAAAACGTGGGCTGTTGTCATTTTTGTCCAATACCGTTACTGTCACAGTGGCAAAGGTCTCTCTATGTGGGGAACCACAGTCTATAGCCCTCACCTTAAAGTTGTATTTTTCCTTCTCTTCCCTGTCCAGTGACATCGATGCCAGAAGAACCCCAGTCACTCTGTCCAAAGTGAAAACTGAAGGAACATCATGCTCCAGCAGATAAAGTACCTCTCCTCTGCCTCCACTGTCTTTGTCACTGGCATGCAATTTGGTGAGGAATGCATTTGGAGAGTTGTTTTCCTCGATGAATAAATCAACATTGGACTTCTCAAAAACCGGAGTGTTGTCATTTTCGTCCAGCACCTGTACTTTGATAAATGTTCTAATGACCACACCGAGAGAATTATTAGTTACCACAGTCAACTTATATTCCTGAATTTCTTCATAGTCTAGTGAATCTGTGGTTTCCAAAATATATTCATTTTTTAAGTGGTTATAAGTAGACAGTCTGAAAGGGCCATCACCCTCTAAGCGACAGTCCACTTCTTGCTGCTCAGTGTTTTTAATGGTGAAAAATGCAATTGGAGAGGGAGGTGGTTCAGATTCCTTCAAGGACACAATTCCATGTTTTTCAGCAGCGATATATCGTGGTATCACAACTGGTGGAGCAGGGACTAGGCTGATGACATGCAGAGACACCTTGACTACCGCCGGTATGCAGCCTGGTCCGACTGCGAAAACTGAAAGCATGTAATGTTTGCTGGTGTTTATGTCTAGTTTACTGGCTAGTTTAATAACCCCTGTGACTTTGTCCAGGTTAAGTATAGCCCTTAAACTTCTGGGCACTCTGTCACTGTACAGATAAGTTATCTTGCCATTTTCACCCAGGTCAGGATCATAGGCTTGAAGACTAGCTATATGAGTGCCTATTGAGAAGTTTGCATACATCGTGATGTTGATCTGTGATTCAGTAAACTTTGGGCAGTTGTCATTAACATCTGTAATGAAGATTTTTAGGGTGGCAGTACCTGACAGGGGTGGCGATCCCCCATCTTCAGCAATAATGGTCGTTGTGTACACGCTCATAGCTTCTCTGTCAAGGAATCCTGTCACAATCAAAAACGGGGTCATCTCACCTCCGTCGTTCTCTTCCACATCCAAAGTGAAAATTCCATAATCGTTTGCGAGCCAGTATGTCTGTATTCCATTAATGTCACTATCAGGGTCAACTGCAGATTGCTCCACCGCAAATCTGGAGTTTACCTGTGCATTCTCTGGAACAAATACGTGGATCTCCTCTATTAGGAAAGTGGGCTTGTTATCATTTATGTCCTCCACAAGAATTTTGATTTTGACCAGCTGGAAGTATTGCTGAGGAAGGATTAACACATCCAAGGCCAAGAAGCAGTCTTGCCGGTTTGAGAGTTGAAGACAAAGACTTTCCCTGTCGATTTCTCTGTGGGAAGTGTACAATTCCCCTGTTATGTTATTTAAGCTTATGTAGTTTTCACCAATCATGTTTAATGCCAGATTGAATAACAGAGGGGGGTCAACAGCAAAATCCAGTTTCAGGTCAACACCAATGGACCCAATGAGTGTTCCTGTGGGTAAGCCTTCTTTTATTTTATAGATGAGTTGTTTTGCTTGGCTGAAATTTGAAAAGCAGGAGACAGGGCTAATAAAAAGCAGAAGAATGCACAAACCCTGGAATGGATAATAATGCCATATTTAAAATATATACTTAAATGTACATATCACGTAGTAGATATGAGTAATATTGCCATAGACACACACACACAGAAGTTGGTGTACCTATCTAAATGGGAACCATCCATTCATTTCTATGGGAAAAACCCTAATCCCAATCATGACACCCTTAACTTCTATCCATCCCTAACCTTAACCATAAATAACCAATCCAAATACATTTGCCATTTTTACTTTTTTGATTGCATTCACAGATCTTTATAAAACTGAGGTTACCCAAATGGGGACCTCAAAAGATGTCCCCAAAAGTAGGGAAATTTCAGGTTTTACTACACTTTGGGGACAATTTGGTCCTCAAATATGATCTATGCAAAAACACATGCTCACACACACACTCACACACAATATATATAATATACGCAGCTACATGCATGTATAAACATCTATTGCAATATACTAAAATAAATGAGATATCAGATATTATCAGATATAATATACTGCTGATTTTGCTGTTAATGGAAGTAATTTTATGACTTACCCAGAACTTTGGCCAGAGGCTTAGATGTCTCTTATTAGACATAATTCCTTACATTTGCCAAGCCACAGTGAAAACACCTACTCTTCATACATTTTCCGTCTGAGAGAAACACTCTTCTGAACTGCTTCCATATGAAAACTGGAAAAGTGAGCCATTCAGTTTCTCTGAGACACTCCTCTTATATGCAAATTACTAGGTGCACCAGCCAGTTGCTTTTGTGTAGGCTTTTACTCTGTGTTGCTCGAGGTGTTTAGGTATAGTATTACAAATGTAATCTGTAATGCTTTACATTAACTGATCTTTCACAGTGCAATTATTATGCATTCATAAAACATTCTGTATACCTTCATAACACCTTTGCAATGCATTCATAGAACATTCATAAACAGCATGTAAGTATACCATAACATCCTAACATATACTTGTATCCAAAGAACAATTAAATTAGAAGATTGCCAAGGCATTTTACAATTTACAGAGTGTTACAAGCAACCTTAAGAAGCCGAAGGTTCTGCCAATAATTGTGTCCAATGTACATTCTATGTACCTTTTTATTTCACTATATGAAAGCTTTATGTTATTGATGTTTTTTTCTGAATAACTTTGGATATTTTTATTGAATATTCTGATTATACAAAATTAAGGGGTGCCAATAATTCTGACCTGGACTGTACCTTAACAACTTTAAAATGTATGACTAACAAACATTATATGATAAGACTAAATTATGGCTGATGTTGGGAAATTTACTTTCTTTGCTGTAGTTTTGTTTTTTAATGACGAGTGTGATTAGCATTACTTGCTGTTTGAAGTATGATAATTGCATCAACCTGGGTGCAAATACACAAATTTTTGACGTTTTATTTTTAATGTAAATCAACAATTGCTCCTATATCCAGTAACACTGCTAATTACACAGTTTAGCTGTATTTAAAAAGGGTAATATGAATGTTGTTTCTAAACAGCATAATTAATAATATATATTTTATTACATACCATAGTGTAAATTAAAAGGACCATACAAGAAACTTCATTGGAACTTCATTGCCCCTCTTGAAATCAGCAATGATAATTTTACAAATCTATTCTGACCAATAGTCTCATTCCTAGAAGAATCAAATGCATTCCTGTTTGTTCACTGATGGATTTCTGGATTTCTGCACTCGAAAAGGGTCAGAAAGAAAACTTTTTTTTTGTCATTCGAACATTTTTTTAATTCCTTTGGAGCACACCCAGGAGTCTGTGTCCATTAGTCAGAGTGAATGAAGGAATAATATGTAGTATTTACCTTTCATGAAGGAATGTGCTCGGTTGTTCTCCAGTATAAGTATGTTTTGGCTGCAAAGAATAACATGTTTTGATAATGACTTTCCACACCTCTGAGACCCGGGTTCAAGTCTCCGCCTGGGTTACATGTGTGTGAAGTTTGCATGTTCTCCCCATGTTGTCGTGGGGTTTCCTCCGGGTACTCCGGATTCCCCCCACAGTCCAAAGACATGCTGAGGCTAATTGGACTTGCTAAATTGCCCATAGGTGTGCATGTGTGAGTGAA
>JAODJX010000001.1:38571162-38581354 GCA_026776945.1 Isichthys henryi
CTTCCGGGATAGGCTCCGGACCCCCCGCGACCCAGTAAGGATAAGCGGTTTGGAAAATGGATGGATGGATGTTTTCTTGTTTTGTTTTTGTGTCACCGTATGTGACCAGTTACTCCTTCCTCTCGTCTTCCACACATACCTTTTAAATAGCTAATTACCACCGCATCTAAGTAATTTCCCCATTTAATAAAAATAGTAAAAGTTTCCTGTTTCTTGGGAAATTAAAATGCGGATCAAAGGTTGGTTCTTTAATCCAGGAGAGTCTTGTAGGACGTGTCACTTTGCAGGAGATAATTAGAAAAGCCACCAGTGGGGCAATGTTACTAATATCAGCTCGGATGGTAATAACAAGCAGGAAATTCATTTAGGTTCGTTTCTGTCTGAAGTCGCGGTCTTGCAGACTTTGAGGAACCAGGAGGGAAACCAAGCTGTGTAGATGTATTTTGAGAAGAGCTGAGAGGAAGGTCAGGACATGTGGAAAGTTTACTCATCATACCACGGAATTCTTAAACTGTTCACTGCAGAATGTCTGCAACATTGGAAAGATTGGATTATAATGTGACATCTTAGGAAGACATTTGCTACGCTAAAGGTTAAACCAAGAAATGTCTTCCCAATTTGTGCATGGGTGATAATGTACGGCCATGTTTAAATGTTTAATCTCTTTTCTGGTCCTAAACATTGTAAACGGTGGTGAGCATGGAAGCTGTGAATGCAAACCACAAAGCAGACAAGATATCTGGAAAATAAACTGACAGGAATGGTGTGATACAAGAAAGGTACTCCACAATAAGTAAGCACCACTATCTGCTTGAAAGATTTAGCTTTATCGTGAGTTAATTCTATAAATAGGAAATAGGAAAAACAGGGTTGTTGGAGGGGTATGAATACCATGGCACTTTCAGGGGGCTTAGCACTGTAAAGGGGTCCCAAATTCTGCCAAAATGTGAGGGTTACAATATCCAGCAAAGCAAGTTTCATAAAACTTAGAACAAAGGGTGGTCTACGTTAGATGCAAAATCGCTACCAAGTCTTATTCCCATTTCACAATAAAGCCTCACCTGACATTTTAAACAACATGAATTGGCAAAAATTGTGTCTATTATTAAGACAACATATGAAAACAAGTAAAAAAAAATATATATAAACAGAGACAGCAGAAAGACATGCAGTGGTTTCCCCAGAAATTGCCTGAACCTCCAAAACATGAAGTGTTTTCTCTCCAGTTCCACAAGACCCTCACAATGTCTCCCTTCGGTTCTTAGAAGAATAATAAACATTTCTTCACTGCTGGAAATAGCCAATATGCTGTGGGTAAAACACACTCCCATCCCTGCTGTTATGTTAAGCAAAAGAGGAAAACACTCTATCTATCAGCAGCATCCGTTATAGATTCCCATTTAGCTGCAGATATCTTTGTACAGTAATAAGTATGTCACTTGAACTAGATATAATATTTAGTGACCATTCCACAGACTGGCTATTTGTTTTTACTTCTCCCTTTGTGTTCTACAAATGACACATTAGTGCTTCTGCATCGTAATCTGTTTAGTTTTGCAGTCCTTATGTTTATTGAATGTACTAATAAAAGTCAACATGATATAGACCTTAAATAGAGCTGGATATATGCATTTAGATGCAGTTCACGTTAGTGAGATGAAATACTTCAGTGCAACACAGAGCATAATCCTCATCTGAACCGTAATTAATATTGAGTTTTGTAATACCAGTTTTTGCATTTAATGAATGCTGGGCACAGGCAAAGAAATGCAGCCTGATTGCTCTTCAGAAGCCTGTCTGTGCTGTGGAATCCGCTAGCAGGTGAGGTAGCATATTATCAGTGTGGATGAAGCTGCCACACTATGCTCCATAATTCATCAGACATAGGTGTGTGTAGTGCATGAAAGATAAGAAATTGGTCTAGGGGTGAAGGTCAGGGCCTATGTTCCTCTTCAAAAACGGCACAGAAATAAGTACTTATCTCAGACTAAAACCTTGATCATCCAACAGTGCCTAATGCAAATTTGAGATAATGATGTTTTGTATTAATTATCCCAAGGTCACTTATATAGCTTTGTATTTATTTTTAGCAGTGAGATTGGGAAGTTTGTGCTCCACTTGATGTGACAATTAATTGCAGTTATGAGTGTTACTTTCTAGAAATTTCATTTTGATGCACTCCAAAGATCTTATGAAGCTACTGAAAACTGACAGTTCAACATCAGAGGAGACATATCATAGAATGAACAAAATAACCCATATGGCTTTCATGTGGCTTAAATGTCCGCAAGTGAATGACATCCAAGGGGCGTGATAGGTTATTTTCTGAGAGGCACAAAATGAATCGTTGTCTTGTATAGGTGAATTAATTAAAAATACAATTTTCCTGAGGTCACTACACATTGTGCATTTAAAGTAGCACTGAAAACTTAAAATGCAAGGAGAGAACCCATTTTTTCTTTTTTTTGACCTGTATTCAATTAACTTTCCTCCATGATAACTCACCTTTCCTTTTTTGGCTCTCTGCCCCCCAGTGGCATAGCAGAGCATGGAAGAATGCTCATCTGGGGGCTTTATTATGGTTGTAATTCACGGGTTGACATGTTTCGTTCATTTCTGCCGGGGCTAAGCTGATGTGTTTCTGGCTTGCCCTTGAGAGAATTACAGGCTGTATGACCAGTGCCTGGATTTGGATTCTGGCTGTCCTCTCCCCAGTGTTTTTATTACCTATTTGTGACATTACAGCTCTAGCGGAGCAGAGGGAGACAGATTAAGAAGGGGCGGCTGTCTGTGAAACATCCTGTTTCGGTTTGATTTGAGATTGATAGGACTGGCCCTACTTGTTCTCCAGATAAAAAAAGAACAAAAGAACTCAAAATAACCTTGTTGAAGGGCACTGCTCTCTCACGTTTTATGAATGCATAGGTCACCTTTATTTCTTTTTTTAAACTAAGCCTCTAATTATCATTAATGGATCAACTACGGTCAAAAACATTCCCAGCAATCGTTGCAATGAATCTTTAGATGCATTCGACTGTCAGTGAAGGGCTTCCATTTGTGTCAAATATAGCATTTACATACATTACAGTCAATTCAGAGGCATAGACACAATGGCTGCTCTTGCATTAACTCCAGACAAATGTGAACCCAGTGAGTGCTGCACGATGATTGTCACCATCATTTACACCTTCTGTATTTTCTCACTTTGCTAATTTACTCATAGAGTGAAAGAGCGACACTGGAAACTGCTGCAGCCTTTGCCATCCAGATGCCAGCACCACCTGTTCCATTTTGCCTAGGACAGACTCGATTCTTTTCCCCTACCCTCTTCTAGAACTGAACCTGAATCACCACCTATTCTGTCCTAAAAGCAATAAGCTATATTAATGGCCGTAATCTGTCTCACTTAGTGGGAAGTGGAGCAGAAAGCATAGTTTTGCCAACTGTATTACCCTGATTAGCCTGCGCTATCAAATTGATTAACATACCAGGCTAAAGGTGTTGCCCTTTCAATATTAAATGTGAACAGTGAACTGTGAACCACTATGAATGAATAGCTCAGTTATATGATCAGTTTATACTCCTTGAAATGTATATTTCATTGATTGTTTAATGTATTTATTTGATGGCCATGATTTACATTTGCAATTTGGTGCATGATATCATGAACACTAGGTGGCACTGCGGTACTTTTAATGTTAACCTAGGAAGTCTGCCAGTCTTCTGCATAGCATCTTTCCAGGCAGGCTTATTTTGCTCTTACTGACTGCAGATCATGCATCTAAAAACGTTCTGTCGTAATCCTGTTGAGAGGGATGACTAATACTACGAGTAATTTAAATTATTTAAAGAAATTGGTACACAGTTCTTGCCATCTCTGTCAATTCAGAGCTGAGGTTGAGAATTAATTCATTATGTTCTGTTACGCTTAGCAGTTATTCACCTTTTTTGATCCAGTTTCATTGCTGTCATTGCTGACTTGAATGATCATACTTGTTGGCACTATCAAAAGATTTCATTTATGGAATTTAAAAGGCTGGTTCTGGAAAAAATTATTTCAAAAATATTAACAGAGAAATGCATATTGTATATAGTTCTGTACATTTTTTCTAAGACATTCCAATACCATTTTGTTCAGCAATTTTTTCACACACATATTTGTTTTAATATTAGCATATGCTAAATTAGAAATAAGGGAGATTTTTGTCCTGATGTCCTTTCATTTTTGTTGAGCTGAAATGTCATTCAGCAGATTAAAGGTCTTTATTTGCATCAGGTAATTAAAGGTGGGGTAGAATGGTTGTCCTATTTCCTGTTTTCCCCTTCAGGTAGGGCCTATTACTCAATCAAATGAGCCATTATGGTGGCGTTCCATTTCTGTACATCTGGGCTTAGTTTAACATTCATCTCTCCAGGAAATTACAAGTAAAACATTTGTTTGTAGTTTTCAGCCTGAATCAATAACCATCAGACCGTGAGTCCTGTGCATGCAATAAAAACTGACAGTCCAAGCATTAGAACTGAATAATGACAGTTCAAAATTTCCTTGCCAAACTGAAAATCTTTGTCAAGTGAGCCTTGTAACTGTACCAGGCGATTTCAAAATCTCCAGTTCCCATTAAACATGATCACTTCTACTGACTCCATAATTTAAACATACCATTAGAGAGGGTAAACTGGGTAATTATGAAATCCACACAGGACAGCAGAGCAAAATGTTGCCTTTGGAGAATTGGCTCAAGCAAACTGGAACTATTAAACTGTAGAGTAGATCATCTAATTTCATTATTAAATACAGTGTTTCCCCAAAAATATGACCTACCCCGAAAATAAGCCCTAGCATGATTTTTCAGGATGCTCGTAATATAAGCCCTACTCCATAAATAAGCCCTAATTACTATCCCATGGATTGTACGGTAACTAGAATGAGAGGCGATTATATGTAAACAGGAAATAATATTTATTTATTTAATATCTGAATAAATGAATACACAGTAGATTTTTGTTCTTGAATAAATGTACTGTTAGATTGTTTTACATGGAAAGATATGGTTTGAAGATGACATAATGTCTGTATTTGAATAAATGTGGATTTTTGTTCATGAATACTGGTAAATGTACTGTAGTTTGTTATACATGGGAAAATAAGACATTCCCTGAAAATAAGCCCTAACACGTATTTTGGAGCAAAAATTAATATAAGACCCTGTCTTATTTTCGGAGAAACACGGTAGCATGGCGTCATATAGATTCATATAGGAATACACACTGCAAGGGAAATTTCCAAGCTCTGATTTTTTTTTTCCCCAAACCACTTCTTGCTTTTGTTCAAAGTTTTTCCAAGACACATTCTATAAAAAAAAAATCAGATTTTTTTTACAACATACATTTCATAACATATGGATTTAGATGCAGTTAGTACAATCCAAAATAAATAGAATTTTAAATATAGGTTTTAAAGTCAGAAATGAAAATTTTGTGACAGTTTAATTCTTGTTTACACAAATATCCATCTTGGTACCTTGTTTTCCTCAATTTGTTTTTATTTATTATTTGCAGATTTGATTGAGTGTTTTGTTAATGGATGCACAATCTGTTAACAGAGGAATTAACATTATTGCCTCACCGATCCAGGTTTGTGGTTTTTAAATGCAGCCCCAGTTAACAAAGAGTGAACAGCTTCCTTTGTGCTGGATTAGAGGCTCAATCTAGAGCAGGGGTCATGAACATGGTGCCCGCAGGCACCAGGATGCCCCCAGGGACCACATGAATCGCCTGCGGACCTGTTCTAAAAATAGCACAGCTCACCAGTGAGCAGCATCTGAAATTTAATTTTATCCTGTTGTTATTCTTCTTTAATCACATTTGCATTTATATAGATTTGAAAATGACAATATCTAAAAAAACCACTTAAAACATGCTATTATACATGAAGTTTAGGAAGGCGTTTCAAACTGGCAGCCTTTTGTATGGCTCAGTACCCGTGAAGTAGCTCTCAGTTTCAAAATGGTTGGTGACCCCTGATCTAGATCATATCATGTCTTACACTGCATGGTCCAGGTCAATGTAATGCTAATCGAATCTGGAAGAAATCGGATCAATAACTGTTTTTACAGTTTCTGCATTACTTGCTGTTTAACATTCCTCACTGATATTTCTTCATGAAGAGCAGTAGATGGAAGTATTACTCAGTAATACAATGACAGCAGTTGTCTTACATTATCAAATACACATCACATTTAATGTTGAATTTACAGAACCAATTTTGTGACTATACATTTCAAGAGATCAACAAAAAAGTTCTAGAACTACAGTAACCTAAATAGTTGTTGGGCGAATATGGAGCATGGAGGAGGTTTTAATGCTTTAAAGTTGTACTGACTGTGACACTGACCAGAATAAAGCAGTTGGATGGATGGATGGATGGATGGATGGATGGATGGATGGATGGATGGATGGATGGATGGATGGATGGATGGATGGATGTTTTCAATGTATTGGATATCATTTCATGCCTCTTCGAACTTGTCAGTATTTCAGCCCAAGTGATTCTGATGAAGTTTCCAAACATACACTAGCTTCAATGGCTTCCAGGCTTCTTGTAGTTCCTTGCACTACAAATTTACAAAATGCAACCCTTTAAACAAAATCTAGAAAATCCAAAATGTGATTGGATGTTTAAAATCATTTATTGCCGTGAAGATGTATATCTACAGTTAATTAAAGGGGAAGCTTTCTGACAACCTAAAAAATGTTATTCAGATCAAGATTGAATTTGTCCCTCAGGTGTCATTTGCATTACTGTGAGTGGCAGTTTAATGAATATTGATAGCAATAAATCATTACATGCTAATTAAATTCCTAGAGGCTTGCTTAAGGGGAAGTCTAGTGGCTACCAAGAATATTTTTGAAAGTACAAAATTAAACTACACTAATTAAAAATAAAAGCTTTTGTACAAAGTAGCAGATATTAAAATCAGTACATAACCATGGTGGTATTTTTCTGCTACCAGGAAGCCAACAATTAGCAGTTAATACACCATGAATTAAATTAGAATATGTCTTTTAAATTAGTGGTTGATTTTACAAGAATCAAGCACAATGGAAACTGGCTATGTGACGGCTGGGTGCAGCCGAACATGAATGGACTGAATAATATTAACACATGGACTGGCATACAGGTACACGAGCAACATACACATAATTATTGACCAGAAATGATAAAGGACACTATGATATTTTAGTTGTGCTTGCAAACATTTACTTTTGACTGAGTTGGCGTGCAAGCTTAGTCTTAGAAAAGTGTTGTTAACATGAATTACCAGTTTACCATGTCTGGTGATGCTCTCCTTTTCTGGGTGGAACAGTCCGACGTCAAAGAGATGGCCAAACCTTGTCTGTATTGGAATCCCTTTGTATGCCTTGCTGAGAGAATAGCTCTTTAATTATTCCTTTGTTTATATATTAAGGAATATTGTGTTTTTCTTTCAGGGTTTGTATGATATGTATCTGTTAATTGTTGTTTGTGTGCCTCCCTCTTGTTGTGAAAGGTGCTGGTCACCAGTTTATATATTTGTAAGTCCTGTTTGGGGGAGGGACTAGTCCTTTGTCTATTCGATGCGAGCAGGGTCAGACCTTGAGACCTTAGAAACTACTAACCATAGTCCTCTGCTTTACATAGAGGCCTAGCAGATTTTTTGGTATATTTGGTATTTTTTGATGAATTTGTTGTCAGTTTTTGCTTTTTCCTAATTTTGTTTTTCCCTTATTGATATAGTTTTGCACCTGTGTGAAGTTGCTCCCCCATATGTTTCAGATTTCAATCAAACTGGTCTCAATCGTATGTGCGTAAATTCCACACACCTAGAGATGTAACCTAACATCCTATTGATCTTTTTAATTGCTTCCCCACACTGGTGAGAGTGAGACATGGAAGCATCAACATACACACCGAGGTCTTTCTCACAATCAGCTACCTTTATTTCAGTGGAACCCATAAAATATCTGTACTTTATATTTATGCTCTATCTACATTAAATTTCATCTGCCAGGTATCAGCCCAGTCGCTAATTAAATAAAGATCCCATTATAGCCTCTGTGCTGCTATATTAGTATCTGCTACACTACCCACCTTGGTGTTGTCTGCAAATTTAACCAGTTTACTGTATATATTGGTGTAAATATCCTTAATGTAAATTAGGAACAGTAGTGGTCCTAAAATTGAACCCTATGGTACCCCACTATGAATGCAGGCCCACTGTGACATTATGCCTCTAATAACTATCTGTCGCTTCCTGTCTGTTAACATGTTTTCGAACCAAGCTGCTACATTTCCTAAAACCCCTGCAGCTTTGAGTTGAAACAAGATCTATTTGTGGGGGTCAACATCAAGGGTCTTCTGGAAATCAAAGTAGATCACGTCTTTGACCTTTTGTGATCAATTTCTCTTGTAGCTTCCTCAAAGAACTCAAGTAGATTCATTAAACAGTATTTACATCTCCTAAATCCATGTTAGCTATCCCTCAGAATGTTCTTTGAATCCAGGTAATCTACCATTTTCTCTTGGATTATAGCTTCCATTACTTTTCCAGTTATGCAAGTTAAACTGATTGGCTTATAGTTTGCTGGATTACTTCTACCCCCTTTTTTGAATATGGGTGCTATATTAGCATGATTCCATCCCATAACCAATATTTAGACACAGGTGAAGTACTGCAAACTCTGAATTCATGTACCGTATTTTTTGGACCATAAAGCGCATTTAAAAGCCTATATTTTTTCTCAAAAATCAACAGTGCGCCTTATATTCTGGTGTGCCTTGTGTATCACTTCCAGCTGTGTTTATGGACCTAGCTGCGCCGCTGAGTATTTTGCCCATGGGATTTTGCCGCCTCGCGGAGTAATACACATTATGTTTTGACATAATAATTACCGTAAGATTGTCGTGTGTATTTAATGACCCCAAAATGGCTCCTGTGAAGAGACATGCTTACGAAGCGGAATTCAAGCTTAAGGCCATCAGTCACGCAGATCAACATGGAAATAGAGCAGCTGCGAGAGAATTTAGTATTAACGAATCAATGGTACGTAAGTGGAGGAAGCAAGCAGACGACCTGCGCCAAGTAAAGAACACTAAAAACGGTTTCCGCGGGAACAAAGCAAGATGGCCAAAGTTGGAGGACAACATTGAACAGTGGGTCATTCAACAGAGAGCAACCGGTAGAAGCGTCTCTACAGTCACTATTCGACTCTAGGCAACAACAGTGGCGAGTGATATGCAAATCAACGACTTTCGAGGTGGCCCTTCTTGGTGCTTTCGTTTTATGAAAAGGCGTATTCTCTCCATACGCACAAGAACTACCGTCTCACAACCACTGCCAAAGGATTACGAAGAAAAGCTAGCCCTTTTCCGCACCTACTGCACGGGCAAGATCACTGAAAAGAAGATCCGCGTAGAACACATAACCAACATGGATGAAGTGCCACTCACCTTTGATATTCCCATGAACTGTACTGTCGAGAAAACGGGGACGAGCACAGTGTCTATCCGCACCACAGGGAACGAAAAGTCATCTTTTACGGTTGTTCTCGGTTGCCAGGCAAATGGCCAGAAACTATCACCCATGGTCATTTTCAAGAGGAAAACTGTGCCAAAAGAAAAGTTTCCAGCTGGCGTCATAGTCAAGGCAAACGCAAAGGGCTGGATGGACGAGGAGATGATGAGTGTGTGGCTGAGTGAAATTTACGTTAAGAGACCGAATGGCTTTTTCCACACATCTCCGTCCCTTTTGATCTGGAACTCCATGCGCGCCCATCTCACCAACGCTGTCAAAGACCAGGTGAAGAAAACTAACTCGGAGCTCGCCATCATTCCCGGTGGATTAACTAAAGAACTCCAACCGCTGGATATTGGTCTCAACAGGTCGTTCAAAGTTAAGCTGCGTGCAACGTGGGAGCACTGGATGACAGACGGTGAACACACATTCAACAAGACAGGGAGGCAACGCCGGGCGGGGTAGATCAACAGATTGAGACAAAATAATAATAATAATTAGCAATTATGCTAGCTGTCATGCCCCGATCGTCCGATCCTCCTGTGTGCCACGCCCCCTGGGTACCCACGTGTGATTCCCTGATTGTACCCAGCTGTGTCTGATTAGTTTGCTTTGTCCTGTTGTATTTAAGTCCTGGT
>JAODJX010000001.1:38588286-38598305 GCA_026776945.1 Isichthys henryi
GATTGTACCCAGCTGTGTCTAGTTACTTTGCTTTAGTCCTGTGTATTTCAGTCCGTGTCTTGCTTCAGTTCCCTGTCCGTCATTGATGTTTGTGAGCGTTAGTACTTGTTTCCCCAGTAAAGACCTGTTTTCCCCCCGTATTCTGCTTGCCTGCCCGATCCTTTTTTGCTCCACAGCACGCACAACCGCCCGCTTCACCAGCGAACGGACCGATCGTGACAATTACATCATTTGAATTGTATTTTAGCTATGTTCAAATACAGTGAAGTTTTTGTGATTTTGTTAATATTTGTGTTAATTTGTTAATTCGTGCTAACATGCTTACATGTCAATGCACTGCTATGCTGTTTTGTTCACCTATGTACAAGAATACAACTTAAATGCATGTTTTTATTGCTGGAACACGTCTATTTTAATAATTTTTCATTTCAATTGGATTTTTTTTAGCAATGTCAATTCTCCAAGTTGATTTAATTTTACCTGAACATTTACCTGAACATAATTGTCGGTTTATCCATTGCTCTGCTTCGCCGATCAGGTAGTTCTGTTTAGCTGGCCACATCTCTGGATCAGTCATCAGTATTAATATTAAATAAGTAAATGGAACTCATTAATCTGCTAGAGTATTGCTTATGTATGTCTTGCGGTTTGTGAATTCAAATTCTGAAATAAAAGTGAGTTGAGCACACCCCAAATGCAAAATGAATAAAAATGTGCAGGAACTTTTTTCTTGGGGTCGAGTATCATTTTATGGGTGAGAGCAAAAGTTTGCAAAAATATATTTTTTGAGCCTGTATAAGAAACACCCTAATGGTCACAAACCTCGTAAGGATTGCATCCAGGCTGATGTGACTTACCCACTTTGTCAGCTGTTGATGGACAACACTGAATTCACAATGGACTCCAACCACGGCGGCGCCTTCTGGCAGATTAACGACCTCATCACTCAGAAGCGAGATTATGTCCTCCCTTACTTGGACCCTACATAGGGAGTGACACTGTCAGTGAATGGATGCAAGAATGGAGCAGTAATACTGCAAGAGGAAAGGCCAGTAGCATACACCTAAAAAGCCCTAAATGAGACCATGAAAAATTTAGAAACAGCTCTGTGAAAACAGTTCCACTAATACATTTTTGGGCGACCTGAAACTATCAAATTATGGGTGGATTCAATCCAACGAAAACCCTTCCGCATCCCCTCTCCGTCTCCAGCGTATGATACTGCAACTGCAAAGGTATGACATCACCATCAGGTAGTGTCCTGGGAAGGACATCCCAATCACTGATACTTTGTTCAGGAGATCAGCTGAATATTGTGGCGTCATGATGCCATGAATTCACTAATCTACACAGTGATCAACAATGCACCTGTAAGTGACCACATAATGGCTGCCACTGCCCAGGATAAACAGCTCTCTGAGTTGCGACAAACTATCCACCGAGGCTGGCCCATGTCAAAGAAAGAACAGCCCCCAGCGGAGTACGGGACCCAATCAGACAAGATCACGGGGGCAGATGGCATCCTCCTCAAGCTTGAGAAATCATTGTGCCAGACTCGCTCCAAACAGAAGTGCTTTCTCACTTGCATGCAGGTCACCTGGGCATAGAGAAAAGTAAGCAGCGAGCAAGGAACATTTATTTTGGTGGGGGATGAACAAACAGATAATGGCATTTAGTGGAGTCATGTGACGTATGCTTAAAGCTCATGATCACACATCCTATTCTTGAGAAACCTCAGCACAGACCTATTCACTTGGAATGGCACAGACTACTATAATAGACTGTAGACTAAAGTAGAAGTTCACTATTATAGCCATTTTTTAAAGTAAAAAATGTTCTAGTGATGACCTGGATAGGCACAAATGTTAATTATCAATGAAACTATGCTATGCCCTATACCATTTATGGATGCCTCCCTCAAGGTGACACCATTTGCTAGTCATGTGTTATACTAATATCTGAATAGTAGATGGCACTATCAGATAATGCCATTCATATTTTTCTTTTTTTAAGAATGAGGTATGTTAATATCCAGGAGATGTGTTACGCAATTAACGTATGGGAATGAGCTGATTGGATATACACGATGAAAGAATAAAGACGTTAGTGAAAGCGACTGCCTGTGTGTGGCAGAATTTGTTGCTAGACACTGCAAGTGACAGCAAACAGAAACATTACAGCCACGACTCAGATACATATCTGATCTTGGACCACATATGAAAGTGACTCAAATCTGATTTGAGAAGATCAGATTTCTCTATCCATACAGCCCTGCAAACATCAGATTCGTCTCACAATAAGGCAAAAACTCAGATTTCAGTCACTTCCGCCTGGTAATGTCAACGTACCTTATCATATTAAAAGACCCACTTCTGCCTCAGCTTTAACTTTTTGACAGACTGCCTTTAATTCTCCTCAAACACTCTCTGGTATGATGTTGAATTCATTGTAGACACTATGATGGCCTGAGTAAGTAGGTCTGACTCTGAGCGAACAAAGCAGCTCCAAACCAAAACACTTCCATCACCAAACTTCACAGCCAGTGTGAGTTTCTATTTCTCAAATTGTTTTTTTTCACCAAACATGACACCTGGAACTGTGCCCAAACAACTCTCCCCAGAGCAGACTGTTCCAGAAATATTGTCCCTTGTACTAATGTTTAATTGTAAATTCATGCTCTTTTGAGAGTGGAGGCTACTTTTTTGCTGACCTCCCATGTAGGTTAAACTTGTGCAGCTTCTTTCGTATGGTTGACTCTGGCACTTTCACTTAGACTGCGGCAAAAGCGGCCTGTAGATCCTGAGCTGACACCCTGGGGTCTTTGACGCATCTTGTAATCTGCTCTAGGGCTGAATTTGGTGAGATGGCCTGGCCAAGATGGATTGCCGGTGGTCTGAATCCTTCTCCATTTTTAGACTATTCTACAAACAGTGGAGTGTTTGATTTCAAAAACCTTGCAAATGTTTTAAACCCCTTTCCAGACTAATAAGAATCAAAAACATTCATTCTGAGGGCCTTGCACAGCTATGTTCATCTTGGTATGATGATACCATGTAGCTCAATCGCTACGATCAAACAAGACCAATTGTTTATGTAAGGTGTGACTTTCAAACTTCAGACCTAATCTATTGCACCTTATTTGGTGCATCTGATTTTATTTGTTATGTTTACTATAGCAATAAATTAGAGGTGTACTAACTTTTTCCACTGAAGAAATTAAAAAATTGTTAATTTTAATTATATAAATGATAAATAAATACATGTAAATTTGGATAGCAACTTTTCCAATGTTATCAAATTTCTCTATTAACATTGTCGAAATGAAGGTCTGATATTTGTCTATCCAAATGAATTGAAAAATAGCTGAACAACAGATCAATACATTAAGTGAAGCCACTCCAAATCAGCTTATTCCCCATTATGACATCACGGTACACAGATGGACAAATAAGACTTGGCAGGTAAGATAGACAAGACATGACATTGTAAGACCATGCAGATTGACGTAGACATACGAGACAGGACAGGATGAAGCAAAGCCATACACTCACTGGGAAATTCAGGGATTTTCTGTAACGTGTAATGTGAGAGCTTATGAGATGCAGCAACTGGGGTATCATTGCATTGAGGAGTTGTAGCATCAAAGTGTGTGTCTGTGTAATTATGTGTGTCATTCCGTGGGTTTAGTTTACAGGCAGGTCCAATGTGGTGGGTAAGTTTGACCATTATGTGATATTTACTGTGTGTCTGGTATTCCAGTTTAACAGGATAGTTTTCTTGGCGCTAGCTAAGGCAACCAGTATGGGTTCAGCAAACTCAAGTGTTAGGGTTATGCTTGAGAGATCTCCAAGTAGGAAAATTGAAGGAGATAGTGGAATGCTGCAGCTCAGTATAGAGGAGATTCTGTTAATGATTTATTTCCAGAAACTTTGAATTGATGGGCAGAGCCAGAGGGAGTGAAAATCAGTATCTATGGTGCGTAATGCACACTGTGAACATGTATTCTGTGTTTCTGTGAATCTTATATTGAATTAGTTGCAAGTTAGTGTTTTTAGTCATAGTAAAAGTGTTCTTGCATATTTGGGTCCAGAATTTTGTGTTTCTGATATTTCGGTCCTTTTTCCAGGCTCTGACTGGGATAGAAATTGTTGATTCTACATTGGATATTAGTTTATAATTTTGAGAGATTTTCTTTGTGTCAGTTATTTTTTAATTTCTTCTACAAGTGGAGATGGTAGTGAATTGTTTGATATATTGATTTTAGATTTAAGAGCAAACTTTATTTGAAGGTACTGGAGGTACAGATGCTCCTCTACTTACGAACTTTCAACTTACAAACTTTCAGATATGCGAACAATGAGGACTAGAAGTCCAAATTGTGTTCATTGGGCTCCTGTTTCCTGTCCGCAACATCACTTTTTTTTCCTGCACGCCAATTCCACCTAGTACAACTTCTGGCCACTACTCCTGCAGTGCAGCAGCAGCATAGCGTGCATACTCCCAGCATCCTAGTTCTTTGTTCTTGCGTATACCCTTAAAATAATTTTGAATAAAAACTTACGAACATTTCAAGTTACGAATGGCAGTTGAGCGAGTAGAGGAGCGTCTGTATTGTTCATTCCCAATGTCATACTTTTCAACTAATTGTTTGAAAGTGACAAATGTGTTATTCTCGAAAACATGGTGGAGGTGTGTGATCCCTTTTTGTTTCCAGGTACTAAAAAAAAGTGGAATATTGTTGAGTGGAAAATCTGGGTTGTGCCAAATTGGGGTGTATTTTCAAGGTTTTATTGTAAATTTTAGGATTTTGTTGATTTGCCACCAGGCTGTTAAGTTTGTTGAAATTACACTATTGTTAAAGCAGTTAGGGTGCAGTTATGGTGTTTAATGGAGATGTTTAGAAATCGTAAATCAGAGACTGATATTTATTTACATATTGATTGTTCTGTTTCTAACTATAAATTGCTCTGTTGGTCTGGGTGAATCCAGTTGTTGATGTATTGTAGTTGATTAGCTAGGTGGTAATTCTGAAAATTCGAAGATTGATTTTTGTATTTCTGTAATGTTGCCAGTTTGATTTGAGGTGTTCTGTTTTTCCAATAAAATTTAGTTTTCATGGAATTTAATGGGTTAACCTAGCTATTGTTACAAACACCGACCTGTTTGTAAGATTACAATGCATAAAAGCACCACATAAATGTGAGTACTGCATCAAGGCGTTTTGACATTGTCAGGAACCTCTATTTAAACTAAATACAGTAATAATAAAAAAAAAAAACTTCACTAAATTATAAATGCTCTGAGCTGCGTTTCCCAAAACCATAGTTACTAACTATGTTAGCAACTTGCGTGGTTCGAACTATGTAAGTACGATGCAGATGTTTCCTGAAACCATAGTTCTAACTACAGAGATAACAATGCTGCGAACTTACGTAGTACAATGCATCGTTAATGCTAACTTCTGTCGTTGTTTGGGAAACGCACCCCTGGTCAAGATTATAACAGTTCTGGTGTTGGGGTCGGCACTGACCCGTTTTTAACTTTAAAATGCATGTCTATACCTGTAAGGCAAGATAAGACCAATTCAGTTTATTTATATTATTCTCTTGAGGTTTATTTTACCATTATTTTTTATTTAAAACAAGAGATATGCTGTCAAAAGAAAGGTCCAGAAAGCCACACCAAAAATATTAAAACCAATCTTTTCATGGATAAGGAAGCCTAACAAGTTAAGCAAGAGGTAAGAAACAAATTGGATGATAAATAATTGTTTTGAGGGTATTTTATGGCTGATTTAAGACACGGGTCGGCACCGACCCATTTAACATATGACATAGGAACAGAAAGCTAATATAGGACAAAGGTTAAACCATTTTGTTGTGGGATCACTGTAAAAAAGTAAATGATTTTTGGTAATATGATCATTTTTACAGTTGCTATTCTACCGAGTAATGAGAGAGGTAGGTTTATCCATCAGTTTAAATCATCTTCAATTTCTTTTTAATGATGGGATGAAATTCAGGTACAATAATTCTGAGAGGCTGGCAGAAATGTTTATGCCTAGGTATTGCCAGTGGGAATGGGGACAGGTGAGTTTTGAGCTGCAGCATTCCAGTGCTCACCATGTATGGGTAGTATTGTGGATTTTGTACAATTTATGGAATATTCAGAGACTTCAGAGAATGAGTTGATAAGCTTGATGACTTCTTAAAGAATTTTGATGAGTCTTGCAGATAAAGGTGTACATCTTCTGTGTAGAGGTTAATCTTGTGGTTAGTGATGAATATTTGGATTCCTCTTCGTTAGTAGCCACTGTGGCCTTTGGTGAACTGTATAATATTTTCATCCAGTGAATAAACTACTCCCCAAAACCAAATTTAAGAATTGTTTATTGCAGGAATGTCAAATTAACTCTACTAAATGCCTTTTCTGCATCTAGGCATACAATTATTTGTTTTGTTTTCAGACTAAAATAAATATTCTGGATTAAATTAAATAATCTATGCATGTTATTTGATGATTGTCTACCTTTGATGAACCTCATTTGATCCAGATGTATTAATGATGGGTTTACTGTTTCAAGTCAGGTGGCAAGTGCTTTACTAATAATTTTAAGAGTTGTGTTGATGAGTTATAGAGCAAAGGGTTGGGTCTTTGTTGGATTTTATTTGTATTGTGATGACCGCCGTATTCATTTGCTGAGGGATTTTGGAATTGTGTTTGTCAAGTACCATTCTAAAAAGTAGCGATGGGGGAAGTATGAGATTACAATATATTCCAGAAGTGTTTGTAGATGTCAGGAAGGCCATCAGGTCCTGGAGCCTTATTATTTGGCATTTTACTGAGTGTGATATGAGTGTGAGTTCCTTTGTTGTTAGTGATTTGTCAAATTCATCTATTTGTTCCTTATTAAGTTGGGATAAATGTATGGTATTGAGAAAGGAGGCGATATCTGATTGACTTGGCTGTTTATCAGAGGTGAATAATTTTGTGTAAAATACCCAAAATACATCATTTATTTCTTTGGGTGAATATACGGTCTGTCCTGTCATGTTCTTTATTGCTGGTATAACTGCTTTTTCTTTTTTTTGTTTAAGTTGGTTGGGCAAATATTTTCCTAATTTGTTACTGTGTTCAAAATGTTCATGTCTAAACCTTTGAATCTGAAATTGTGTTTTTAATCAATAATATTGTTAAGCTGTGATTTGGTGTCTGTCGGCTCCTTTTCCACTAGCTTTGTGGGATTTTTAGATACATAAATTCTGATATGTAATTACATAAATGTAATTCAATAATTTGATTCTTTGTTCAGGATTTTTTTCAAGTTCCTGTTCCTTCTTTTCTTATGATAAAAAATGATCTTTCCTCTCAGCACTGCCTTTGCTGATTCCCAGAGTAATGCGGATGAGATTTCAGGAACGTCGTTTATTTCCATGAAGGATGTCCACTCTTTTATGAAGAATGTGTTGAAGTCTGGGTCATTAAACAGAGATATATTAAATCTCCATCAAAATGGGTTGTTTGGGTTGGTGGATGTTTAGATTTATTGAAACAGTGGCATGATCACTGATTATAATGGGATAAATTTTGAGTTCTAGGATATCGGAAATAATTGAGTTACTAGTAAGGAAAAAATCTATACAGGAGTATGATTTATGCGGTAGAGAGAAGTGTGAGTATTGTCTGATATAAGGATTTTTTAGTTGCCAGCTATTGCCAAGACCATCCATCCATCCATCCATTTTCCAAACTGCTTATCCTTACTGGGTCGCGGGGGGTCCGGAGCCTATCCCGGAAGCAATGGGCACTTGCCAAGACCAAATACATCCATATACTGTTTCAATATTTCAGTGGAGTGCAAATTTCTAGGATTAACAGTAGTGGATGATTAATCTAAAGTGGGGTTGATCATTCTATTAAAGTCACCCTCAATTACTATTGTAGAGTTTGTTAAATTGGATGAACCGAAAAACAAATGGAAAAAAGCGGGGTTATCAGAGTTGGGTCCATATATGTTTGCAATAGTGAAGTTATTGTTGTTGATTGTGGTGTTAATAATAACATATTTCCGTTTAGGGTCCGTAATTGTTGTGTTATAGGTTAATGTTATTCTTCTGTTTATCAAAATTTATACACCTCACTTCTTAAAATTATAAGTTGGTGAGTATATTCGGCTAAATTGTGGGTTTTTCAATTTCTAAGTTTTAGATTCCATTAGATTTCTTGTAACAAGCATATGTCTACTTGTAATTGGATCGGTTGGTTTATAATTTAGATTTGTTTTGCTTGTGAATTAATTCCACAAATTTTTGTGGATTCACTGATATGTCGGCAAGATTAAGTAGTAGTAATGATGATGAAAATAATAATATTAATAATAATAATAACATTAATGATCATAATAACAGTAATAGCTATCGACATCACTATGGAGAGGCTTCACCATATATATATTGTCATTATGTTACTGTCATACCCTGCTCATTCGAACCTCCTGTGTGCCATGCCCACTCATTTACCTCGTGTGAAATCTCGATTGTTATCAGCTGTTTCGTGTTATTTCTCATTAGTCCTGTGTATTTCACAATCGAGTATGTTTCCCTAGGTCTGTCATTGAAGTTTTATGGTGTAGTGTTGCCTGTTCGTTGTGTGTTCCATGACCCTGCTTCAATTCTCTATTAAATCTCGTGTTACCCCATCCAACCTGTTCCTCCTGCTTCCCCGCTCAGTGCACCGCTATCGTTCCTGACAGTTACCATATGAACTCCTCTTCTTAACATTCAACAGTCCGATTTCAACAGAGACACATAGACATAAACAGAAATAAGACATGAAAAAAGGTGTATGGAAAAATCTGATTAAAAAGGGAGAGAAAGATGGACAGAAAGCAGGAGAGAAAAAGAGGAGCAGAGAGATAACTTTGGAATCAGCAGTATTTGCTTAAGGAGATGACAGCAGGGTTTACATTTAAAGTTCAGTTCTTATGCTGACGAACTGATTGTTGTATATTGCAGAGCACTAAAGACAGGTGGTGCTATTATGGTCATGGTAGGGTTGCCAGAGGGGGACCCCGGAGAAGGCAAGGAGGAAGGGGAAGTCGCAGTAGGCGATGGCACAGCCACAGTAGGAGAAGGCGCCATCCACCAACGAGCCAGAGTGGGGGGACCCACAGGCAAAACACATGCCACATAGTCAGGAAATTCCTTTCACATTTATTACCCTGTCCTAAAGTCTTGGCCATCGCCTAGCATACGAGATACCCATGGGGATATCCCAGAGTTAAAAATTAAAAATTATAAAAATCTCTTCTAAAACCAACCTGTGCAATGAACAGTTTCAGACTTGAAAGCAGCAATTAAAGTTTCATGGTAATGGGCCCATTTTAAAACATCAAGGATTTGACAACCTGCAGTCTAATAACATATGACCTTTACATTCTGATCAATGCACAAATCTCTCCTCTCTGGTCATGAATAAGAAACTTCATAATCACTCCTTCCAAGTCTTAGTGAAGTGATAGAAGCTTGGTCATTTGAAAAGCTAAAATCCAGCTATTTCTTTATAATACTAATTATAGTAATACCAATGAATGTTCATCAATGCACTGGTATCTCAAAAAAAAAAAAAATTCTATCTTTTGGTTATGGGCTTGTAAATTACAAACCATAACTATTAAAATGCATGTAGAGTGTACAAGAAGTTCCAACATTCTGAAGAGAGAAAATAAAATTAACCCTAATCAAACATACACTAATTTATCCCCATGACAACTGCTAAAACTAATGGCCAAGTAAAAGAATATTGATTGGAAGGTTGAAAGAAGATTGACAGTTTCCATAAAATAAAAAGCACTCAAGTGGTGAAAATTTATTTTAACATGCTTTCATATTTTCACAATTTCAAAAGTAACAGTCTAACAGATACAATGTGATTCAGGTAAATCATCCATCCATCCATTTTCCAAACCGCTTATCCTTACTGGGTCGCAGGGGGTCCGGAGCCTATCCCGGAAACAATGG
>JAODJX010000001.1:38598405-38610694 GCA_026776945.1 Isichthys henryi
GACCCAGGCGGGGACTCGAACCCAGGTCCCAGAGGTGTGAGGCAACAGTGCTAACCACTGCACCACCATGCCGCCCCTCAGGTAAATCAGCTGTGCATTTTTAAGTAGAAAAAAACTGTTTCAGCATGAAGAGTGTTACAGATTAAAATTTCCCACTTCATACAAACAGTACTCTATCAAAAACATTCTGTGATACAGTTATGGGGATTTTCTAGAAAGGCCTTTCTGGTAAATCTTTATTGTTGCATTTGCATAAATGCAGCTGTGTTAAGTGTTGCACAACTATGTAGTAGTAGTAGTTAACAACAGCAACAATGATAATAACAGTTATTCCTGATGAGAGTGACATTGTTTTATTTTATTATATTTCATTAACATACTCATTCTAACGTTTTCATTTCACAGGGTAATTGTGCAAGACACATTCTTATTTATTGACAAAGTATTGCTGTCATTAATTAATCTGCATGAAGCAGAGTTAGGATCAAACTGTGACAAGAAAACAACTTTTTAAATTTACCCCTGTGCTTTTGTTTTTCCCACAGCGGTTTGCAGCTGAGTAATGTTATTGTACATAATAATGATGCTGAAAGACTAGCTTGCTTTTTTTGATTAATTTTTAGAGATTTTTGTTTCTGGGTCAAATGAGGGTTTTGTAATTTTCATGAAAAATTCGGTAGGCATCTTTTTCGATAGTTTACAATGTCCCTTTTGGGTAGCAAAATTTTATAACCATTGTATTTCATGTTCCTATGTTCACAACATGAAACCCTATATACAACTAAAAAATTTTGTCAATTATAGCTCATGAACATGCTTGGTGACATTAGGTCATACAGATGGTGGAAAAGATAACACCACCACCAAGCAATGCAATACTACATAATAATATAAAGGAGCAGATGTAACCGGGCAAACAGGGTGTTGCCTCTGCATTGTATTTGATGTTAGCTGGTCTGTCGGTTAAATAAAGAAGTGACCCATTGGTTTGAACCATCCAGTTTTATTCCTGGTAATCACAGAAACACATGTTCACTGGCTGATAAAATACTGGGGTAAATGGACACCTCTCCTTCTTCTATGCCTCCAGGCTACAGGAAGGCCCCGTAGGGAAAGGGAAGCGACATAAAATAAAAGAAAGAAAAACACTTACCTGGTAATCACAGAAACACATGTTGGCTGGCTGATAAAATACTAATTAATACATATTAATACAAACCCTCTCCTGACAGGGGCATTCATAGGGCAGATTAATCCAGGTTGCTAACCACATGATCCTCAATTTTCAAACCCATATCGCTGTTAATAACATTATATAATCCATAATAATATAATAAAAGCTTAATACTATCTATATGCTTATAACTGTATTATATATAGGAAAGTTATCAGTAATAAATAAATATCAAATATTATTACAACAGAGTGAGCGTGACAGTGGCCCGATCTTACCTACTGCCATGCCTCCAGGGGAGGGGAAATAATAGGGGGAATATCAGCCCCGCGACCAGTTATCAAAATAAAAGTCTCTGGTAGATCTTTGGGTAATTATATAAAATAGAGGCAGATGCACAATCACTCTGTTACACAGAGCTACCCATTTCTTTCAGAACAACTTACATCCTTCTCAGAATGTTCTGAACTGTGAGTGGTGAGTAGTCTTAAGTTGTTTGAGAGATGGAAGAGGTTGAACTCTACTTTACACTCTGCGCTCCCCAACGTCACATGAATGTTCAATGATACGTTGATCTGGTTATTGCAGAAGCTATGTAAGGTGCTTCACTGCTGTTTCTGATAGCATTTTTTAACTTATTTACCAGGACGTTTTGGGGTAATAACCTCCGGAATATATGAACAATTTATATGAGCAAATAGTGTTGGCACCACAGAGAGCAATTGGTCCTGCAAAATGGGCTCATATTCATAGGCATGATATGCCCATTCAGAGTATATGTACACATATCATGTCTTAATGACCGGCAATTCCACTGGAGATCACCCAACATGTGAAACAGTAATGTAGACCTTATTTCTACCATTGTCCAAGGGTGCATATTTTATGCTCCTAACTCCATACTTTTTATTGTCATAGATATGCAATACCACATAGGTGAATGCCACAATTTAAAAATTTAAAAATGCATAGTTATTTATATAAATGACATGTTAAACCATATCATCAAATAATCATTTATTGAGGAAAAGCAAGAGGGCAGGTCTGTGAATGTTATAAATCACTGACCTGCAAAGATGAAGTTACATTTCAACCAAGATCGGGACATTCTTGTTTATTACTGTCCCATGTTTTTATTCAGTAATACTGCTTAGTCGCACATGTTAATCAAAGCACATATCTGCTTTAGTCTACACTTTAAGGGATTTGTAGATCTTACAATGATAATAATTATTGAATTACTATCATTCAGAAAATTGAGATTGCTGGTCTGTTACAGTAGCAAACTGCCTTTTAGCAATTTAATTTCAGATGGCGGGTTTAATGTAAAGCGCAGACTGGAGTTTTCCCACTTTGACTGTTAGTAAGCAGGGGTAGCTTTTGTCTATTTGGTAGCAATATAGCAAACATGATATATTGGTATATAGGGTACAATGTATATGTATTTTGTTAAAGAAACTTATGTTAATATCACTGTCAGAACCTTGTTATTGTAATACTGGAAGGCGTAACCCCATCCAACCAGACTGACTATACTACCTCCAGTTCTGAGGTAGGAGGAACTACAAGGACTACCGCAACCAGAGTGGTCTCCCAGGGGAAAATCAGGCAAAGAGGGAAGAAATGACAAACGAGTGCAAGTTTTTATAATACAATATACAAAACAGCAGAGGTAGTACAGCTCCGTAGAGTTCCCTCTACAAGAATATTACAGCTGGATAGCAGGTTAGCTCTTCTCTGAACGAAAGGAGGTCAGGTCTACTCTTGAACACTACCTCAACCAATCACCTGTTACAGACAGAGAGGAGTCAGGGAACCCACACCATATACATGCCACACTTCAACTGCAGCACTCGTGTGCCTACTCACCACTACACCTTACCACCAATGAAGGCATAACTCACGCACACCACTACAGTCACAGCCACACAGTGTACTCCCCCCCACCTCCCAAGCAAGAGGTAGCATCAAATCGTTGCAATGAGAGTTTCCTAACTGGTCTATACAGCAATATAGCAGCAGACCAGTGGTTGTGGCCTACCAATGACAAACCTTTGCTTCATTTCTCTACGCAGAGGGTAGAAAACAAATCCAAAAATAATCCTGAATCAAAAGATAAATTGCACATAATTACTGATGTCCCACTGCTATTAAAATCAATATTAGCTAACACATACAGTATGTATAAAAAGGGGATCGGGGCACAGAACAAAGGATGTGATTACCTATGAAGCAATCACTAATCCCCAAATTCTGTAACCTACTTATAACCTCCAACTTATATGACTGCTTCAACACACCTGCCCTGAATCACTAATCACCCTTCCTTACCTAGGTATCCATATAATCCACTGTAGCTACGTTGCTGTGTGAGTTGAAGGGAGACAATGCTGTGCAGAGTAAGCAAGTGCACTTGAAGTATTTTATGTTTGTTTGTTTTGAAGAAATGTGACATGGGAACAGTGTTAAAAGGACATCAGAAATGCATATAAGGACAAAACGTAAAGCATAATATACTGGTTGGCCTATGTTTCTCTTCAATAATACATATTTTCTGTATGTCACAAAGTTTTTTCAATTTTTAAGTTCTGTACATTACCACAATAAATTTTAAAAGAAACAAGTCAGATGCAGTTGAAGTGCAGACGTTCAGCTTTAATTCAGTCTTGAACTCATGGACATGACCAGCGCTGGGTTTCCTCCTTTTTAATGATCTGCCAGGCCTATACTGCAGCAGCTTTCAGTAGCTGTTTATTTGAGGGTCTTTCTGTCTGTAGTTTAGTCTTTAGCAAATGAAATACATGCTCAATGGGGTTCAGATCAGGTGACTGACTTGGCCATTCAAGAATATTCCACTTCGTTGCTTGAATAAAGTCCTGGGTTGCTTTTGCTGTGTGTTCTGGGTCATTGTCCATCTGTATTATGAAACACCGGCCGATCAATTTGGCTGCATTTGACTGGATTTGAGCAAACATGATGTCTCTGAATACCTCAGCATTCATTCGACTGCTTCCTTCCTGTGTCACATCATCAAGAAACACTAAAGACCCAGTGCCACTGGCAGCCATGCGCACCCATGCCATCACACTGCCTCCACCATGTTTTACAGATCATGCGGTGTTCTTTGAATCATGAGCTTTTCCAGCCCTTCTCCATACTTTCTTTCCTTCTTTCTGATACTGGTTGGTCTTGGTTTTATCTGTTAAAGAATGCTGTTCCTGCACTGTGCTGGCTTTTTTATATGTTTTTTGCAAAGTCCAATCTAGTCTTTCTATTCTTAAGGGTTATGAGTGGCTTGCATCTTGCAGTGATGTATTTGCTTTCATGCAGTCTACTCTTTATGGTACACTTGGATATTGATACACCTACCTTAGAGTGTTGTTAACTTGGTTGGCTGTTACAAAGGGGTTTCTCTTCACCATGGAAACAGTCCTGCAATCATCCACCACTATTGTCGTCTGTGGACATCCAGGCCTTTTTGCTTTGCTGAGTTCACCAATGCTTGCTTTCTTTCTTTCTCAGGATATACCAAACTGTGCCACTGCTAATGTTGTGGCAATTTCTCGAATTGTTTTTTTTTTCTGTTTTCGCAGCCTAAGGATGGTCTGTTTCATCTACATACTGAGTTACTTTGACCACATGTTCTATGTTCACACCTCAATCTTCCAAATGCAAACAAGACACCTCAAATCAACTCCAGGCCTTTTATCTACTTTGTTCAATTGATAATGAAAGAACGAAGGAATTGTCCACACCTGTCCATGAAATAGCTTTTAAGTGAATTGTCCAATTACTTTTGGCCCCTTTAAAAAGAGGGTGGCACATATTGACAAGCTGAAACTCCTAATCATCCAATTTGAATGTGGATACCCTAAAATGAAATCTGAGAGTCCATGCCCATTAGGGTGTCACTTAGGTACTATGAGAAAAAAAATCATAAATTCTTTACTCTCACCCTCCAGATTTTGTGGTCAAAAGTTAATGTGTGCCAAATAATTTCTTAATTGTGTAATGTTTATAGGTCGCCCATCTACATTTTAGTTTATATCACAAAACGAATGATGTTATACACAGTATATTTACCAATTAAACATTTTTTCATGCTCAAGAACATAGATAGAACATGTAATAATGGTTTATTTGTACAGTGAACTGCACTAACACTTATGTTTAAATGTGATTCTTATAGTTAACTTACAAACTCTGTTTTAATACACAGTTCTGTGGTGTCACAGTTGCTAATGTTCCTTGTAGTAAGATGTAGCTGACGATGAACAGAAACAACTTGCAAAAGAAACTGCAGGTCATCTCCATCCTTAGTGAGTGTCTTGTTGTATTCCTGGATCAATGCATGCAGATTACAGGTCAATAGGTCATGAAAAGTGAAAATTAATGTAACGTAAAAATTTGAATTATTGAAAATCTAACATTTTAAATTTAGAAACTACAGTTAATACTGATGAAAACTAGGGCACGTGAAGTTCCTCTCTCCATTCTCCAGCTTATTTACAGTAACTTGGTTTTTTTGTGTCTTAGCCCATAACCCTGTAGTAAAACAGGGTACTTGCTTGTTGCAATAATGAAATATAGACACATGAAAACAATGCATTTAATTTATTGCAATTCATATAATTTATTGGAATGCATATATTACCTTCTTTTGATTGAAGTTGATTATCTCTGACGATACTGTGCTTGACACTACACTGCAAACTGAATAACTGGTGAAAAATAGCAATTAAACACCAGCAGAAAAAAGATGGCTGACTGTTTGTCTCATTTCTGCTTTCATAGAATAGCTAAAATATCACAGTCAGAAATATAAATAAGAGATTGGTGTTGTTACTGAGATTAGCGAGATAGGTACCTGTGAAAGCGAGGTCATCATGAGGCATAATTAAGCTTACAATGCTAACATTCAGAGGCCTTGGACTCCCTGTAAATGTTAATATTTTTAAGTGAAATTTTTCTGGGTCCATTTTAATACCAACAGAATAGATCTAGGTGTTGAGAGATGTGTATTTCAGACTTTTATTTTTAAGTGACACCCTAATGCCCATTGTATAACTTCAATCGGAATATATTTCAGTAAACAGAAAAAATTGTAAAACTTGTGTCAGTGTCCAAATATTTATGGTCTTGACTGCATTAGTTTTCTGAAACTTACAAGATTTCTATTGACACTTGGTCACCCTGCTGCTGATTTACCTTAGTTGTACTTTTTGAGGCTGTGATTTATGGTGCTTAGAAACTACTCCCTTGTTTTCTGAAGCAGTTTGTCTGTTTTGTACATGCTGACAACTTTTCATATACGTACTTTGCCGTTTTTGTGACTGACACACCTGTAATTCAGGCACCAACTCATTGTTAGGTTCCTCCTTTTTTATGTGGGATTTCTGTTATCTTCCACACTCACTGTAGATGGAAGGCCATTTTCAGCTTTATAATACAGGAATGCAATTACACATAATATTAAATATTTACCTGATGCAGTCATATTAACAGCAAAATATGCGGTTGAAATGTAAAACATTATGGATCTTCATATAATCTTATGGCATTTCTAACTTTTCCTCGAGCAGTGGTATAGATAAAATTACAGAAAAATAAACTAAGTATTAACACAAAATCAATTTAGTCAACTACCTAAGCTGGAAATATTTGTCATGATTTATTAGTGACCCCTACAGCTATCAACAAGATGTTGCTTTGACATGCATGAAACTTGTCACCTCCCACTGCAGCTCTGGAAAAAGTGACCCGATCTGATCTGACTGGGATAGAGTAGAGCAGCGGCGGAATGATGGGCCAACCTCAGGCCTTCGCCTCATAGAGTAAGGCCACCTGTCAGCATTTTGCCTATTAAAACTGATGTTACCACTGCCAGTGCTATTCACATCCCTGATACTGTTGAAGCCATTAATTTTTCACAGTGCTTCTGATTGATTAGGAGGTTTATGTATTTGTTCACAACTTGCTTATTTTGTTAATTCCGTTTGCTAATGGTTTAAGCACATGGAACATTAGTGAAATAACCAATACGCACGGGAAGGTAATTACATTCACAACATGGAATTTAGCCTGCCACCGTTCGATCAGGAGATATAATATATGACTGACAATGTTGTTATCCTGCTTCCTGTCTCATAGTCAAATGTAGAATAGTCACTATTCTAAGACATCCAACAGACATTCTCTAGCTTAAACCTCTGGGGTCTAGGGGTAGGGAACACACTTTCACTGACTGGGGCATGATAACACATTTCATTAAATATCATAAACTTAATTCAAGGCAAATAAATTATCCATCCCTCCATTTTCCAAACCGCTTATCCTACTGGGTTGTGGGGGGTCTGGAGCCTATCTCGGAAGCAATGGGCACGAGGCAGGGAACAACCCAGGATGGGGGGGGCAGCCCATCGCAGAGCGCACTCACACACACCATTCACCCACACATGCACACCTATGGGCAATTTTAGCAACGCCAATTAGCCTCAGCATGTTTTTGGACTGTGGGGGGAAACCGGAGTACCTGGAGGAAACCCCACGACGACATGGGGAGAACATGCAAACTCCGCACACATGTAACCCAGACAAAGACTCGAACCCGGGTCCCAGAGGTGTGAGGCAACAGTGCTAACCACTGCACCACCATGACGCCCCGCAAATAAATAATTTCTTATATATTTGTTTTGGCATTAAACTCATCTTAATCTTAGTGTACTTTGTAAATATATCAGATTTATGTAAAGTTTGTAATTTGACATCAAAGTATAGACATTGCAAAATTCAGTTTGGAACACTTGAAGAAACATTATAAAAGTACATAGTAAGCAATGGTGGCAGTTTGTACGCTTTGATTGCAAGATTCAGGTCTTCTATTCATACCCAGAATAAAGAACATTACTTTTGGGGGAAGAGCATTTGCTCATAAAGCACCACATTTATGGAATAAACTTTCAAATAGTGTTCAGAACTCGGACACAATCTCTGCTTTTAAGTCAAGGTTTAAGACTTACCTGTTTAGTCAGTGTTTTGGATAGTAAAATCCCCTTTTCTAAGGTGAATGGGAAATCTGGAGGTTCATGGTCATTTAAGATTAAAGGTGAAAGATGGGATTGGTGCTGTCGTCCTGCAACTCTCGCTGATCACTTAACCTGTTGACTATAGTTTGGCTTGACGCCAAAACCCTGGAAACGCTCATGTTTTTGCTTCCTTCCAGGTCTCTCTTTTAGCCAAGCTGCCATAGTTACTTTAGTACTGCTGGAGGTTAGGTGAAGGGCAATAACTATTCTTCATCTTCCGAGCTGATCTCAAGCCGACACTACACCGCTTGAACCCTCACCTGGACTCCTTGGAGATAATTACATGAAACCAACTGACACTTTTAAAACTATATGGACTGAAATTAATGTCAATATAAATACAGTTTCATGCTCCCTGGTTGCCCAGAGAAGGATGGGGTCCCCTTCCGAGTCGATATGCATGGTGAAGTTTAAGTGCCCAAAAAGAAAAAGTAATTCACGTTTGGAGACCGTGGATGAATGCCGGTTGTGAAGAAGGTGGATCGATCACGAGAAAATCATCGAGTAGATGCAGGACAAAACGGATCCACAATTTGTTCAGGAATATCCAGGATAAAGCAGAAGCCAGACAATTAAATATAGACAGACTGCTCCGACAACCGAAAATGAGCCGAACTGCAAAATAAAACTGCGATTGCCATTTAACACCATTGTGAAGGATAGATGGGAATTATTGTAAAAGCATCTGAAATATAGGTAAGAGCCTTTACCCACCAACATAATTGCATGTGAGAGTGAATGGTGTGTGAGTGTGCTCTACGATGGGCTGGCCCCCCATCCTGGGTTGTTCCCTGCCTCGTGCCCATTGCTTCCGGGATAGGCTCCGGACCCCCCGCGATAAGCGGTTTGGAAAATGGATGGATGGATGTTCATTAATTTATTAGTCTAAATCATTAAGGGTGTGTTCACATTCCTTTTGCACTGAAGTTATTTGCTAGACATTTGAACATGTTTCAAGTCTAATGTTTGTAATTTTATCATTACAGTAGCTCATAAAATGTTGGCGACTGAAATTACTCGGTAGCAGAGGTTCTGCCTTAGATGTGACTATACACACTGAAATTAAAAGACTTTGATGGATGTGAGCCTCCCGCTTTAAGTTATGAGTATATTGTGAATTATATTTAGATGCACAGTATGGAACAAAATTTCAGCTGGCACCATGAATGAAGTATTCGGTTTGTCAGTACATGCTGCTTTATTTTTTTTATTCTCACTCAAATGGAACAACAGACTGACATTTAAGGCACAACATATTTGCTTGAACCTCTTTGTCTCCCTCTTTTATATTTAACATTTCAAAAGGTAAAGTACCATGAAAAAATGGAACATTTCCTCCTGACAGACCTCATCACTCTTTCTGCATGGGTATCACCAGATTAGCATAAGTTCATAACGACTAAATAATAATCGGTTGCACCACCCAGATAGTTAAAAAAAAAAAAAAATGACACCTCCTTATCATTAGCTGTAAGGTCCATCAAAAAAAACCAACAAAAAAGTTTAAATGTGATGAGAAATGTAACCTAACAAAACTTCTTTTTTTACATGCAGTAGTATCAGAGATCATTATAATAACTTGTTACCTTTTTAATAACTTGTTACCTGATTCAGGATTAAAACAAGGTTGCCGTCTTCGTATTTTGACCTTAGTCTAGTCAGCTAATGTTAGGTGGTAAGATAGAAAAATACACGGCCCTGCCTTTTGGTCCGAGTTAACCTTCATTGTTTTGCTTGAGCTCGACCATCTCATATAGCAGAACAACTGTAAAGCACCAACAGCACAATAAATGTCTATCTAATGTTACCATTACAATTTAGATAAATATACTAGTCATGTAAACAGACTGTAATTGACCCATGATCAGAACGGATCCCCCTCGGTTCAGCACGGATGTCGTGATCCACGGATTTAACTAAAAAGTTTAACCAGGATAGTGTGAAATAAGTTTTACTGCTGCTTTTTTAAGTTTTACTGTCACTTTTGTAAGAGTTAATGTTGAAATCATATCTCACAATAAGGGAATCATGTTTATTATGCATGATGAATGCTTTATGAAGCTGTCATCTGTAATGCACTATAGATACCCTCATAATGCAATACAAATCATCCTTAATTCTTGTACTGATCATTATAATACATTATGAAGGTACCTATACAGCATTTTTGATGAGAGCTTCATTGGAGCTTATGAAGTATTATAATCAACATTATAATGCTTTATGACTATCAATTGAAGATGCTATAATGCTTTATTAATTCTTATACACAGCAAAATGACAACTTTAAGTGTTTTCTTTCTGGCACTAATAATGCAGCTCAGTTTAAAAAATGTTTCTAATAATTGTTTTTCTGTTGCTGTTTATAGTGTTGCTGTTCAGTTACTTTGTTTTTATCTAATCAATGCAGAAATAAATTGACATAGAAAGGCTTTGTCTTCACATATTGCACTTAAAAAATACATTTATTCTTCCTGTTTCCATTTCAAAAGTGATTAAGAGTTGTATAATGTTAAATTGCTACATTGTCTATGTAAATTAAAACTGGCTTGTATTTAATAGAAAGTCACACTTATCAAAAGGTCATTTATTTTAAAATAGTTAACATTTTGAAATTGATTAAAATAAAGCTATAGCACGGAGATGATCAACTTAATATGTAATAATCAAAGACTAGCAAATGAAGGAAAAAGCAGTAAATGGTCTTACTTGAAGCCCCATACCATTTAGTAATGTTCACGTACTCAAATTTTGAATGATTAATAGAACCCCTATAAGTTAAAAACTGAAAAGGCAGTTAATTGCTTCATTGACTTATGAAAGTAGTTACAATGTCAGGGTGTCAGGAAAATGCAGGGATATTACAATCAGGTTAGAATAATCAAAGAAGCAGTCTGCTTAAACAGTACTGAATATTATTTGATGCGCCATACATTTAGCTGAATTGAAAATTTAACAAATTGCTAAATATTGGTGAGTAAATGATCATGTTTAGCTACTGTAAAATGTATTTTATATGTTATTAGATAAGCCTATAACTGAATGCATAAAATATAGAACAGCATATCCACATGGTGGCACTAGCAGACTGATAAACATACAAACATTATAAATATGTGTGTGCATGTGTGTGTGTTTGTATGCCTGCATATATGTATGTACACATATTGCTATTGGTCGTCAATGGGTAACTGCTGAATCCCTGAATCCCACCCCCATTGTGTATGTGGAGTTTGCATGCTGTCCCACATTGTGCTGCTTTCCTCCTGCAGGCAAAAAACAGGAAGCTAGGCTAACTGGCATCTTTAACAGGTCCTTAGTCACGTTCCTATGTCATTGCTGTTCCTGGCAGATGAAACCTGGGGGGTTCATTACAATACTGGCACTACCTCCTCTTTTACCAGGTCCACAATTCACTGTCTTTCTGCTCAGGCGCTCAACTTTTTTGTATTTGAAATCTCCTATGCCAAAACATCAGGCAAAGATGCCCTTTTTGGAATCCAGCAGTCCAAATGTAGCCAATGTTTAATTTTCCCCCTTGTTTTGGATCCACTTCCAGAAACCATTCTACTGTGATGAGGGGAAACCCCAAGTGTTTGCACCAAAACTGGAATTAAATCAAAGGCCTCCTTTCTTCATACAGAGATTTCCATCTGCTACTAGGAAGCTGTGGACACCACAGGGGACTCGACAGTGCCAGCTTTGAAATACTTTTCAATAATGAAAATAAAATCAATCAGTAAATGAATGCACATGTTGTCCTTTGTTGTCCCATTCAGATTCTTTATTATACATGTTTAAAATGCAATTCAGTTGTTAGAAAAAGGATCCATTATGAATGTGTTACACTCAAAACCCAAACAAACAAAACTTCAGCATTAATACACATAATTGCTTCAAATCCATCTACAAACCGGATTCCAAAAAAGTTGGGACACTATACAAATCGTGACTAAAAACTGAATGCAATGATGTGGAGGTGCCAACTTCTAATATTTTATTCAGAATAGAACATAAATCACGGAACAAA